>JAMPIV010019803.1:0-335908 GCA_024509875.1 Oreohelix idahoensis | reverse complement strand
CTGTGCGTCGGGATGGACAGACAGAAAGTCCTTGTGATGTTCTGAGGATTCATTTGCCAGGTAATACCGACCTTTATGCATTATTACGCTTTTCGGTGGCAGAACATGTAAAGGATTACCTAGGGTGAACAGCAGCTCACTGATCCGCCATTTCAGAACTTATATATTTGTGCTCGAGGTAGCCATCCAAGACTGTTAGTCTTATATTGTCCAGAAATCCAGTGACGAAGATATATTGTGGGAGCCGCAGATTGGCGGAATTCATATCTACAATAAGTATTACTGCAGGGTTGATGATAACCTATTTAACAGAAGTACACGGCCGACGTCAGAACGAGGCCTGTGCTTTCGGCTATTATACTACAGCCTGATATGTGCAATTGGCGGGGAGTGCCAAGTTGCACCTATGTGTCCAAGTGACTAAGGCATCTGACGCGTTTAGTCAGAGACGCCAAGGGCGACGCTACGAACTGTCATTATTGAAGAACTTTGCTATTGACCATGCACGTCTATTCTGATGTTTACCTTTTTGAATGCCAAATGTATACCTATCGATGTCAGGTCAGCATGACCTTGTTACACTGACTGTTCCTGTTGATATTATGTGTGTTCCCGTCAATAAATGTCTTGAAACATGCCTGCAGTGTCAAAGCATCCTTGATTACTGCATGTGAGAGTATGGGTTGCAGGATCTACATCTATACGAGCCTAAACACATTCGCGTCTTCATTCGCACCCACACTCAATTCATCATACGCTCGCACTACACATCTAACAACATGTATACTGTCTTGGGCCAGTGATCACATCAACAAGAGAAAAAAGACAGTTACATTTCTGGTGGACCAGTTACGTGGGCTCTTATGATACATTTCTTGTCGCCAATGTGGCCTAGAAACTTACATTTCTGATGGACCAGATCTGTGGGTTTAAAAAGAACAGAGCGAGCATTTGACATTATTGTTGACATTTATGGATCCAGAAATTTACATTCCTGGTTGGCTGTTACATGTATGATGTCTCCAGTTTTGTCGAGAAAGTTACAAGAAGGACAAGTACACATTACACTTCTGATCTGTGGGTCTAAGCTACACACGGGACAGCCGTAACACACAGCGCTAATTCTACACTTGCAAGTTTTGGCTACAACAGGACAGATATAGGTCATCAACGGTTGACCCAAATAAACAGTACGAGCATTTATATTATAATGCTACATAAAGCATAACAAGACATGTACTGAAGTTAACTACTAGGCATTTGCTACGTGGACCATAACTGCATAGAAGGCGGGTTCCTATTGTAAACAGTACTGCTGGTTGTTACACGTTTCATTCAACAACAGACTTTTCTAGGTCAGAGCATTCAAGCTACATTGTTGGAGGTCAAGTGTCTGTAAAACAGTACGTGGAAATAGTAAACATTCAATGTGCAAGCCCTAATTTGAGAAGGTCATAGTAACTTTGGTTCGTGAATACCACTTTATGTTACAGTGGATTTGACGTTCAGTGCGCGTTTGACATTTCGTTTCTGTGTTCGCAAGGAGCAAGGAATTTATTTTAGTTTCAGCTGTGACTGAACTTGTTCTGCAACACATTGAAATTGATTGCTATATTATGTTACTTCTGCTGTTTTTGTGTTTTTTTCTGCGGGTTTTTCGGTTGGTGGGTCTTACGGTAAATATGCCACTTGATCGAGGCTTACTGTAAGCGTTCTGTAGGTGCAAATTTTCTTAATTTGGAAATTTGCTAGTGACAATTGGTCGCTATTGATGTTAGCTGTGATGTAATTGTACTTAACGTTGTTTTTGTAATATTTTGTCTGTTTTTCAGTTTTGATTGTCGATTTGTTTTGTTTGTATTCTGTAGGTCTCTCCTTTCTTGTGTATTTCTCTACACATTTTTGGTTAAAACAGTGTTGCCATTTGTATTGTTTTGTATTTTTGTCTTTGTATTTTTTTTTGGTTGTACTACATTACTGTCATGCACAGTCTACATACACATACTTGGTCATGTTTTGATATTATTGATAAGGTAGACTCTTCATATAGAGTTTGTTAAATAATATTATATAAGATATTTATACAAGTTCTTTGATAAAAGACTTGTTATCTACAAAGATTGAGACAAGGTGAAATACATATTCAAGTTCTTTAGAAAAAAGACTTGTGCCCATATTGAGTGGGATATAAAGGGAATTTTTTTTTTCCACAGGTACTCAAGTGATTTTTTGGGTACATTATAAACAAGAGGAACATACAAAGTCTTTGTCTAAGACTAAGACAGTAAAATAAAGTGAAGTGAGTATACAAGTCTAGCATTTCAGACTTGTCTCCCATTAAAGTGGGATAATTTAATATATTTGCTTCTGCAAGTTACTGATCTCAGTAGACAAGATGTCTACATTGGACTACTTTATTACACAAGGGAGAGCCCTTGATAAGACTGGTCAACAGTTAGAACAATGGGTTGTTGCTCAGTATGACAAAGCATTAGCTGCAGAAGAGAAAAAAGCTCAGGCTGAAGAGAAAAGATTAGAAAGAGAAGCTGCGGCGGAACAAAAAAGGCTAGACAGAGAAGCTGATATGGCTGCTGAACAAAAGAAATTGCAGATGCAGGTGGAGGAAAGGAGATTTGAAGCTGAACAAAAGAGATTAGACAAAGAAGCTGCTGCAGAGGAGAGGAGAGCTCAAGCTGCTGCAGAGGAGAGGAAAGCTCAAGCCGAGGCTGAAATTAGAAAAATGGAACATGAGGAAAGAAAACAGAAGATGGAACTTGATGAAAAACTCGCAACTTTGGAGTTAGAGAAATTGAAATTGGCGAGTACGGGTGCTCAGCAAACAACTTCGAGTACGACAAGGGAGTTTGTTAGTAGGATTAAATTGCCTCATTTCAATCCTTTAAAGGATGACGTAGCAGATTATCTAGATAGATTCCAATTTTTGTGCGATACGCATAACATAAAAAAGGAAAAATATGTTGAACAACTGATGCCATTTTTTACAGGTGACACAGTGACTACTCTTATGACAATAGACGAACATGAGAGGACTAATTATGATGTTGTCAGGGCAGCATTACTAAAAAAATATCAACTAAAACAAGAAGACTATCGTCTTCGTTTTAGGACAATGTTGCCAGAAAATGGAGTAGATTTCTCTGATTTTGTTACAAAGATACGTCGTACATTTACACGATGGGTTGAGTTGTCTCAGATTGAGAAAACATATGAAGGTCTAATGGACTTATTATTGCGAGATAAGGTTTTGTCATCTGTTAATGATTCTTTTCTTGCATTCCTTCATGAGCGTAAGCCTAAAAACTTAAAAGAAATGGAGGAATACTGTTGTCAGTATGCCACAGCACATCCCCATGCTACAGTTAGCAATTCTAAAGTGAAAGAAGGGTTGCCAGCTGCTTCGGCAACACCATATGGCCCTAATTTCAAAAAAAAATTTCAGGGTGCTCAACAAAATTGGAATAGGGGAAGTAATCAAAATTACACTCAGAAGCGGAGTAATCCAACACATGATGGTTCTTCGTCTATGCAGTGGAGACAAGATGGTAGTTCTCGTAATTTTAGTGGTAATAATTTGAGACACTTTCGCAAAGGCTATCCAAATAATAACTATTCAAATTTTCGAGGTAATCATTCTCGACGTCAAGATTATGACGATGGTGAATTTAGAAACCGGGATTCAAACCGGAATGATGAGTACAATAGACAATATGATCACAATTACAGGGGAAATGATAGTCGAAATAATTACAGGGGAAATGATAGTCAAAATAATTACAGGGGAAATGATAATCGAGGTAGACCTAGGTTTAACAAGAAAAGACCTTACCAACAGGCAAACTCTGCACAACAAGAGTTTGATGGAGCCTGTAATACAGTAAATGATAGTGGTAACTCTAGGGCTATCACTGGTTGTGCTTTCGATTTTGGGAGAGCAACTGAATGCCCCCAATGCTTAACATTGTTTGACTCATCAACTGTATCTACGCTAAGTTGTGGTCACCCTCTTCCTGCTCTACCTGCTACAGTTGCGCATGATGGGAGAGGATCTCTCATCTTACATAAAGGTCTAATAAATGATAGGCTAGTCTCAGTACTTTTCGATTCGGGATGTACTACCGTCGGGGTTAAGGAGTCTCTGATAGATCCTTGCTGTGCCACTGGAAAAACAATCAAATGTGTTACATTTGGTGGTACTATGGAAAGCTATCCTACTGCTATTATTAGGATTGACACTCCTTTCTTCACAGGAGATGTCCATGCATGTCTTCTTCCTAATCCTATTGCGGATCTTATAATCGGTCGTATTCATGGGGTTAAGGAATGCACCCGCAACAAATTTCTAGTTGGGAAGAAAAAAACATTCAAACGGTCAATGCAGTGGTGACAAGAGCTCAAGCTCTTAATCCCCCAACTTCATCTGATAATAGTAATGAAGTTGATAGCCAAGACGAGCACTTGGTGATTTCCCATGACTCGTTTGTTAAACGTCAAGAAGAGGATCCTTCTTTGAAGAAATACTTCCTTCTTGCAAAGAAAGGGGATCCCAATCAAAATACGAATCACAAATCGTATATTACTATGAAGAATGGTATATTGGTACGAATGGTACAACACTCGGACAAGTCTATGCATTCGCAAATTCTTGTGCCTAAGTGTATGAGAGCCTTAATTCTTCGGCATGCACACGATTCTCAGTGTGCTGGACACATGGGTTTTTCCAGAACTAAAACTAGAGTCCTTGCGTCATTCTTTTGGCCATTCGTGAATAAAGACATCCGAATTTATTGCCGATCTTGCAAAATTTGTCAAGAGGTCAAGTCTAGGGGTCCGAGACATGCTGCTCCTATTCAGGCTGCAGATATTCCGATTCGGCCGTTTCAGAAAATGGCTATAGACATCATTGGTCCGTTCAAAATTAAGTCAGCCAGAGGACACCAATTTATCCTCACTTGCGTGGACATGTGCACGCGTTGGCCAGAGGCTATTCCTCTGAAGAGCATATCAACTGTCGATATCGCTGATGCTCTTTGGCTCGTATTTTCTCGTCTGGGATTCCCCGGAGAAATACTGTCGGATCACGGCACTCAGTTAATTTCGGACGTTATGTCTCAGGTAATGGCTACGCTAGACATTAAAAGGTCTCTCAGTAGTATTTATCATCCAATGTCCAATGGATTGGTAGAACGTCTTAACAGGACACTAAAGAACTTACTTGGCAAGATAACGGAGGATCATCCTGAAGATTGGGACAGGGTTTTACCTGCAGTCCTCTTTGCCTATAGAGAGGTTCCCAACGAGCATACAGGGTTTTCTCCTTTCGAACTTGTCTTTGGCGCGCAACCGCGCGGGCCAATGTCCTTGTTACACGATTTGATAACTTCCGATAATATTGACGATGATACACAATCGTCATATGAATATGTTATAGCTCTTAGAGAAAAGATTATCGAATCGTGCAGGTTAGCAACTTCATCTTCGGAATTTGCGAAAGAAAAAGCTAGGCGATTTGCTAATAAGAAAAGACGCCTACGTCAACTTTGTCCTGGAGACAAAGCATATGTCTTACTGCCCTCAAGAGGAAATAGACTTCTCATTTCTTGGAAGGGTCCATACACTATAGTCTCGAAAATTTCTGATGTCGACTATATTGTCGATGTGGATGGAAGGCATAAAACCTTCCATATAAATATGCTAACAGAGTTTATTGAACGTCCAGACTATTTACAGCCTATTTTCCAGGCGACGGACGACTCTCCAGTTCAACATGGTCACATCTCATCCCTGTCTGTTATACAGGATGAGGAAACTATTTTTTCTGACGTGAACTTACCTCTTCCTGCGATTCCACTTACTTCAACGGAATCGTGGAGAGACGTTACAGTCTCTTCCAACTTGTCTTTTGAGGAACAGCGTCAAGTATCCTCTACGTTACAATCATATCAGGATGTCCTTACCGACATTCCTGGACACACAGATGTCATAGAACATGACATCATACTTACTGATCGTAATCCGATCAGAGTAAGACCATACCCAATACCTATTCATTTTCAAGCACAAGTCGAGAAAGAATTGGATGAAATGATTCAACTACAAATAATTGAACCATCCACTTCAGCTTATTCTTCGTCGATAGTTATTGTTCGAAAGAAAGACAATAACATACGTCTTTGCGTTGATTATCGCAAATTAAATCAAGTTACGAAGTTCGATGCTGAACCTATGCCGTTATTAGATGATCTACTTATTAGACTTTCTAAAGCTAAATTCTTTACTAAACTAGACTTGTCGAAAGGTTATTGGCAAGTCCCACTGACGGAACACGCCAAACCTCTCACTGCTTTTTCGACACCTAGGGGTCTGTTTCAATGGAATTTTATGCCTTTCGGGCTTATGAACGCCCCAGCGACTTTCGTGCGCATGATGCGACGAATTCTATCAGATCGTGCAGATGTCATTGCATATTTAGACGACATCTGTCTTTTCAGCGATACTTGGGAAGAACACTATGTGGGTCTAAAGGAATTGCTATCTACTCTACGTGAGCATAGATTGACTGCTAAACCCTCTAAAGCTTTTGTTGGGTTTAGTGAAATTTCCTTCCTAGGTCATCGAGTTGGTCATGGTCTGTTGAAGACAGAGGACCAAAACATTTCAAAGATATTAAATATCTCGGTTCCGAAGACAAAAAAGCAAGTGCGTAGTCTCTTGGGATTGATACAATTCTATGGAAGATTCATTGAGAATCTGTCCTCCATTATGGCACCACTTTCAACGTTATTGAAAAAAAGGTTCTCCTAATATGGTGCGTTGGTCCCAAGAATGCCAATCTTCATTGGATCAGGTTAAGAATTTGTTCTCATCTCATCCTATCTTAAGACTACCGACGATTGATAAGACTTTTGTCCTTCGTAGTGATGCCTCTTCCACTGGGATTGGAGCGGCACTAATGCAGGAATATTCAGGAACTCTGCATCCTGTAATGTATATTTCTAGGAAGCTGAATGCGGCAGAAAGGAATTACTCGGTTTTGGACCGTGAATTGTTGGCTATGGTTTGGTCCATTCTTAAGCTACAAAGGTTCCTTCTGGGCGCGCATTTCTTTATGGAAACCGACCAAAAAGCTCTTACGGCTATGCAAAGTAAGGATTTGAAGAGCTCGAGATCTACTCGTTATGCTATTGCTCTTCAGCCTTTTCCATTTCACGGTGCGAGCTATCCGTGGTTCGGATAATGTGATGGCGGACATATTGTCTAGATGCCCACATGATTCCAGTTAAATCTTGTGTCCTAGTTTTTCCTGATATATTTTCAGACTTAGGTCTGTCCTTAATATCATAATATGTTGTAATACAAATGTATTTGGATGATGTTTAGATAATTTAATAAATTTCATTTTGTCCATCCATCAGTGATATGTTGCTAAAATAGCATTGACATTTGTATATTGCTATGATTATATTATTTAGTAATGTTTGATATATGATTGGTATTGCCAGCAACTTAGGTTTCTTGAATGGTATCCCTTAGTTTGTTTGGCTTAAAGGAAATATTTTCTCCTATGTTGGGAGATGATTTGTACCCTCTTCTATTGTACCTGATATTAGGTTCATTGTTTGCATGAGCACAGAAGTGATACTGGTGCTATCTTGCTCATGAGCATATTAAAAAAAAAAAAAAATTGCATTTTTTTTTACAGGGGGGTGGTAGTAATGTTGCTGTCATTTTCGACGGAGTCATCTGTCAAGTTATTTGCTTATGTTTGTATCATAAGTATAATTGTGTCTTTACCTGCGATGTCAGGTTGATTAGGGGTTGTCTTCCCTTGTTTATTCATTCATTGTGTTTGACCTTTAGGGTCAGAGGTTGACAGTTCGGCATAGGCCTATGGGAAGGTTTTTTAAGCGGGAGTGAGATATACTTCCGGGAAGCCGGGAGGTCCTGTTTTTCTGAAGGGACCAAGAGTCCATTGTTTTTCGGGGAGAATCTTCGAAGTAACTG
Organism: Oreohelix idahoensis; assembly: GCA_024509875.1. Taxonomy (NCBI): domain Eukaryota; kingdom Metazoa; phylum Mollusca; class Gastropoda; order Stylommatophora; family Oreohelicidae; genus Oreohelix; species Oreohelix idahoensis. The sequence goes on along the minus strand of JAMPIV010019803.1, from coordinate 327,886 downwards.
CTATGGCAGTTTTCCCCAGTGAATCTCTGTGCGTCGGGATGACGACAGAATTCCTTGTGATGTTCTGAGGATTCATTTGCCAGGTAATACCGACCTTTATGCATTATTACGCTTTTCGGTGGCAGAACATGTAAAGGATTACCTAGGGTGAACAGCAGCTCACTGATCCGCCATTTCAGAACTTATATATTTGTGCTCGAGGTAGCCATCCAAGACTGTTAGTCTTATATTGTCCAGAAATCCAGTGACGAAGATATATTGTGGGAGCCGCAGATTGGCGGAATTCATATCTACAATAAGTATTACTGCAGGGTTGATGATAACCTATTTAACAGAAGTACACGGCCGACGTCAGAACGAGGCCTGTGCTTTCGGCTATTATACTACAGCCTGATATGTGCAATTGACGGTGAGTGCCAAGTTGCACCTATGTGTCCAAGTGACGAAGGCATCTGACGCGTTTAGTCAGAGACGCCAAGGGCGACGCTACGAACTGTCATTATTGAAGAACTTTGCTATTGACCATGCACATCTATTCTGATGTTTACCTTTTTGAATGCCAAATGTATACCTATCGATGTCAGGTCAGCATGACCTTGTTACACTGACTGTTCCTGTTGATATTATGTGTGTTCCCGTCAATAAATGTCTTGAAACATGCCTGCAGTGTCAAAGCATCCTTGATTACTGCATGTGAGAGTATGGGTTGCAGGATCTACATCTATACGAGCCTAAACACATTCGCGTCTTCATTCGCACCCACACTCAATTCATCATACGCTCGCACTACACATCTAACAACATGTATACTGTCTTGGGCCAGTGATCACATCAACAAGAGAAAAAAGACAGTTACACTAACCTTGTAGCAGATTTAGCTCTTGTGTTACTATCTGAGAGGCCGCTTAACCTTGTAGCAGATTTAGCCCTTGTGTTACTATCTGAGAGGCCGCCTAACCTTGTAGCAGATTTAGCCCTTGTGTTACTATCTGAGAGGCCGCCTAACCTTGTAGCAGATTTAGCCCTTGTGTTACTATTTGAGAGGCCGCCTAACCTTGTAGCAGATTTAGCCCTTGTGTTATTATCTGAGAGGCCTCCTAACCTTGTAGCAGATTTAGCCCTTGTGTTACTATTTGAGAGGCCTCCTAACCTTGTAGCAGATTTAGCCCTTGTGTTACTATTTGAGAGGCCGCCTAACCTTGTAGCAGATTTAGCCCTTGTGTTACTATCTGAGAGGCCGGCTAACCTTGTAGCAGATTTAGCCCTTGTGTTACTATCTGAGAGGCCGCCTAACCTTGTATAGTCCGTTCACCAATTGATGTTCAACTTTAAAATTTTTTTTCTAAAAAACTACCTGATGTAATGAATTCATATTTTGCATGTAGTCGTATATTATCCATGACGTTACAAATATGTTGTTGTTAAGTCAATATCAATTCTGCATTCTTCAAAACCGTAAATTCCTTTGATCTTTTCCGAATCCTACAAGAAGCACGGCTTAAAAATTAAATTTTACAGTATACTACGTCATAAATGTCAAAAGTAGGATCAGAGGCATATCCATATCTGCCCACCGCAAAGGAAACAGCTATAAGTAGTGATACATCTAAATCTGAAACGTGGGGGTAAAAAACTGTATTCAAAACTATATTGTATATGACACGGTAAATTTTACATGTATCCCTGCAATATTTCTTCGTGTTTTGAAGGAGCATAATTACATTGTTTTATGTTTTTGATATCTCAATTTAGTTACATTTATCTCAGTCCGTATCTGATGATTCTATATAACTTTACAATAATTTCACAATACGCCACTGACTAATGATGTCGCACTATTTCAGCTTTCAACAGCAGACAACTGCGGTGCACGAAATGTCATGATTTCGTCTTAAAATATATTTTTTTCTGTAAAAAAAAACCATTTATTGCCCGTGCAAAACAACTGTACTGCTGACATGCTACATTTTAATACCGGTAGGGGAGTGTGATTTTAATATAACCTGATGAATAGATATCTAAATCTAGATACATTTTCTGGAGGCAAAAAATGTTTTCATAACGTCATGAACAATATACGACTACATGCAAAATATGAATTCATTACATCAGGTAGTTTTTTAGAAAAAAAATTTTAAAGTTGAACATCAATTGCTGAACGGACTATAGCAGATTTAGCCCTTGTGTTACTATCTGAGAGGCCACCTAACCTTGTAGCAGATTTAGCCCTTGTGTTACTATCTGAGAGGCTCCTAACCTTGTAGCAGATTTAGCCCTTGTGTTTCTATCTGAGAGGCCGCCTAACCTTATAGCAGATTTAGCCCTTGTGTTACTATCTGAGAGGGCGCCTAACCTTGTAGCAGATTTAGCCCTTGTGTTACTATCTGAGAGGCTGCCTAACCTTGTAGCAGATTTAGCCCTTGTGTTACTATCTGAGAGGCCGCCTAACCTTGTAGCAGATTTAGCCCTTGTGTTACTATCTGAGAGGCCGCCTAACCTTGTAGCAGATTTAGCCCTTGTGTTACTATCTGAGAGGCCACCTAACCTTGTAGCAGATTTAGCCCTTGTGTTACTATCTGAGAGGCCGCCTAACCTTGTAGCAGATTTAGCCCTTGTGTTACTATCTGAGAGGCCGCCTAACCTTGTAGCAGATTTAGCCCTTGTGTTACTATCTGAGAGGCCGCCTAACCTTGTAGCAGATTTAGCCCTTGTGTTACTATCTGAGAGGCTGCCTAACCTTGTAGCAAATTTAGCCCTTGTGTTACTGTCTGAGAGGCCAGCTAACCTTGTAGCAGATTTAGCCCTTGTGTTACTATTTGAGAGGCTGCCTAACCTTGTAGCAGATTTAGCCCTTGTGTTACTATCTGAGAGGCCGCCTAACCTTGTAGCAGATTTAGCCCTTGTGTTACTATCTGAGAGGCCGCCTAACCTTGTAGCAGATTTAGCTCTTGTGTTACTATCTGAGAGGCCGCTTAACCTTGTAGCAGATTTAGCCCTTGTGTTACTATCTGAGAGGCCGCCTAACCTTGTAGCAGATTTAGCCCTTGTGTTACTATCTGAGAGGCCGCCTAACCTTGTAGCAGATTTAGCCCTTGTGTTACTATTTGAGAGGCCGCCTAACCTTGTAGCAGATTTAGCCCTTGTGTTATTATCTGAGAGGCCTCCTAACCTTGTAGCAGATTTAGCCCTTGTGTTACTATTTGAGAGGCCTCCTAACCTTTAGCAGATTTAGCCCTTGTGTTACTATTTGAGAGGCCGCCTAACCTTGTAGCAGATTTAGCCCTTGTGTTACCATCTGAGAGGCCGTCTAACCTTGTAGCAGATTTAGCCCTTGTGTTACTATTTGAGAGGCCGCCTAACCTTGTAGCAGATTTAGCCCTTGTGTTACTATCTGAGAGGCCGCCTAACCTTGTAGCAGATTTAGCCCTTGTGTTACTATCTGAGAGGCCGCCTAACCTTGCAGCAGATTTAGCCCTTGTGTTACTATTTGAGAGGCCGCCTAACCTTCTAGCAGATTTAGCCCTTGTGTTACTATCTGAGAGGCTGCCTAACCTTGTAGCAGATTTAGCCCTTGTGTTACTATCTGAGAGGCCGCCTAACCTTGCAGCAGATTTAGCCCTTGTGTTACTATCTGAGAGGCCGCCTAACCTTGCAGCAGATTTAGCCCTTGTGTTACTATCTGAGAGGCCGTCTAACCTTGTAGCAGATTTAGCCCTTGTGTTACTATCTGAGAGGCCGCCTAACCTTGTAGCAGATTTAGCCCTTGTGTTACTATCTGAGAGGCCGCCTAACCTCTTAGCAGCTGTTGCCCTAGTGTCACAGTTGTCTATCTCTCCTGCTTTAAATCTGTTTCCTTTTATCCAAAATCCTAGGAGACGTCTTTGTTTCGGAAACCGGATTTTTTCGGTTTTCAGATGTCGCCCAAGTCGCGTTAGAAAAATAGACCAAATGTAGCCAAAAATGTGTTAGAAATTGCCCAAAGTGGCCCAAAGAAACTTTCGATTTTCAAAATATTTCAGTTCGGGTGTTCAGAAAGAATGATATAGACCTGTATATGAGTTTGTAGATAGCTGTGGTGCACTGGTGAACTACTTGTCTCTCGGCATGTGTGTGGGTAACGTTTGTTCACTGATTCCCATCTTACTATGTGTTGTTGGAGGCATACCCAAGTATTTACACCTGTTAGTCTTACCCCATCTGTATAACGTAGTCATTACTGGTAGTGGCCATTCTTCTTTATCATTGTTTTTTTTTTCTTTTCACTTTTCAAATCTTTTTTACAGCTCTTTTTTGGGGCAGTCTTTTCATTTTCCCATTCGTCTCTGCTCTTGGTGGTCTTTGTACCGTTTACAGGTACTTTCAGGTCCATATGTGTGCATAAATTCCTTTACTTGCAACTTCTTTCCCCCACCCTCCCAGGAAAGGTACTGTTTAAATGTGGTTTTCGTTTATTTGTTTGCTTTTTTTCCCCCTCTGTTGTCGGATTTGTTGTTCTTGTGAAAGATATGAAGAATTACTAATTAATGCTAATAGGCCATCCACATTTATTATGCATAATAGAAAGTATGGACTGTTTATTTTCTTTTTAAGCATACCTTACAAAGACTCAATATGTGCACCCTTCGTGACGTGACAGATATCTAGTCATAGTCCATTTCTTCCCACACTCGAATCAGCATGTCTCTCAACACACTGGTCAAGCAGGTGAAAAGAAAAGAAAAAGGTACATTCTTTTATGGACACCCACATATTGAGTCTTTGTAAGGTATGCTTAAAAACTTGCAGAGATTATCTGACTTTTGCGATAGAAAGCATCCTCGTACCACGGCATGGGGCCGAGAATAAATTTTTTCAAAAGGGTACAATCTTTTATGGACACCCTGTATATAAGTTATGCATTGTAGCCAGTTATTTGCAAGAACTTAGACACCTTCATTGGCCGCCGTTATTTCATGTTTTGCTTAACGCAGTTGTTGTTTGTTCTGTGTAACATTAACAGCTTAATTTGTTGAAATAAACAGAAAACTGGTTTAGCTTCCCCTTGTTTTTTAAGCACTGGGATATTGCCTACTTGCGATTTATTGCGTGCAAGCACTGGGATATTGCCTACTTGCGATTTATTGCTTGTAAGCACATGACATTTGCCTGCGTTTCCTTGTTCTGTGAAATTTACAGATATACTTGCCTTAAATAGAAGATTGATATTTCCTTACCTTTTAGCTTGAACATCTTTAAAGTCGCGAGATGAGCCTTTCTTTTATATTTCTTCTCTGTTTGTCTAGGGTCGGAGTGGCTAAGAGGTATGGCGTCCTCCTCGAGTTCAAGATGTACCGGGTTCGATTCCCAGTAGAGGGAATATAATGTATGGACATTTTTTTTTCAGAACCAGTGGTCCTAATGATGTCATACTTCCCCCTGGTCTCCTGGGTAGTGAGATCGGATGCCTAGCCTTCTCGGATACGGGCGTAAAAAAATAGGAGGTCCCTTGTACAAGTTGCGCACGTTAAAAATTCCATGGCAGTTGGAAATCCCTGGCAAAATTTAAAAAAAAAAAAAATTAAAAAACCTACCCACCACAACAATATTTATAGAATGTGTGATTCCTATGTGGGATTCTCACCGGTGCTGCGGAGTTCGTGCATGGTGCTGAGATTCTCCTTGTGTGCTGTAAGGGAGGAGATCGGAGCACTGATGGAGTAGTCCGTGTGCAATGAAGATAGTCCTTAAAAAGCAAACCAAACCAAACTTCTCTATTGTCTTGGCCGCTCCTTCTTTCTCTCAACGAGTGTATGTTATTTACTTGTGTTCATTTCGTAATTTATTTACTACTCAGGCTTCGGATTTCCTTCATTATTTATTTACGAAATGCGGTTTGTGTAACTTGCAAGCACTTAAATATTGGCTTGACAAAATATTATCGATTCTCTAATTTCTAAAAGTTTGTTAAGAGTAATTTTTTTTTTTTTTTTTATAAGTGGATACACTTTATTAATGACAAACCATAACATTCAGTTATGTTAACCAACATTCTCAGCATTCTACGTCATCCGAAATGCCATGACGTATGGATCCTGTACCTACTTATTGATATCTAGATACAATGCGAAGAGTCACAATTGGCTGTATCAGTGCCGGTCAAAACATGTCAACTTGAAGTGTACCATGAGAGGAAGCCGTATGCAAAGTTCCAGCACTCTACGATGAGTGGAACGTGGAGATTTAGAACATCAGAGATTTGAAACCACATAGATATATCAATCTCACACGTAGTTAAATAAGGTGGTTGGGAAAATCGAAGTGCGTCATGCAGGGGTTAAGGGGTGGAGCAACAGTAAATTGTTATTTTAATAAATAACTTCAGAATCTCGATACAAATAATCAGGTTTAGCTTACAACAGTAAAAGCTGTGCACACCAGGGCGCTTGATGGTATAATGCAACTGGTTGCCATGGAAATGGCGGCCATATTTAATTTTTAAATCTTATATTTCAATTCACTGAGGCTTTTTTTTTATATGTTGAGTTTTTAGCACCAAAGTTGACATGAAAGCTCATCATTGTATTTTAAAACTTTTATCTGATTTTTCAAAATTTGACAGCATCATTTGCAGTAAATCAAAATTTTGGTAAGATATCAGAAATCGGATCTGTTAAGTTTTTGTATGCAATGGAAAGTATCCTGTTGATTGATTAAGAGGGACCTAAGACGCGTCAAAAGTGGAATGCAGTCAGCGACCCATAGCTGACTGCTTGCGTCAGGGTAAGCGAACCAGAGCTGACCAAGACCCTACTCCACCTCCAAGTGGTGGTCCTGGAAACAGGCTGCATCACTGCAGTCTGGCTGAAAGAGTAGGGATCGAAGTGGGAAGGCAAACCCGGTCCTAAAAAATGCCGTGACGAAGTCGGATGTTTCGGTGTCGTAATTTTTGAAGAGATAGGTCTGAGAATTTTTGTGGTCCCGTCTGAGCAGAGGTGATAGTGATATCTAGGTGAGAATAAGGGGTAAGAAATAGATTGCTGGTTCACTAGGGTGATAGGGCAAGAGGAAGGACAGTCTCTAGATAGAGGAATTGCTCTAATCTAGCCTATCTTACAACTTAAGTTTAACTTCAGACGACCTTACTCTCCTGGCTAAACAATTGTTACCAGTTACCCTACACTCAGGTACACACACCAATTTGGTGACACATATGCACAAACGTGAATACAAACTACGTATAACATATAGTGGGAAAACGGTTTGACCAACACGGTAATTAAAGGTTTATTATATTATTTATTATCACCAAACAAAGAAAAGCACAACATAAATCATGTTACATTTATAAAGCATAGTTACAGACAAGGTGGGGAAAAAATTAGTATCTCAATAGGCCCTCCCCTCTTGTAAAGGAACCAAACCAAAGAAAATCCTATCTGAGGTTATTAACCCAAAGAGAGATCAATTTTTAACAAATGGGATATGCAAAAATCAGTAAGGGGGGAATATAACAGGTTATTAATGTTTATTCTCTCCCGTGACTAAGCAGATTAGTGAGGGAAATAAAAAAAACACAGAGAGAAATTACGCGTAAGTATACTGATGTTAACAAGAAAAGAGATTAAGGTTATCTAATTTCGCTTATTCAAATGCACGCATACAGTGGCCACTTTTTCATCTGCACTTACTAATCGTTGAATCAGGCATTCCATGGAATAAGAAACTCTAGCAGGTACAAATACTTAATCAGTCCTGTGGTTGACAATTTTCAACCCCAGACTAACGGGATTTTGCTGCCAGCTAATTTTTCCGTAGTCGCTAAAAATCGAGGGCGTTCTTTGTTCCAGGATATTCCTCTTTTCACTGCAGTTAGTTTTTTTTTTAAGATAAAGGTTCTATGGGGTGGCACTGTTCTCAGAATTAAATATAAATATTTTATTGTTCCGGGGTGATCTCGCCGCAGGTGGCTAAGACACTATTTGACGTGATGAAAAGAACTTTAGGAAATGATATTCCTCGGCTGTTTCAATGAAGTGATGGCCGATTTTTTTACCAGTGTTTTCTTAGTGGGTAAATCCAGTAGGAAACCTGTACTGTCATATGTGAAATTTAGTGTTATAACTTCTGCCACAGCAGGTCAGTAATATTTATGTGAAAAAAATGGCTTCTGGCAATTGTTCTTCTCCAGTTATGCTTAAAATTTTTGCTCAATGTTAAGTACTTGGTTTTATCGCTCTCATGGATGGAGAGATGGACCGCCAAGGGGTCTCAACCCGAAGATTTAGTTAACAGCAATAATGGCTGGATTGTGTAAGAGTGTCACGAAATGGATTTAGGACTAGAGACTGTCTACCTATAGTGACAAGACACTAGTGAGAAGGAAGACTGGAAAATTAGATTCAGATAGAAATATAGTGCAAAATGTGAAAGTTGAGACCATTGGCTCCGAGGTTGAGAACCGAGGTTGATTCTTTCCTCGCCACTTCGGACGTTTAAATTGCTATGGCCTCGAACCACCTCTAACTACCCTATGGGGATAAGGTTCAATTAAGATTCACAAACACCAAGGTACAGACAACATATAGCTACTGTACTAAAGGAAATGACTGATGCCAGCTACAATTTATACAAGTTTATTATACACCTATAAACAAACATATGCATTGTCAAATACAACAAATGCGAGGATGCCCACCTGAAACAAAATCAAGCACAGTTAAAAATGCATCAACCCCAACCCTTCTCCCACAATTGCAACCTGTATGGAGAAAGAAGGTAAGGTTAACTGAAATGAACTACACTGCACTTGATGTCGCCTACACTCCAAACTAGCTGTTCTAAATGCTAACTCTAACTCTAAGTCCACTGATAGCTGGAACGACGGCGAAGTGACTACACAATCTCTGCACAGACTTCGGTTCTACACAGCCTATCCTGGAATCTCCTGAACACAACTAACTGCACCTTTAAACTTCAGCAGCTGTCCTCTGCTATGATTCACCAAAACTAACAGTTCTGCCTATCTGTGCTGACTTCAGTAGAGAGAATGTTTACCCTCTCTCTCTCCACTAACTCTGGAATTGATGACTGAGGTTTAACAGAACCCCACTGGATTCTGGACTGGAACTGTAGCTGACTTCTACCGCTCTGAAATTACCTGCCCGAGTACCTATAACTGGACCGTCGGCTTTATTATGGCCGTGAAGAAACGAACATAAAATTACCACAACGCTGGCAGCCTGCCAAATCTGCGTGTGTAACGAGCGTCAAAGCTCAGGATTTATCCACAAAAATCCTATTCGCTGGAAAATGTCTTCCCCTGGCTGGGAAAACGTATTTTCTTCCTCTCCTTCCACTACTGGCAACTAACGTAAAACCCTTGCGGTTCTGCGAATGCCCCAACTTTGCCGTGGGAGAAATTTTGTGGTCTCAAAATTCCGCTCTCATTCCCACAAAAAGCCGGCACCTGCAAATCTCGAATGTCCAACTGAAGGCAATCGACAATATGCTTCTGGCACCCGGCTTTGGCAATTTTTCATTAAAAGAGAAAGAGGCCATGAAATATAGGCCTTTTATAATCAAGACCCCCACGCGCCGACTTCATGACGTCATATGCGCGGCGGGGTTCTAAAGCCAATGAGAGCTCTGCATTTCAACTGCAGTTACCTCTCAGCCAATCAGAACCTTAGATCGTTCTGATGTAACGTGCATGGGTTTTAGACAAAGAAACGAGATTAAGCCTAGCCCTATACTGCGGAAATGAAGCAAAAATGGTCGCAAATAATTTAACTCCCGAAAAATGCGTATATGGCCACGCAATATCTTTAAAAAAAGACAATCTGGTGCCAATCCTGATCTAGCATCTATAATCTTTCTTCTAGAAAAATACTGTCTAATTCCCTACACCCCCATTCTAAACACATAAAGAAGAACCATAAAGCAGATGAGATCAAACTCCCTCGTGATCTCATCTTGAAAAAACGTAAATAATAGAAGGAGAAGAAACATGGAGAAGGATTTCCTGTAATCCCTCCTAAAAATAGTGAACTAAATGCAAGGAGAAAAAGACATGGGCCATTTGAAAGACAGAATCTCAGTACTCTCGTCACATCACTCCCCCCTTCGAAGATTGAGCATCGATCTCATTACTGAAATCTCTGTGTTTCACACTGGCCCTTAACTCTGTCTACAAGGCTGTCTGTCCTTACCCCTCCTATTCAGTGTTCTTCGACCTTCCTCTTTTGCGTTTCCTCCTTCCTCCTCTCCTAGAATGAGCTCCTATGCTCCGTTGGGAGAGTTGATCTCTCTTCAGACCTGTGCCGTCTAATGGCGGGTCTGAACTTCCCTTGCCTTGTCCGGCAAAATCCTTGCTTGGTCAACTGCCATGACCGAATTGCTATGTAGAGGCCTGGCGATGGCGACTACCTTGCTGCTCATCAGCGGGTTTGAAACCGCTGGTACCTTAAAATGAAGATGCCCCCTCTCGGGTTCCTCTGGTGTCGAGTTTCCGATCTCTTGCTGGGTGTCTATTGGATCACGATCGACCTCCATAGCTTCTACCTTTGAAGAAAGGTAGGTAAGATCTGCCCCTGGCAGTGGTTCTGGACTCGCTCTTCCCCTACCGATATGAAGTGGGACAAAGCTCTCCAAAGTAGCTCCTTGCAAATGTGTAAGGTCGCTTTTCTCACTCTTTTCTGGCCTGAAAAGTTGGTGAGATGAAACTGTAGACCACGGGAGCTCTCCGTCTAACACCCTGGTTCTACCTTCAACCTTGCCCTTCCCTGTGAGAGTTACTGGCGTCGGTTGGAATGTGTCCTGCATTGACACTTGACGGTTTAAGATCCCGTTAGATCGCGGAGAATCTGAGATAAAGCTCTCAGTGACTGGTTCCAATGTTCCGTGAAACAAATTGGAAAAGATAGCCAATTTTTCAGGCTGCTCGTTACAAGAGTCGTTTCCTGTAAACGAGATACGAGAGTTGTGGGGCCCATCACCGTCTATAGGCAAACGGATACTCAGATCACTGTCCTCCTCCGTTTGAGTAAAGTGCTGGTCGGATGGGGCTCCAGGGCTGGTTGGAACTATATGCTCGCTCAGACCGCTATCTTGTGCCCTATGAAGATGGCGCTGGTCGTTGACATATGTAATACCGCTCTTGTCAGTATGTCCCTCACTTGAAGGAGCTAATACCATCGGGGGCCTAATTCCCGACAACAAAGAGGGTACTTCCTGAATCAGAGGCGTCGTCACCACTGTTTGGCCTGTTGGCTGAACAGGGCTGGTGGGCGAATTTGCCTCTGCAAATAACATATCACTGTCGTCAGAGGCGTTGCACCTCTCCTTGGCACGACAGCTATGTTTGAGCTCGCTCGGGGCTCTGTGAATTAGGGGTTCTCCTTTTTCACTTATCTGGCCTGCAGTAGGCCCCCTTGCATCAGCAAGGATCGGTGTGGTCGGGTTCCCCAAAACTAAATATGGGTTGCCGAGAATGAAGTCATAGGCTGGCTGAGCCATCACAGCTGCCTTGATCGTGCCAGACACAAACTTACATTTCACTTCAATGTTGGCGACCGGAAAGCACTGTGAGGTCCCTTTCCTTAAAATTCCACCAATATTCACTTTTCCCTTGGTCATCTGCCAGGGCTTCACCAGATGTCGGGCGACTATGCTGGGGTAGGTAAGCCCACTGTCAAATAAGCAGGTTGTCTCAGTCCCGTTCACTTCTGCTGGCCCGCTGTTGGAAAACAACTTCTCTGACTGGAAGGGTTTCCACTTCTTATCTTGTTTCACCCTCACAGGCCTTAAACAAGCCACCTGATGAGCGGGTTGTTTGTTTGGGCACCGTGTTGTCCAATGAGAAGTAGTCCGACAGAACCTACAATATCTCTCATTATCTCCCCGGTTCCTGACGGGTTCATGAGAAGTCGGCCCCTGTGTTCTGTTAGGCGGCTGGGAGCGCATGTTATGACTGGGAGGGAGCTCCTTGCGAGACGGCCCTTGCTGCTGTTGATCTGAAGAGGAAGGCGACTGCGATGAAGATGCTCCTTTGTCCGGGGCTGGCAGGTCAGGGTGTTTTCTTTTCTGTCCCAGTACTTCGGCCTGTGCCGTCTGGAACCTTTCAGCAAAAAGAATTATCTGGTCCAGTTGCTGTGCGCCCTGCTCCGCCAGGTACTTCCTTAAGCCCGGAGACATGTTGGCCGTTATCTGTTCGCACATGATGAGCTCTTCGAGTCCTTCAAACGATTTAGCCAAACCCGACAACTCTCTCCAGCGAGTGAGGTAATTCCTCAGCCTCTCCGCGAACTGGGGAAAACTTTCTCCTTTCTCCAGTCGACTTTCCCTAAACATCGTTTGGCACTTCCGGGGAGTCCATTGGAATCGCTGTAACAGGGCGTTCCGCAGAGCCTCAAAGTTACCTTGGTCATCTACCAGCATCTTGCTATAGACCTCATACGCATGTCCTCTTAGAGATTGAGATAATTTGAGACACCAAAGACTATCATCCAGCCCGTATGCCTTTGCCATCCGTTCAAATTTTTCTAAAAATACCTCAATTTTCTTATTCCCGTTAGGAAAAGAGTCCATCGGAAAATTCATGGCTGCCATCCCGGGTCCTCCATTTCCTGAGGTGTCTGCTGCCCCTGCTCCCGGCGAATCCCCGTTAGCCGAACTGCCTTCCGAAGATCGGTACTGCAGTTCCAGTGAACGCAGGGCAAGTTCATGCTGTCTCTCTGCTGCCTTCTCCCTCTCTTGGGCTTCCCTCTGTGCTAACTTCTCCTGGGCTTCCCTCTGTGCTATCTTCTCCTGGGCTTCCCTCTCTGCTATCTTCTCCTGGGCTTCCCTCTCTGCTTTTCTCTCTTCTGCCTGTCGGGTCTTCTCTTCTTTCTCTGCTTCCAATTTACGCAGGTCTTTCTCCGCTTCCCTTTTCTCTCTCTCCGTCTGCCGGTCCTGTTCCCTCATAATGTAAGCCCTAGTCTCGGCCTCATTCATCCCCATGCTTTTAGCTGCGTCCTTCCATGCAGTAAGTAGCTTGACCAATTCAGCCATCTTACCTGACAAATCAGCAGTACTCACAACGAGGGGAAATGACAAAAAAGGAACAAGAAAAATTTACTGTTACCTACTAGGAATATGCTGTCGCAAAAACCCGCACTCAGACTAGCACCAAGTCTGACTAATAACTACCTGAAAAAAATTCAAGTTATCCAGCTACCCAAAACCCGAATTTACTTTCCTGTCAAGAAAAAAATTCGATTAGCCATCAATTACCTCTAAGTCATAAACAACCTTACTACAACTACCATCTAAACTAACTGGAACCTGTGGAAAAAAACTTATAGCTGGATCAGTCTTAATATAGCTCAAGTCTAGGGGATTTTTAAGAAATCTATTTCCAGAACTTTCTACAGAGACAATCTATGAATCTAGAATTGATCCCAACAAAGATGATCCCAAGGACGACACCACCCACTTTGTCAAGATCACAGAATTGAACGTAACAAAGATGATTCACCGGACGATAGCACCCACTTTGTCACGAAATGGATTTAGGACTAGAGACTGTCTACCTATAGTGACAAGACACTAGTGAGAAGGAAGACTGGAAAATTAGATTCAGATAGAAATATAGTGCAAAATGTGAAAGTTGAGACCATTGGCTCCGAGGTTGAGAACCGAGGTTGATTCTTTCCTCGCCACTTCGGACGTTTAAATTGCTATGGCCTCGAACCACCTCTAACTACCCTATGGGGATAAGGTTCAATTAAGATTCACAAACACCAAGGTACAGACAACATATAGCTACTGTACTAAAGGAAATGACTGATGCCAGCTACAATTTATACAAGTTTATTATACACCTATAAACAAACATATGCATTGTCAAATACAACAAATGCGAGGATGCCCACCTGAAACAAAATCAAGCACAGTTAAAAATGCATCAACCCCAACCCTTCTCCCACAATTGCAACCTGTATGGAGAAAGAAGGTAAGGTTAACTGAAATGAACTACACTGCACTTGATGTCGCCTACACTCCAAACTAGCTGTTCTAAATGCTAACTCTAACTCTAAGTCCACTGATAGCTGGAACGACGGCGAAGTGACTACACAATCTCTGCACAGACTTCGGTTCTACACAGCCTATCCTGGAATCTCCTGAACACAACTAACTGCACCTCTAAACTTCAGCAGCTGTCCTCTGCTATGATTCACCAAAACTAACAGTTCTGCCTATCTGTGCTGACTTCAGTAGAGAGAATGTTTACCCTCTCTCTCTCCACTAACTCTGGAATTGATGACTGAGGTTTAACAGAACCCCACTGGATTCTGGACTGGAACTGTAGCTGACTTCTACCGCTCTGAAATTACCTGCCCGAGTACCTATAACTGGACCGTCGGCTTTATTATGGCCGTGAAGAAACGAACATAAAATTACCACAACGCTGGCAGCCTGCCAAATCTGCGTGTGTAACGAGCGTCAGAGCTCAGGATTTATCCACAAAAATCCTATTCGCTGGAAAATGTCTTCCCCTGGCTGGGAAAACGTATTTTCTTCCTCTCCTTCCACTACTGGCAACTAACGTAAAACCCTTGCGGTTCTGCGAATGCCCCAACTTTGCCGTGGGAGAAATTTTGTGGTCTCAAAATTCCGCTCTCATTCCCACAAAAAGCCGGCACCTGCAAATCTTGAATGTCCAACTGAAGGCAATCGACAATATGCTTCTGGCACCCGGCTTTGGCAATTTTTCATTAAAAGAGAAAGAGGCCATGAAATATAGGCCTTTTATAATCAAGACCCCCACGCGCCGACTTCATGACGTCATATGCGCGGCGTGGTTCTAAAGCCAATGAGAGCTCTGCATTTCAACTGCAGTTACCTCTCAGCCAATCAGAACCTTAGATCGTTCTGATGTAACGTGCATGGGTTTTAGACAAAGAAACGAGATTAAGCCTAGCCCTATACTGCGGAAATGAAGCAAAAATGGCCGCAAATAATTTAACTCCCGAAAAATGCGTATATGGCCACGCAATATCTTTAAAAAAAGACAATCTGGTGCCAATCCTGATCTAGCATCTATAATCTTTCTTCTAGAAAAATACTGTCTAATTCCCTACACCCCCATTCTAAACACATAAAGAAGAACCATAAAGCAGATGAGATCAAACTCCCTCGTGATCTCATCTTGAAAAAACGTAAATAATAGAAGGAGAAGAAACATGGAGAAGGATTTCCTGTAATCCCTCCTAAAAATAGTGAACTAAATGCAAGGAGAAAAAGACATGGGCCATTTGAAAGACAGAATCTCAGTACTCTCGTCACAAAGAGCCAAAGTCAGTAAGACCATAACGAAACGCTAGGACGCAGGTATGACCAGCCGCAGCACAGAGAAAAGAATTAAATCTCCACGTATATAAGTTAAGTCCAAAATGATAGTATGGATCTCATATGCGAGCTAGGCACATTCTTCAACTCTCTGGCGCTACTGATGACTTGAATTTTCAGAGATTTCTATATATATTAAATAAATGGAAATTGTTAGCTACATGTGAGATTTTTCACCTCTCGTCCAGTTTGGGCAATTTTGCTGGTCGATTTTTGTATGAAAGTCCAAAATCACACCATCATCGCCCGTGGACCGTTTCACTCGCCAGCGGCTGCCTTTAGATCTTTCTCTCCGTGGGCAAATTGCGTCCCCTGAGAGTACGATCAAAGGAAATGCAGTCGCTACAAGCGGTTAACGCCCCTTGATACTGTCATTACTGCTCGTTCTCTCTTAAGAAACTATAAACAGTTACCCCGCCCTCTTGTAAAGAAAAGACAGTTATGCATCATAATACTGCTTAGATAGCTTGAAACAAAGGCAGGAGGCGTTGCTAAACTAGAATCAGACAGATGGGCGATAGAGAAACCTTGCTTCCACGTGTTTAACTGTGCATGCCTAATTAGCAAAGGAGGGAAATCCACGTTGTTGTTTTTCTTGACCACAAATAGTGAGGGGCGGCTGCAGGATTAAAGTGACCTGTCGAGAGCGCACGATTTTCATACGTGACAGTTGGGCCGAAAGGCGCAGATATCGCAGCTTTGCTGTAAACGGCGACACAACGCAACCAACGTCCTTTTCAGGACGAAGAAGAAGAAGAAGAAGATTGACTAAGAAATAAGCAAGTTATGCGAAAATTACATAAAACAAGGTTCTGAGAAATTCATGGCTTTCTTCATAGGAAAACCACAATATCTTAACAAAATGCAATTTGCTAAATCAAAATACACCTACTTAGAATGTGTTCTGACAAATGATGTTGACACATTCAGATTCAGTAGAATATAAACTGTCATAACAACAGGCTAATCTCAGTTTTCAAAATGTTCAAATATTAATAGATCTAAAGCTCTTTTATATATGGACATGCGCCCTAGTATAACCGACTAGGTTGAACGGGACGCTCCTCGCCAAAACGAGGCAAATTTTTATTTAAAAAAAAGAAGTTTTAATTGTAAGTTCTATTTTGATGTAAATTGCTCAATCGCTCTTCCTCTTAAAGACCCCATGAATTATGGAGGAAAATTTAACAGAGAGAGAGAGAGAGAGAGAGAGAGAGAGAGAGAGAGTAGGGAATGCAGAAACGGCGAGGAGGAGAACTAGTCCCCCCCCCCCCACCTCATTAAAAACTGGACTTAATATTGTGACGTCTCTAACACTTCACTTCCCAACGGCAGTTCTGTTATGGGGTTACCTTTACCTGTCTTCTTCTTTGATCCTTAGCCGCTGTCACGGAGTGTTTTGAGGCTATTTTGTATGTGTGAATGTTCCCATGCTCCAGCGGGAGTTTATTAGTTATGTGAGTTGTTGTGAGCTGGGAATGCGTGCATGGTAATAAATTAGCTACAGGGTTGTGAGCGTTGCTTGAGACAAGCTGTTAGCTTTTGTTATGCGTGAATGAAGATCAGTGGAGCGTGAAAGGGTTTCACGGGTTTTAGGGAATACGCATGAAAGGGGCAGTCAGCGGGAGGAGTGTGTTGGTTGGAGACGTGTGTTGAGTAGTAGAGAGTTGAGTCAGTAGACAGGAGACAGCATAGAGTGTAGAGCAGAGAAGGGTGGATGTTGCAGTAGTTGTTTATGAAGAATCCTAGTTGCTGTGTGTGGTGATTCCGAGAAGCAGAGTGCTTATAGAATACTCGGGATTGATGATGTCTACATTATTCGTAATGGCCCTGCGTCCATTGTGATTTGTTGTTCATATAATATATTATGGATATTGACACAGCTGTTGGCGTTGCTTCTTAGACAGTGAGCTAGGACGAGTGGTGTGTACGTGTTTAACCTTCCTACATCCACCCACATACACCCTACCCGTCACAGCCGCCGACCGTCAAAGCAGTCGGTGGCCATCACGCCTGGTGGCGTCTTGTAGGGCAGCAATAAATTGATTCCACTTTGCTCGGTCGGTGGCCATCCTTCGTAGAGTGCCCCAACTCTGGTTCATTCTTTGCAACTCAGCCTCCACAGTCCTCCGCAAAATCCTATTCTTGTTTCACGTTTTGCGGTCATGTTTTGCGGTCCGTTCTCGTGTCAGTGGCTTCCTTTCGGCTTTCACCGCTGACAGTCGACAGTCATACGAGCCTCAGACTCCGGATGTCCGTCCCGCAGCAAAGTTTGTTCATTTTTTTGTCGTTTCCGTAACTTCGTTTCTTTTTACATAGACAGGGGTGTCAGCCCTATGCTAAAACCCCCAATATGGAGGACCAGGGTGTCTGCTTTAGTCTGACCCCTACCCGCGCAAACCTGTCCAGCTTGGTAAAACCTTCCTGGAGTAAAACTCCCGCTGGCACAGCTCTGGGGGTAATCAGGGTACGCAAGCCGCCATACCTCGACAAGGTATTGACACCTATGATGGCAGTTTACCTGTGTACTTTTACATATCTATTTGAAATAAAAGTTGGTAAAATGAAAGTCAGATGGTTGGAAATATTCGGAGTTCATCTTGCAGGCATAAAGGACCCCCATGGATTATGGAGGGAGAAAAAAGTAGACCAGGAAACTGATGTCCTGGCTAAAATCAGGAAGCATTTATTTACTTACTTAGTCATTCTTCTCCTACTTTGGGGTGTAGAAGTTTCCACTAGAGAGCACCAGACTATCCTATTGGCTGTCTTCAGCCTGGCCTGGTTCCAATCTAGCCATCGGTCCTTCAGAGATTGTCTAGTGTTGTCCTCTCAGCGAACTCTGGGTCGTCCTAGAGGTCTGGAGCCCTGGCTCATATTTGTCGTGGTAGCCGGTCTTCTCTCATTCTGCAGACATGCCAGACCACCGTAGTTGGGGACTATTCTACTTGGGTCTGCCGGAGATGTGTTTTGAGGTCATGACCCGTCTTCCGGTTGCGGGCCAAAGTAGCATTAGCATTGTTAAGAAGTAATTGTTATTTTTGTACCATGTTAAATTGCTGGAATATTAGTGAGAAACCGGGTATCGTTACGCTCCAGTCAACCCAGCTGTAACTGGGTACCTGACTCTGTATCTGAGTTAAGGAAGCCAAAGGCAGCGAGGAAGAGAACAGGTAACCCCAACTCATAAAGCTGGACCTAGTCCTGATGACTAAGCGCTGATATTTTTTTGACAGCGCATGAGGTCGATTTTTGTTTTCTTTGCAGGTGACTTCATTTCTCATTAAATGCATCGGCAGCCTCACTGCCCTAGGACAGTATCTGCTATTGGGCGTCCTTTGATCTTTACTGGTAGTGACATGGTCTTCGCATCTGAGATGCCCCTTCGTGTCTACACGTCTACGGAACAGGAGTCGCAGTTTTAAGAAACGCTGAGATAATGTTGTTAATATTGATGTAGTATAAGTATATACATGCGCCTACTGAGTGAACGCACTGATAAATTGTCAATAATGTTTACGTAAATATATAGGTTTTTTTTTTTCCACGTATGGCTCATAGATTAGGGAAATCGGTATTAGTGTTAATCTTGTGAGGCTGGCCAAGAATCATAATGACAACATTAAAAAAAAAAAGGTAGAAGTCAGCTTGACGGGAGCTTAACAACACAACAGCAGGGAGTATTGACAACAGTGACTCCGTCGGTGAAGCTACGTCAGCAGGGAGAAAGCTAGGATAGGATTTAGAGACATGGAGAGGGTTAAGAGGGGAGAGACCGCGTGAGGCTAAAGAGAAAGAGAGATGTATGATAATTTTCAAGAAAAACGATGACATGAGAAAGAGTTAGTATTTTTTAAAAAGAAAAGAAATAGTTGTAGCGAGGCGAGGCGCGCTCCGTTCAGCCTAGGCACGGGGTCCATCGTTTATATTAGATTGCATGTCCACGTATTGCGGTCTGGTTAATATATATACATATATGATATAGGGTAAGTTGTAGTCATCATAACTGCGTGTGTGGTGAAGATGTGCCCATTCGGTGATTACCCTCAGCTGCTTTTGTTTGGTTAGTGTTCCTTTTGACGTGTCTTTTTTTAATTTATTCTACTTCTGTCGTATTCATCCACGCAGTTGGTTAGGTCAGGGTTGACATCAAGCTAGACTTTCAGCAAGGGTTATATATATATATATATATATATATATATATATATATATATATATATATATATATATATATATATATATATATACAGTACTTTGCAAAAAAAATGGCAGTCATATTTTCGCAACGCAGCACACTCATAGAAGCAAATAATAATAAAAAACTGTATGTCCAGAGTGAAGATTGGTATCTCCCCTATCTATTAACAGTGGTTTCAGTACAATATAATGTTGCCTTAGCAAGGCAAGCCTGGATGCGGCGAGCATACTTTGTTTGTAGGTAATTGAGAGTCAGACTGTCCCAGTCAGCTACCTTTTCAATTGTTCAAACGTCTCTGTCCACTTTTTTTAAATTTTCTTGAGTAGTGCTTTTCAATTGGGTTTTGTATTCATCAGCACGCAGTTGCTTTGGTATGAGGTATGATTTGGGTCATTGTCAGGGTTGATATGCACCCATCGGGGTACTTTCAGCAATAAATGGCAGAAGGTGTCCCTCTAGTATGTCGATGTACCTTTCTTTCGTGAGATAAAAACACACAGTGTGTGTGTGTGTGTGATGGAATTTCTAGGTATGTTTTACGGTCGCTGGTACACAGGCGTTACAGAGCCTTTTGTTTGAGCAGGATAAGATATATAAGAGAAAATTCAAAAAAAATTGAATCAATCCCATGACAAATTTTGGGAGTGTTCGTGGCACCAGTTCACAGCGTACGTGGGTGAAAATTACACCTGTGTAGCTCCCGGTTTCGGATACCTTGGGCAACCTTCGTCATCACATTTTACAAACCCAGCCCGAACGATTTGGGCGAGACACCGCAAAATTCTTGGCCTCCCACAATTACCTGCTTTTAATTTACTCACAACTCTGTAGACAGTCCGCTCAGGAATGTTCAAGGTTTTAGAAAAACATGTTTGATTTCCCTTCATTCCAAATGTGTGAAATTAACATACACTTTGACTTTGGCCACTAGCAAGAAATTGTCGTCTGCTCTTATATCAAGGGACGTTACTCTACGCTTTTTTGGTAGTGTTTGCTCACTTAATTGGAGTGCAAATTTGGGGCAGAACATGCATATTTAATTAGATTTCCGCTTATTTAGCTGAGCAATATGACTGCAAGGGTTATATATATATATGTGTGTATATATGTATATGTGTGTGTGTGTGTGTGTATATAAACAAATAAAACGAAATTGAATCAATTTTACAAGTTCACAGCGTACGGGAAACACGGGACGTTTCGGGTTTCACCCTTCGTCAGTCACATTTTACAAACATGGCAACAAGGACAAGAAATATAGACAGGTTAAAGAAAAACACCATAGACACCGCAAACACGTTATATGTATGAAATATAACAGCGCAGGCGAAGGGCAATAATAATGCAAGGAAAGTACAGAACTGAAAAACAATTGATCAATACAACAGATTCAACAATCAACGACAATGAAAAGCAGAAAATGCTGTAACAAAACAAGAAGTCATGTTATTATAATCTTGGCTAAAAGATCTGGTGAAGCTATGAACAATGAACCCTGTACACAAGGGCGTCAAATCATGAATCTGTTGTGCTAAGTCGTAACAGGGTTTGGAGATTATCAACGAGTTGTGTTTTTTAATTTAATTTAGTGCGTCTCATTGTATCTGAAGGACTATGTTTATGGTTGAGGAAGTGTGCATCATTAAAAATAAGCAGGCCGCTACTAAAAAAAAAAAAAAAAGAAAGAAAATTGTTGGAGATTTATGTTGGTATGTTATTGTTGAACAGAATCGACATCGTTGCACTCCGGGCAAACCCTTAGGTGCTCAGTCTACCTCAGTGTATGTCGAAGAGTGTGAATGCTAACTGTTGTAGCTCGCTGGTTATATACACCAGTGGTTCTCAGCGTGAGCCATGTGGCCGCCAAGGGCCCGTGCTATATTTATAGGGCGCCACATTAAGATGGTAAAGTACATTTTATCCAGCTAACATCGACTATGATGGGGCCACAGAGGTAGATGAGGCTCAGACGGGGGACCATGAGCACACAACAACAACAAACGGACTGAGAACCCCTAATATACACGACAGATGCATCCTCTCATACGTCCGTCTCTGCTAGCCTTACGTTTGATGCTAAATTCCAAGAGTCTTAACCTTGATGATTCATCTACTGCAGTGTCATTCTTTAACAGGCGATCGTTAATAGTCCTGACTATCTCTCCCTTGTCCATATCCAGTGTCCCCACTGTGGGTGCTCTTGGTGCTAGTCTGTCAGCTCTCTTGTTACCTCGTACCCATGTTGGTATGTGGTGGCATGCATTAATCTTGGCTATTTCAAGGTGGCAAGGCAGGGTTGCCCTACTATTTTTTGAAGACTATTCCCCCAGGCATAGTAAGATAAGGTTGTGCGTGAGGTTGGCAGTTTCATCTTGTTTACAAAATTGCTACATATGCAAAAATATGCTCTTTGAGCCAGGCTTCTTGCAAGTGTGACAGCTGCGGTTGTGGCTTTATGCTTCATTAGAAGCGAAAAATGAGACGATGAGCCGGAGTTACCGATTGGAGGAGTGGCGGGTTCGATTCCCTGGTATGCCATTGCAACTTTTCTTCTTCTTCAAGTATCAAAAATGTCTTTTTCGTGTTCTGAAGATCTTGACCTGTTTTTGTTTTTTGTTATTTCTTCTTTGCCTCTTCCTATCTGGGGTCAGAGTGGCTAAGAGGTATGGCGTCCGCCTCTGATTCTAAAGGGACTGGGTTCGCTTCCAGTACAGGGAATATATTTGATGGAAATGTTTTGTCAGAACTAGCGGTTCTTATGATGTCGTACTATCCCCTGATCTCCTAGGTTGTGAGATCGGATGCCTAGCCTCCTCGGATAAGGGCGAAAAAAATAGGAGGTTCTGTGTGCAAGTTGCGCGTGTTAAAAATCCCTCGACAGCTGAAAGTCGTAAAAAGAAGAACATATCACCGGTGCACTAGTAAAATTTAAAACTTAGGAAACCTACCCACCACTAAAGTACAAGGGGATTGACATAAGTCTTCGGCCTGACCATGAAGGACATGCCACAGAGAGTTGAAATTTTGTATAGTGTTTATTCCTTTTCAATATAGCGACCGTCTGAATTGACACACTTCTGCCATCTCTGCTTGACCTTGAAAAGACCTTGGGAGTAGAACACCCTATTTTTCAAACTAAACCAGTCATCTCATGCCAGTATAACCTCTTCATCGCTGTCAAAATGATTTCCTTTTAGCTGTTTTTTTTAAGATTTGGGAATAGAAAAAAGTCTGATGGAGCCAAATCTGGAGAATATGGTGGGTGTGGAAGAATTTCAGTATTCAAATCGTTGGCTGCTAGCTGCGCAAGCCGTGCTTTGTGAGAGGGCGCGTTGTCTTGAAGCAAAGGAAGATTTTGAGTGCGCGTTATCCCTCGTTTCCTGGTCACAACCTTTCTTAGTTTGGTGAGAAGATCTGCATAGTACTGTCCATTAACTGTGTTGCCACGAGGCAGATAATCTTTCAAAAGGACACCTTTGCCGTCCCAAAAAACAGTCAGCATCACTTTTCCTGCAGATTTCTGCGCTCTCGGCTTGACAGTGTGATAAGAGGTTTAGATGTTATTAATTATAGGATATCCTGGACAAATAGATGTATCAGAAGATACCAGGATAGTGCCAGATAAGAGACTGGTCTTATAAGAAATACCCCCTTCTCTGAAAAGAGCAAGGGTGTATAGACAATCAAGGTGAGGTCCAGCTATGTAAGTTCCCAGAGTAAAGAATGATGATGATGAGGTTCTCTGGGTCCCTATCTGCTACCTCTTGAGATCTCACCAAGAGTATGTTAACTGTGTGTTGTTATTTGGCAAAGTGTCTAGGGTAATATATTATCACAGTTATGAATTTCAAACAGAACTTTAACTTTAATGAAATTTAAGCAAGACTGTCTGAAAATAGATATATTTACAATTTATTATTCCTGTACCTCAATCTTGTTGGGACAGGAATTCTCAAACAATCAAGAAAAGGTTATTTACATGCAAAAATAAATATTTTTGGAAACTCTGTCCATTTGGGTGCAACAAAAAGTCTCTGGAATGAATATACCCACAGTTCTTGATATTATCATTAATTCTATACTGTAAGGTCTGTTATTTTCATCACTTCCAGGTGGTAGACTTTATTAGGTGAAATTGTGTTTTAGGATGAGGTATCAGTGCCTGTATAAAGGACTTATCTGTAAAAGGATTATTGCAGCTGTTGTTTCAATCTTAGGCCTGTACATCAACGTTGTGACTCCTGACTGAAGAAAAAGGAGCTAGCTTCAATTTGTAGCATGAGCACTCACTCCAACACTTTCTTCCTTTCAGGCTACTGCAGCAACGAGGTACTTTGTAATACAACCTGAAATAAGAAAGACAATCCCTTCTATGTAACATCTGCCTCTATCAATTTCACCTCTAACTGTATTAATACCTACCCAGGTCAGCCACTTGTGCTAACAAGTCGCACCAGACCTTAAATTCTGTTGTCTACACTCAGCTTGGTGTAATCAGTCTTCTTCAGTATTTATTCTATGTTAATGTCCCTCCTTCCTGTTTGTCTTCCATACAATAGTCATGGTGGATACAATATTGCTTGTGACCTGTTGATGACTTCATTCGAACATTCCCTATATGTTTTCACATGTTATTTGAACAGTGTGTCATTCCAAAAGACAATATCAATTTATTAATACTGCACTTACAGTCGCAAATTTGTAAAGCCAATTGGCAAACATTTTACACATTTTTTTCACTCCTAATAAGCCTGCCATAGGCACATTCCTACTTAGGTCGTCGTGACATCACATTTCCCAGCGGCAGTATCGAATAAATGGCACACAATAGCCTGTTACTTACAGGACTAATAAATTATGCAAATAAAATTATCTGTCTTACCCTCAAGTAAAGAATATTCACATACACAAGCTGCCCGACAGTAAAGGGCTATAGCACTTAAGCTTTTGAGTACAGACGGCAAAGGCTTGTCTCTCTGTCTCTTACAATAATGTCAGCTTGGTATGGAAGCTTTTTCGTCAATGGCGGACTTTACCAGCAGTTGTTAATTTTTATCACACTACCCCCAACCAATCAGAGGATGAGTAAAAAAAATTAACTATTTCCTAGGCTATAGAATTTGAGCAGTTTTAAGCGTGTTTGTCTAATCTGACCGAATTTGTTTATTTTATATCATAGTTATTTGTGAACCGATTTTAATTATCAAAAGGGATAATTAAACGGCCAATTATTCTGTATCGTTCTATATAACTTTCCTTTAGTTATTCCTTTGCATTCAAATGGGGTTATTTTTTTGTAATTAAATTTGATCTTAACCTGATGGGAAAATATTACTAAATTAAATTTTCTAAGTTAAGATAATTTTTCTGTGAGGGAATCTCTATGTGTATATGTTAAGCAATATCAGCGCTATAATTTGAGATATCCCTTTTATTTTAATTATCTTTAGTTATCGAGAAATAAATTATCTAAGTTCGGTCAAAAACCCAAAATATGCATTATTTCCACTTCAACCAAAAATTTTCTCGTCCTTGCAAAAAAGAGGTAACGATTTGATTGGTTGTTAAATTTTACTACGTCCTTCGATAAATATTGGGATGGGTGTGTGTGTGTGAGAGAGAGAGAGAGAGAGAGAGAGAGAGAGAGAGAGAGAGAGAGGGGGGGTGGTAACTTTTAACTTGTTTTCTTAGAAAAATTCAAATACTCTTAGTTAAATGTTGGCGGTAAATTTGACTGGACCTTCAGACAAATTTCAAATACAGTAGAACTCCATTTATCCGAACCCCAATTATCCGAACATCCAATTATCCGAACACTTTTTCCAGAAGAAAAAAAAATCAGATGCCACAGTCACGTTAGACTAAAATTCTGAATCTTTTGATGCGGCAAACTTCAAATGTGTGCGAATAATTTGTAGAGAATGGGATGGCTAACGGTCGGTCGCTTACGTACAGGAAGTCAGTTACATCATAAAGTCAGTTAATATCTGGTTTACCAATCCAGTGTACGTGTGCGTTCTAGGTAGAACACTGGCTAAACAGACAGTTCAACTTAAAATAATTGTGTCTGCTACTACAGCAGAATAATTTTGGTGTACATGTATTTCTCTGTGCGATATGGCATCTTCCAGTAGGCCTAAAGCATATAAAAGGAACCGCAATGTTTTGTCAATTGAAACGAAAACAGAAATTATCAAGAGACTAGGACAAGGTGAAACTGTGTCTTCACTTGCGAGGATTTTCAATGTTGTAAAAGCTACCGTCTCTGACATCAAAAGTAACAAGGATAAAATTATGAGTTTTGCATCGAAATTGGATAGTGAAAATGGGTCGAAGAAACGTAAAACCATGAGAAATGCGAAAGATGTGAAATTGGAAGAGGCTTTGTATATATGGTTTGTGCAAAGAAGAAGCAAAGGGGAACCTTTCTCTGGCTCTCTGTTGTGTGAAAAGGCACTTCAGTTCAACAATCAACTTGACGGTCCTCCTGACTTTAAGGCTAGCTAGGGATGGTTAAGAAACTTTAAATCTCGTCATGGCATACGAGAATTGGAGATTCAAGGGGAATCTTTATCTAGCGATGCAACTGAAGCTAAAAATTTTAAAGAAACATTCTTGGCTTTTTTGGAAGAAGAAGTTTATTCACTCGATGATGTGTATAATGCCGATGAGACTGGCTTATACTGGAAATCATTGCCTCAAAAATCACTTGCATCTAAGCGCGAAGCAGCTGCCCCTGGGTTTAAAAAGTGCAAAGAGAGAGTAACAATTTTGGTAGCCGCGAATGCCAGTGGAAGTCATCGTTTACCGGTGCTAATGATCGGCAAAGCCAAAAAACCACGTTGTTTAAAGAATGTGACATGTCTCCCATTGTGTTACAAAGCACAGAAGAGTGCTTGGATGAATAGTGAAATATTTCTTGATTGGTATACAAATCAGTTCATCCCAAATGTGAAGAGGTTGAGAGAACAAGAAAAGAAAACTGGAAAAGTAATTCTTCTACTGGACAATGCACCATCTCATCCAGAGACGGATACATTGAATGCAATTGATGCAAATTTTAAAGTAATTTTTCTGCCTCCCAATGTAACAGCACTGATTCAACCAATGGATCAGGGTGTTATAGCAAAGCTTAAAAAGATGTACAAGAAGGAAGTCCTGCGTCGTTTATTGTTGGCTGAAGATGAAGAAAGTGTGGTGGCGTTTTCCAAAAAAGCTTAATCTCAAAGACTGCTGCTATATGTTAGCTGATGCTTGGACCACCCTGTCACAAGATAATCTCAACAAGGCGTGGAGTAGATTGCTTGGGAAAAAAGGAGGAAATGAAACTACTGCAGTGGACACAAAGGATGATTGTATAAATGAAGTTGTGGAACTGTTTCAAGCAATGCCCGGATTTTCGGACTGTGAAAAAAGATGATGCACACATGTGGCTAGAAGATGATAATGATTCTGGTTTTCAGTTTTTGAATGACGAAGAAATTTTGTCTTTTTGTGCAAGAAGAAAACCAAATACATGTAGTGACCGATGATGAAGACTCCTCAGAAGTACATGATGTACTTGTAGATTATGAAGAAAAACCAAAACGTCGACCAAGTCCTGAAGAGGCCTTTATAGCACTAGAAACAGCGATGGCTTGGTACGAGCAAGACGATGACAGCTGTCCTACACAGTTTCTGCTGTTGAAGAGAATGCGGGACTTAGCAGCCAAAAGGAGACTATCCAGTTTGGTGCAAAAGAGGATTCCTCATTATTTTAAATAGTGGGCTACATCTGTGCAAGTACATATATACGTAAGTTGCGCCTGGTTTTGAATCGTTTGTAATGTTATTTTGAAAACATTTCTCTTTCTTAACAAAAATAATTAATACAAGTAGTACATGCACTGCAGTGTAATAAAAGATTTTGGTGATACAGTGATCTAATACAGTGTGGGTATTATTATTACAGTACAAGTAAATATGTTTTATAGTGTATTTTCCTTGTGATGGTTAATTATTTTTAGAAATATGTGTACATGTACTCGATACATTATGTAATCCAATTATCCGAACATTTGATTATCCGAACGATGCTCGGTCCCATGGGGTTCGGATAAATGGAGTTCTACTGTACTGTAGTTATTTATAGATTTTAAATAAGTTAGCTAGTACGTTTTAAGCGGGGAATTTGAGCGTGTTGTCATACGGATTCACTTCACTACAGACATGTGTTGGGGAGCCCGGGGTTTTCCATTGCATGCTGGCAATTTTGGATTCGGGGGTCATGATGGTGTACCCAAGTCTCATCTACTGTCACCATGGTCTCCAAAAAAATTTTTGGCTGACACTTTTTGAGCAACTGTTGACAGCAATTTACCCTCGCACAGCTCTGGCCTCCTTCTTTTCCGTTGTTTTGTCAAATCTTTGGAGCAGCAGATCCGGTCAATAGGGTATATTGCGCCGTGCACCGTAGCGGGAAAACCCATTGAAGAAACAAACGCATACTTCACACATTCAGTGCAAATATGATGAACTTTAAATGTGCCAAGTTTCATCTTCCTCCTGTGACTCCTTCATGGTCAGGCCCAAGACTTATGTCAATCCCCTTGTATTTATAGAATATGTGATTCCTGTATACGCACATTGGGGTTCTCGGCGGTGCTACGGAGTTCGTGCACTGTACTGAGATCCTGCTTGTGTCATCTAAGGGAGGGGATCAGGAGCACTGATGGAGTTATCCGTGTGTAATGAAGATAGTCCTTAAAACTAAAAGCAAATAAAATCTCTTCCTATCTGCGTCGTTGTGGTCAAATTCCTTTCTTAATTTGTTTTTTTTTTAGATTTATCGTTGAGTCAGCACTTCTCTCGGGGTTCATGCCGCCAAAACCCAGAGAATTCATGACGTCAGTTCCTGTTCACGAGAGGTCAGTTTTAGTATCAATGGCGTGATTGGTCACAGATTGCACAATCTTTTTTTTTCTTTTTCTTTTCCCCGGTGCCGCGTATCCGCCTGGTGTCTCCGTGATTGATAAGAAGTATCCAGGGAGATTAAGTGTGTGGACGATAATGTGTCGCCGTATGCGCCCGGACGAGCTTGAGCATAAGGTTAAAGGAATGGAAAAACAAGGGGGGGGGGGGTAGGTGGGATATAGAGATACAATAGGAGACAAGTAGACGAGAGAGAGAGAGCGAGTTAGTCCAAAGGGGTGGAGAGAGAGAGAGAGAAAAAGATATAGGAACATGTTAAAGAGACATAAGGAAAGAGAAAAATGATAAGGTTCAGGAGATAGAAGGAAAGAGATAATGGATAATGTTAAGGAAATAGAAGGAAAGAGATAAAAGATAAAGTAAAAGAGATAGAAGGAAAGCGTTAAAGGAAGTGGTTAAAGAGACAGAAGGAAAGAGATAATGGATAGTTTTAAGGAGACACAATGAAAGAGAGAAAGGCAGGGCCGTAGATAGGACTTAATAAAGAGGGGGGTTTTAATAATAAAAAAATTTTTAATGCACTATTTTGGTACAGGTACAGTATAATTTCCCCCATAAGGGGGGGGGGGGTGTGATTGAACACCCCCCCCCCCCAATCTACGGCCCTGGATAAAGGAATGGGTGAAAGAGACAAAGGATAAAGTTAAAGTGACTTAAGGAAAGAGGTAAAGGATAAGGTTAAAGAGACATAAGGAAAGAGATATAGGCTAAGGTTAAGGCGATAGAAGGAAAGAGATAAAGGCTAAGGTTAAGGCAATAGAAGGAAAGAGATAAAGGTTAAGGCGATAGAAGTGTGATAGGGTGGGCGAGATGATGATGATGATTATATTGGGATATTTGATCACTCTCTTTTCACACTCGCACCGACCCGAACAACAATAAAACTTGATTCTGAGGCAGGGGCTGTATTTATTTTTACAACAATCCATTCAGTGACAGAGCGCACTGAAGCAAACATTAAACAAACCAAACACTAAACAAACAAAACACCCAACAGTGCTCGATTGCTAATAGCTCACGTGCTCTGGTCCATCTGCTACCTACACCGGTCACCTCGTCTCGTTTGTTCTCTCGTCTGGGCTGATACTAGGAAAGGCCGCTGCTGGCTATCACGCGCTTTATATAGACTGCTAAGCCTAAACACTCAACTTAGTCCGTGCGCGCAGTAATTGCGCTACTTAAACAACACTCGCGATATTTGCTCTATTAGGCATGAAAACACAAATATACACAACTATTTCTAGAGCAAAAACACCACTATCAAATATAACACACAACTATGCACCAAAACTAATTTTTAGGCGTTATTATGGCCTAAGTAATATATTTTCATGAAGACTTTTTACATCCCAGAATGCTGCGCGCACATCGAAAATATATGGGCGATAAATCTGCCCTGAACAATGAAGGGGGGGGCCTCCGGGGTGTCTTTACGGCCCCGTCACATATCTTCCTCCTGATTTTGTTGTCGTCCCGACAACATCACTACCTCAGGCACTTCAATTGTAACCTCTCAGATCGTCTCGGGGCAGGACCCTCTATCGGCTGCAGGGCGTACCAGCCTGGTTCGGGCATTAGACCATGCACGTCCTCCCTAGGGTCTGTCTCATCTGGCGAAGCTGGTGCCTCAGGTAGGCCTAGTGTAGCATCTACCAGATTCGGAGAATCATCTTTGTCCTCACTTCGTCTCAGTTCGTGCGCCGCAACCCTCATCTTCAGATCTTCGTTGCCTGCTGGCCTTATCACATAAGGACCACCGCTAGCTTCTGGAATTGACGATACAGTGAATTCGTCGTTGGACCACACGTCTTGTATTTTGGCCCTGTCAGTGTAGTGCACTCTTTTCCGCACTCTTTCACCCACTCGCAATGGCGTGGGGCCTGGAAGCTGATTACTTCTCTCCCTCCTGTCAGCGGCCATTTTCTGCATTCTCTCTGCAGCTTTTTGGTGGGCTATGTGCAACCTCTCTAGGTGACCTTGCAGCCACTCATCAGTTGTCTCCGGCTCTTCATCTGGGCGCGTGCCTATCATGAAGTCTAGAGGAAGCCTCGGTTCTGTGCTGAAGAGGAGGTAGTATGGTGAGTACCCTGTCGAAGAGTGGGGGGTAGAGTTGTAGACCATAACCACCTCCGCTAGATGCTCAGACCACCTTCGCTTCTGGTCGGCTGTCATGGGTCTCAGCAAATCATTCAACGTCTTGTTGAAACGCTCGCACTGCCCGTTGCCTTTAGGATTGTAAGCTGTAGTGCGGCTCTTGTGGACTCCATATACCTTGCACAGCTCTGCGACTATCGCTGACTCGAAGTTCCGGCCTTGATCAGAGTGTATCCTCTGAGGAGCTCCGAGATACTGGAACCACTTTTCCACCAAGGCCTTGGTGACTTGTTGCTTTTTGGTCTCTTGTTGGTATAGCAATGGTGTACTTGCTGAACACATCTGTCAGCACTAATACATTCTCAAACCCTTTGGAATCCCGCTCTAGCAGTGTGAAATCCATTGCTACCACCTCAAGTGGTCTTTAGGCAATCACGTTTCCCGATGGCCCATGAAACTTCAGTTGAGGTGCCTTGGCGACGTTACATCGGTTGCATCTGCGACAAAAGACGTCAACATCAGCTGTGATGCTTACCCAGAAGCACCTACTTCTCAGCAACTGCAGCATGCGCTCTCTTCCCTGATGGCCCACCCTGTGAGCAGAGTCTAGTATCTATGGTTTCATGGACTCAGGTATTACCAGTTGTTTCATGCTGGATCCATCTGATCCCTTCACTGTCCGGTATAACAACCCAACTGTCACTTTGAGCCAGTTACTCTGATTAAGTAGTTTCCTTGCAGCCAAGGGGATCTTTCGAGCATCTTTTCCTGCAGGTCTGGTGCCATCCTTTACCATCTTCCTAACCATCGCTACCACATCATCAGCTCCCTGGAGATTTATCAATTCATCACGCGAATAGGTGGGAAATGCTTGAGTGGTTGCTGGTGCTGTGGTTGATTCGGCCGGTACCCTTTCACTGATATCTTTCTGGCTTGTTGCTGTCATCAACCCTATCTCATATGGTATCTGTGTAAACTCTCTGATAACCTCAGCTGTTATGCCACTTATTGCAACATCTGCGTCATCCTCCAGTTCCTCGCCTGCGATTTCAATAGGAAAACGGGACAAATAATCTGCATTTCCATTGGCTCTTGCTGCCCGATGTCGGATTGTGTAGTTAAACATCGCCATCTGGGCCATCCATCTCTGCTCTATAGTCCCAGTTTAGCTTTCTCCCAGAAGACCAGACCCCTATTGTCTGTAAATACCTCTACTTGTGATCCTAGCAGGTAACCTCTGAACTTCTCAGTCATGGCCCACTTAAGACCTAGCAGTTCCAGCCTCATACTGCTTTTTGAGTTTCTTTCAGAGGGTCGAAGTGTGCGACATGCATATGCCAAGACTTTCTTTGTTCCATCTTGCACTTGCGAAAGAATTGCTCCCAATCTTTCAAATGATGCATCTACCTCGAGGATAAATGGTAGCAAGAAGTTAGGGAACCCCAGTAGCGGTGTGGAGGTTAGTGCCTTTTTCAGTGTCTCAAAGGCTACAGCACACTCTTCTGTCCACAACTCTCCTATGGGTGACTTACTTCGTCTTTTAGCCTGCATGCCTTGATTGAGCGCAGCTACTAAATCATGTAGCGGTTTGGCTATCTTTGCAAAGCCCGGCACAAATCTGCGGTAGTAACTGGCCAATCCCAGGAATGACCGCAACTCAGTCTGGGAAGGTGGTACAGGGGCGTCTTGAACAGCCTTCACCTTGTCTTCCATAGCTCCTATTCCATCTGCTGATATAGTATGACCCAAGAATTCAATCGTCGTCCTAAACAGCTTACACTTTCCTCCATTCAACTTCAGCCCTAGCTGGCGTAGCTTAGAGAATACTTTCTCCAGTCGGCTCAAATGGTTAGTGAAGTCAGCAGAGTACACCAAAATGTCATCAAGGTATACTAGTATCAGCTGGAACACTAAATCATGCATACTGCTCTGCATTAATCGTTGAAAGGTGCTGGCCGAGTTGGCTAAGCCCATAGGCATCCTGGTGTATTCATAAAGTCCAAAATGGGTAGTGAAGGCGGTTTTCTCTTGGTCTTTCTCATCCATTGCTACTTGATAGTAACCACTTGCCAGATCAAGCGATGAGAATATCTTTGCTCCTCCTAGCGCATCCAGGTACTCATCTACTCGGGGTAGAGGGTATGCATCCCTCTTCGTCTTGCTGTTGAGTGCCCTGAAGTCTACGCAGAGTCTAAGCCGACCATCTTTCTTCCGGACCAAAACTATTGGGGAGGCCCAAGGACTGCAACTCTCCTTGATTATTTGTTTGTCAAGCAATCCTTGTAGGTGATCCTGTACCTCTTTATAGAAAGCAGGAGGTATTCTCCTGTAAGGCTGCTTAACTGGGGTGTCATCTGTTAATGGGATGGTGTGCTTTACCCTGTCCGTGTACCCTACATGCTGGATTCGTGTATGGTGGACTTGCTGACATTTCTACCTCTTGAGCTCCTACAACTCTGAAATATGTGCTATAGTCCACCCCAGCTTCTGTCAGTACTCCTACTTGTGTCCCGGGAGCTAAAAACAAGTCCTCATCTTCCAAATTTATGGCCTGAATATCACAGGACCCACTTCTAAGAACAGTCAATGTATGACTCATAATCAGCCCTCTGTGTTCTAAGTTTCTGTTAGGCTCAAAGAGAAAAGTTCTTTCTGACTGGCCTCCTCTCCTGCATTTGACTGTTATGGCCCTGATCGATCGAGCAGGTATGTGGGTTTGCTTTCTCCCAGCTACCCATACTTTTATAGAGTCTGATTTCTGCGTCATCCCCTGATCCCTTGGAGGGTCCCATCTTAGTATGTTCTGTATGTTTGGGATTTCCACAAGGACATTAGTACCTATGATCCCTGGTGTTTTCTTCTGGTTTCTAGGTCCTTGTACTTCCTTGACAACATAAACCCCACAGTTTTTCACTACTGTGCACCCAACTTGTATGTCCACCACTAAGTGACCAATATATGGAATGGTGGCAAGTATTCATATGCTCGTGCAGTAGTGGTTTCGGTAGCAATCTGTGTTACATGGTGAGATTGCCAGCCTCATGCACAACACCGTACTAGCCTCATTGGACGACATGCATGAGTGTGTGTGTGTGTGTGTATGATAGCTGAGCGTGTGCTGTTGCAGTAGTGGTTTCGGTAGCAATCTGTGTTACATGGTGAGATTGCCAGCCTCATGCACAACACCATACTAGTCTCATTGGACGACATGCATGAGTGCGTGTGTGTGTGGGATAGCTGAGTGTGTGCTCTTGCAGAAGTGGTTTTGGTAGCAACCGATGTTACACGGTGAGATTGCCAGCCTCATGCACAACACCTTACCAGTCACATTGGACGACACGCATGAGTGTGTGCGTGTGTGATAGTTGAGGGTGTCAGGTGGCATGGAAGGACTGTTTGACAGGTGAGAGTATCGTTATTCAACAATGATTTTAACTAGTTCGTTGCTTTGTTTGCTTCTTCAGATTAGCAATCGAGCACTGTTGGGTGTTTTGTTATGTTCGTTGGTTTATTTGTGTAATGTTTGCTTAGTCACTGAATGGGTTGTAAAAATAAATACAGCCCCTGCCTCTAGAATCAAGAGTTTTATTGTTGAATCGGGTCGGTTGCGAGTGTGAAAAGAGAGTGATCAAATATCACAATATCATCATCACCATCTCGCCCACCCTATCACAGAAGGAAAGAGATAAAGGCTAAGGTTAAGGCGATAAAAGGAAAGAGATAAAGGCTAAAGTTAAGGCGATAGAAGGAAAGAAATAAAGGATCAGTTTAAGGCGATAGAAGGACAGAAATAAAGGATAAGGTTGAGGAGACAAGAAAAGATATAAAGGATAATCTTAAAGAGATATAATGAAAGAGATAAAAGAATTGGTTAAATAGACATAAGGTAAGAGATAATGGCTAAGGTTAAAGAGACAGGAAAAAGAGATAAAGGAAACTTAAAGACACATTTAGTGCACTGGCTTCCTAGCTCGGTGGTCCGTGGTTCGATCCCCAGTTGATGTGGGATGTTTTAGCCCGCAAACGGCTCCGGGGTCGACCCAGCCTCGTGAATTGGATACCAGAGCAACTCTGGGAAGTTTAAGGCGGCCGGCGTGATGCTGACCACATCACCCCTAGTGTGCCGATGGTCAAGAAAATATGGGCCTAACACCATATTCCCAATATGCTTCAATGGGCGTGTAACGGGATCCTTAAAGACACACAAGGAAAGAGATAAAGGATACGGTTAAGGAGACAGGTGTGCCCTTTATCAACCACTCTGTTTTTAACTGTTACAGACTGGGTGATGCCACAGACAACAGCAGATACCCCTATAGGAATAAGATGGACAGCATTCTCTACACTGGCGGATCTAGAATACTGGCGGATCTAAAAAAAAAAACACACACTGAATACTCGATGCACCCATTCGAACCAAGAGCTAGAACATACAAACACATTCACATACAAAGGAAGCGTAGTAACACCAGATGGTGGAACAAGCAAAGACATCAGTAACCAAGAAAATAACGCTAGAATAGCCTTCAGCAACCTAAACGACATTTGGAAATCTTCCCAGTAAAGTACAAACACTAAATTAGAAATATACGAGAGATGCATAATTTCTGCTACTTCTGTACGGTACAAAATGCTGGAGAGAAACACGAAAGGAAATGTCAAAAACTGTCCTCTTTCCGCACAGCCTGCCTAAAGAATAATCTTCGAATGTTCTGGCCGAACACCATCCCCAACCAAGAAGATATGCGCATCATCGTAGCGGGTAGACGCTGGAATAGGGCAGGCGTGATGGTCACTGATTGCTCTGTCCGTCAGCGACCAAGGACCAAAGTGGCGACTGTTTGTTGTTTCCCTTCAAGTTGCAACCAGGCGTGATGGTCACTGATTGCTTTGTCCGTCAGCGACCAAGGACCAAAGTGACGACTGTTTGTAATTGCTGTGACGATATTCTAAATACAATAGCTAAATTAAATAATATTATAGTGCATAAGTCAAAAATAAGATAGAAAATAAAATTTGAGTCCAGCGTCTTCTTCCCCACGCCAGCCGGTATGCGGGTTTTGATAAGCCTAATAGCCGAATGAAGGGTACTGTCTTTTCAAATTCGTCCTTGAGATTAAATGTAACACTTTTGCAAGTTCAAGACGACAGAGTGATAGAATAAAAGAAAAGGAGGGGAGGGAATGGAAAGACAGAACCTAGGGTACGCCGTCTCGCGTTGATTTCAAAAAAGCCAACTCGAGCGACATAGCCTTGGGCGATTTTCAAATTACGATACAAAAACTAAAAAATGTTCGTCAATTTGGTCACGCAGACAGCCTTAGCTCTTATAAAAAATGACGTAATTCTAACGGACTACGGACGATTCTCGTTTTTAGTTTGAAAATAGTTGTAAGAAGAATTGAACAGGTGGCAGTTTCTAGATTTGAACGACTAACATAGAAAAAAAAATATGGAATTATGAACCATAATACATAGGGCCATAAAAATTATATATTTGGATGCCTTATGATTTCCTGAGCAATAACATGGTGTCAGTTAAGCTTTAGTACAATAAATAACCAAGATATTGGCAAAAATACTATGTATTGTAAGACGGACTGACGAAAACAAAAATCATGCCTGCTTATTTTTTTCATAGCATGTTTTGAAAAAAGCTTTTGGGGAAATGAGGACTAAAAGGTACCTGTAATTTGATTGGCGGTAGTTTAAAGGAAGGCGAGATAGGATTGGTTGACCTAAAACTAAAAATATATTTGCAGTAGTAAACATAGTAGTTTGAGAGTTTTTTTTTTTAAAGTTTGATTCAAAATAAATGAGTTCATGGTCCCATTGGCCCATACATTATATATTATCGGAAACGTAGACTGATCGTTGCCATTTTGAGAAAATTTTCTGAGGAACAAGGAGCGATGAGAGCAGGCTGGTGCTTTTCAAACCTATAGAAAGCAGTCTGGACAAGGCAGATCTAAAGTGTGCCATAAATTGTTTGCCAGTCATCGTTCGCTTGTGTATATTTCATTGAAATTTGTCGTAAGATTGATTTTATTAACCTTTTATTTAAAATAAAGTTTGAATGTGAGATACTGCAATACGACTGTAAGTAAGTGGGTCCATGGCAGACTTAGGCAGAGCCTAGAGATTGATCCATCATATGATAGACTATCAGAGAGGTGTAGTACTACAAGATTATATATGAGTGTCATCAAGGAGCATAACACCTATCCTATGGTATGGAAAAAGATTACTGTTGGAATGGCAGAGGCGTTGTAACCATTAGGGGAGAGGAATACTGGTATACATTGTCACCTAAAAATATAATGGTAAAATAGGTTGTCATAAAGAGCTGACCCTATTTGTTTGTTTGAACTGTGCCTGTAATTAATTGTGGAATATTATTGTATACTTATTATAAAGAAGGACGCATAACCTTCTTATTTCAGGGTTTTTTGGTACTGACATTAACGTAGTACCAGGCTCGTGGAAACTGTTCGATTCCTGACACTGTCTGCATATTTCGGGCACATGCTGGATGCCATTGCCTTTCAAGAAGGGAAACAGATTGTCCAGCGAGCCTATGAACAGATCTACCGGTGTTATCCTTCGAAGATAAGTGCCTGTTCAGCACCAGGAAGCTCAACCTCTAGTTTAAAATAAAGACTGTGAATATTAATAAAAAAAAATTCCACCAGTGTCAAATGAAAAGAAAACAAACAATAGTGCGTGATGTTAACCAACAACCTACCATTATATGTCTAGTTTGACAAGTGAATTTTCCCTGATATGATGGATGATTTAAAGGGACCCTTTAGCTTTTCATAACATTAGAACCCCTGAACATTTGTTGTAACTTTTCGTTTGCCAGAACGCATTCCACCGGGACTCATGTAGGATACAGCGACGAGATCAAAGAGACAGACCGAGGGATCTTAGGGGAGACTATCGGCGCTATCAAAGACAGTAGTTTTCCCTGATACGAGACGCAGTTGCTTGCCGCTAATTTCGCGTCTCGGTGTCAATCGAGGAACCGAGCGAACGGGGGAAAGCGAAACGGGCAGCAGCGAACGGATACGAAGACCAGGGGGCGGCTTCTTCTCTTGATTTGGCGGTCAGATCCCCAAAAGTTCGTGAGATCAAATAAGTTGTCAAGTTTATCATGTCCCACTCAACTTACATTCCATTTTAGCTAAATAGACCATGAAGAACTAGACACGTTATCACTCGCTGGCCAGACCTTTACAGAAGCACTAGCTTTATTGAAATCTTGTTATAGATTTTCCCCCTGGATTTTATATATATTTGCAGTGATTTCTAATTCTGTGCAAAGCGGTAATATATATTGTGTAAAGTGATCAGTGGTCTAGCTCAGTCATTCTATTTAAAGGGATTCTGTGTTAATTTAAATCTATTTAATTAAACCATCTCAAGAGTTCCAGTTTTAAATATAATGATCTATCTATTATATTATTTCAAAAGATAATAGATGCTTAAATTAACTTTTAAAGTCGCGAAGGAATTTATAATTAATAAATTCAGTTAAGTCCTAGTTTTATAGATGTGGGTTTTTAACCACTAGAATTCGCGCAGTGTTTATTAAATACATAATTAAATACTCGAGTGTATTATAGGCTTAACGGGAAATTCATCGCGCTTTAGAAGGTTATTTGTTTTCGGTATATTACATGTCTTTTTTTTTTCTTTCATACAGAGTGATCGTAACCTGTGCGATCCCAGCATTAAGAAAGCAATAAAGAAATCAATCTAAGCAAAGCAAAGCATAAACAGTGTGTAGAGTTCCCCTGACGCAGAACTTGTTGAGACTGTGTAAATTTTTAATCTTTGAGGCGATTCTATGTTTGGAATTCCGCTATCTAACTTATAGCAAAGAAAGCACACCCAAAGACAAATTTAACGCACCATCAAACAACTTAAGTCGTAACGGGAAGAAGAACACTGGCCCGAGCTTTGTTAGTTTACTGACACAGAGAGATAATTCATAATTTCCTGAACAGTGATGTGACTAGTTTTCTCACTGGACTTAAACCATACCTCACGGATAAAGTGTACCAGCACGCGTAAGAATTTTATTATCCGCGGCATAGTCAAATAGACCACACCATCCTCACCCCGGTATCAGAGACCGTGCCCTCCCATAGAAACTGTTATTAAGAAAAGAGACACAACTACAGATTCATTTTCCAGCGATTACGGGATCCTTTTATGTGCTGACCGCCTACCCGCTAATCTGGGGCTAGAACTTGAACAAACACTCATACATTTAGTTGAGGTGTAACTGCTGTTGTGTTATTCTATGGAGTGCAAGATTTTTTCACAATCGGTAAGTGAGAGCAAGATGAGTGAAGGCCTTTGCTAGCGCGTGTATGAATGACAGGAAATTAATTCTTTTGTGTGACCATTTTGTTAACTTGCTTACCTGGTAACATATATCTTTTCTGTATACCCTACATTGTTCCTTTAAGTGGGATAGTTGATAATTTGTTAACTCTGTTTAAAACCACCTCCTTTCCATTTGCTTAGTAAAGGGAAGAACAGCTGGGAAGAACAGGTTTTTTTTTTTTCTATCACTTATACCTAACTTGGTAACACCTCTTTCAGAGTAATTAACTTTACTGTTAGGTTAACGTACCCGTGTTCCTGATATTATCTATCTCTGGACTGGGTTTGTCTTTGTCTAATGAGCGGGAAGGGCTTAGTCGATACCAATCTTCTTCACCCCCTCCCAAACTTGTTATTTGCATTTGTGTACTTATGATAATTTATGTAATATCTGATATTTTTAGTGATTGATGTTTAAAGTGAATAAAATCACCTAAACTCATTTAGTTCTGTGTGTTGGATATACCCAAAGCCCAACATTTTCCCCTATTCGTTTAATATAGTTTGTATCAACGTCGTGTGTGTGTTTGAAAACACCAAATCGGTGAGCGCGCAGATGCGAGTCTGGAAAACTGGCAAATAATTGTTTGACCAGGAGAGTGAAAGAGAAGATTGAGAGACACGATTTGTCGTAAATAAGTCTGTCTTTACTCTCCTCCAGCACGCTGTGAAGTAACTATTAAATCTCTACATTTTCTATCACTGAGCTTTCCATCATCATTTTCCACTCTAAACCGGACCACTATTTCTACGACTCTTTTCTCTCAAAATAAATTTACGACAATATTTGGCCGGCTCGTCTGGGATAATTTTGAGATACATTTGATGCACACATATTTGTGGGCTGGTTCTGGGATCTTGAGCTACATTTGAGGCAATCGCATAGCCGGGTTAAAGATATTTTGAGTCTGATTTAGTTTGGGTCTAACTAGGTAGAGTGTGAATGATTTGTCTTTGTGAATTAGGGAAATAAATAAATAATTACACCCCTAGACAAACGTTCTTTAAGTATTTG
Organism: Oreohelix idahoensis; assembly: GCA_024509875.1. Lineage (NCBI taxonomy): Eukaryota > Metazoa > Mollusca > Gastropoda > Stylommatophora > Oreohelicidae > Oreohelix > Oreohelix idahoensis. The sequence goes on along the minus strand of JAMPIV010019803.1, from coordinate 287,846 downwards.
GGTTGTCCACACAGCATATTTACAGGTTGTTTTCTCTCCACAGCAGTAGAAAGTACAGATAAACAAATATATTTGCTATTTTAATTATCCTCTGGCGGAGATAATTATATTTCTTTCTTTATAAAAGTTGCTGGGATTGCGTGATTGTTTTACAGTCACTAAGGTTTTTGAAGTCAAAAAGAGTTGAGCTTAGCTAAAGACGGATTGTTCTGATTTTTAAAAATTAAGTTAACAACGTCTCATCTCAATAATTGACTTTAGGGACGGAGTTTGTTGTCAGAGATTTAAAATTTAGGGGAAATTTTTTTTTTCTTTTAAATTGTTTTAATATAAATTTTTCTCTACTGTTAGTAAAAGTAGATTCTTTTCCAGTGTAACTTACCATTTAGTGGCATAGTCGCTTGCGTTTAGAGCCTTAATTGCCAGATAATAGCAGCGATAAGTTTGCACAGTACAGGTAGGAGGTAACACAGGTAAATTTGTACTTGTGTTTTTTTCTCGTAGCGGTTCAGAGTTCCTCCCTTTCGCGTTTCTTCTTACTAGTTCTCTAAGCATACTTCATCTTATTCTTTAACAATGGCAGAGAGGATAAAGATGAGGTCCATCTTGAGGCTGGAAGCGAAAGAGGCAGGATTAGATGCAGAAGCTGCAAACGCGTTTATTAACCAGGAATTGGAAATATATGACGCGGAGCAACAGAGAGCCGAAGCTGAGAGGAAGGCGAAGCAACAGAGAGCAGAAGCTGAGAGGAAGGAAGAGAAAGAAAGAACAGAGAGGAGAGAAGCCCAGGAGAGGGCAGATAAGAAAGAAGCGGAAGAACGTCTTTTGGAACAGAAGAAAATTGAAGCAGAGATGGAAACTCGCAGAGAGAGAGAGAGAGAGAGACAAGGAAAGACAGCATCAACTGGCGCTTAAGGCTCTAGAGAGTCGGGGCGCCTCTACTTCGACTAACGGAGAGCCGTCTTCGCCCCAGTCTCAATCAATGGACCTCTCCAGTACTCAATCTGCCCAATTAACTGCTATGTCGTTTTCTTTAGAATCTTTTCCTAGCCCTAACGAAAAAATTGACAGCTACCTAGAAAAATTCGAGAGACTCGCGAATCTTTATGGGTTAGAGAGTACCCGCTGGGCGCTCAAACTTTCAACGTCACTGAAAGGCAATGCTTATGACGTGTACACAAAGCTGGGACCGAATCAACATGATTACGACATGTTGAAAAAGGCCTTACTACAGCAGTTTGAGATGACTGCCCGAAAGTTTCTGCAGTTGTTCAGAAACAGCCGAAAAGAGAGCACGGAAACATTTCCCCAGTTCTCTTCACGTCTCACGGGTTATCTGACAAAGTGCATTGAATTATCTGACCTACCTCTTTCATATGAGGGACTCCTCGAACTTGTTCTTGTGGAGCAGATAAAATCCACTTTGTCGAATGAAACTCGTAGATTTTTGGCTGAACAGGGGGCAGTCAGGCTTGAAGACATACTCAATAAAGCCGAACGCTATAGCAATGCAATGGCCGAACTTCCCAGCACTAAACGTAAACCCACCGATGAGCCATCTCGAAAACAGAATCTAGAACAGGCATCCTATTCTTCCACTTCCTCTCAACATTATAACCAACGAGATAACAATACCCAGAAACCTCCCCAGGAAAAATCGAAATTCTACAAAACCCGATACCCCCCCAACAAAATTCTGATCAACCCAACAAGCCTACGTGGCAGCGCGGCCACCAAGGTCAAGGAAAAGGGAAGACCCCTACACCAGGAACGTCTGATCAGGGCAAACAAACCGGTGCAAACCGCATTGGATGTTTGCATACAGCCTCGAAAGGTAGAGTCAATGTCAGTGATTCTCAACCTGAGGGGGACCGACCCTCAACTCGAGGAACTGTAATTTTGAACGGTACCTCTACTACTTGTCTTTTTGACACTGGATTAAGTTTTGATTGTATTGTCGCTAGGCACCTAGTCAAACCCGGTCAGGAGACAGAGGAAACCGTCAAACTTAGTGGAGTTTTCAGGAGTGATGCACCCAGGACGCTTCCTATCGCACTGGTAGAAATACACTCTGACTTTGTCAGAGGAGTTATTAAAGCGGCCATAATGGATGATCCGATCTACCCAGTTATCCTGGGATGTAGATATGTGTTCATTGGGAGACCTAAGGAGCCGATTGTGGCAGCGGTAACCACAAGAGGGCAAGCCAAGAAGGAGAGGGAGCCTGCGCCAAACTTGTTGCCGAATGAACTGAAGGAGGCGCAACAAAAGGACCCTACTCTGGCGCCCTGCTTTAAAAAAACTGCCCATGGCTAAGGACCCCAGACACAACGGAGACATCTTTTCTAAGGATGGTGTATTGTATCGTAGAACGGGCAACCCGGACACGGGGAATAACCAGCTCCTAGTACCGACGCAGTACAGAAACCAGATCTTAGAAATGGGGCACTCTCTTCCCTTTAGCGGACACATGGGACAAAACGCCACTATTCAGCGAATAAAAAACCACTATTGGTGGCCAGGAATGAACTCTGACATTGTCAGGTACGTGAAATCCTGCGCCCAGTGCCAACGGGTAGCACCCAAGCACTTGACACCCCCAGTACCTATGGGGCAAATGCCAATAGTAGGGACTCCATTTGAACGGGTTGCTGTCGACATTATTGGTCCTCTGGAAAAGACCAAAAGAAGGAACAGGTTCATCCTGACCTTAGTTGACACTTGCACTATGTGGGCCGAAGCCGTACCGCTACCATGCACTAATTCCAAGCATGTCGCAGAAGCCCTTGTGCAAATTTTTACACGGTTGGGATTCCCTCAACAAGTTTTGACGGACAATGGATCCCAATTCCGTAGCCTGTTAATGGAGGAGATCTTTAAGATCTTGAGGGCCAAACATATCCACACAAGTCCCTACCATCCGGCCGGAAATGGGCTCGTGGAACGTTTTAACGGTACCCTCACCATGATGTTACGTAAGCTGGGTCAGGAGAAACCGGAAGACTGGGACCAATATATATCGGCTGCCTTATTCGCCTACCGAGAGGTACCCCAAGCGTCTACGGGTTTTGCGCCAGCTACACTTTTATTTGGCAGACCTATTAAGGGGCCACTAGAAGCCTTACTTCGGTCCCTGACAGACCAGAAGGCTGACGAGACAGTCGTCTCTGCAAGCAAGTATGTATCTGAGCTTAAGGAAAGGCTAAAGCTAGGATGGGATCTAGCTACTACCAACCTTAAGAAAGCCCGCGCTAAAATTACTAAAAGATACAACAAAGCTGCAAAAGAGAGAGAACTACAACCAGGGGAGAAAGTCCTATTGCTACTTCCAACCGGAAGCAATAAACTTCGCATCGGATGGCAAGGACCGTTTACCGTCCTTAAAAAGATCTCACGTACCAACTACAAGATCTCCATCAAAGGAAAGGAGAAGGTCTTCCACATAAATCTGCTAAAGAAATATTTGGAAAGACCGGTGCCATCCTCCGAGCATCTCCTGGCTGTCGCCATAGCAACGGAAGACGAGGAAGATGATGATGGTTGCATGGAGTATCCACTGCAACCCACAGAATCCTTTAAAGATGTCAAGTTCGGCGACAATCTCTCACCAGAACAACAAACAGAAACTAGGGCTCTACTAAAACAGTACAGTGCAGTTTTAACGGATGTACCTGGTCGAACAAATCTCATTGAATTTGATATGAAATTAACAAACGAGACCCCTGTTCAAACCAGAGTTTACCCCATCCCGTACGCTAAAGCTGATGCACTTCGCGGAGAAATAGACAAGCTGCGTCAGGCAGGAATTATCAGTGAGTCTACATCTCCTTACAGCTCGAGCGTAGTGCTGTTGCAGAAGCCCAATAAGGAAGTTCGGCTGTGCATTGATTACAGGTTGCTAAACGCTGTAACGGAATTCCAGCCCGAACCTCTCCAAACTGTTTCTGAGTTGTTCACCAAGCTCAGCAAAGCAAAGATCTTCTCCAAGATTGACCTCAGCAAAGGTTATTATCAAATACCAGTCAAGGAGGAAATTAAACCTTTGTTAGCTTTCAGCACTAGTGAAGGACATTACACATTTAACGTGATGCCGTTCGGTTTGCATAACGCACCAGGAGTGTTCACCAGGATGATGAGGAAGCTTCTACAACCTTTGCAAAGTCCCCATATCCATAATTTCATGGATGACATCTTAATTGCATCGGAAACCTATGAAGAACATATTGCTACGGTTGCTATGCTCCTCAGGAGACTACAGGAAACGGGTCTCACAGCCAGACCTAGCAAATGTCTCATCGGGTTTGAACAGTTAGACTTCCTGGGGCACACTATTTCTCACGGATGCAGTTGGCCTATTAAGAAGAACGTGGAGAAAATAGTGGCAGCAAAAAGACCCCGAACGAAGAAAGACGTACGTTCCTTCATATCGCTATGTGCATACTATCAGAAGTACATCCAGAACTTCAACGGACTGACGGCACCTCTGACTGACCTCACAAAGAAAGGTTGTCCTGATAAGGTCATATGGGATCAAAAGTGCGAACACGCGTATAGCACTTTGAAAGGACAGTTGTCTGCATACCCCATTTTGAGGTTGCCTGACCTCAAGAAACCTTTTGTACTGAGAGTCGACGCGTCAGGTCAGGGCATCGGGTCAACACTGCTTCAAGCCGATGACAGTGACCTGAACATGCTATTTCCAGTTGCCTATGGCAGTCGGAAATTAAATAAAGCGGAACGGAACTACAGCGTAGTTGAAAGGGAATGTCTTGCTCTGATTGACGGTATCAGACGCCATCATGAGTTTCTTTATGGTACATCGTTCACGGTGCAAACAGACCACGCTCCGTTAGCATTTCTTGGTGCCAATAAAGAATTTAACGCTAGGATCATGCGTTGGGCCCTCCTTCTAAGCGTCTATTCTTTCAAAGTGGAATATATTCCGGGAAGACAGAATGTCGGGGCTGATTTTCTGAGTAGAAACTGGTCTACAGAGGAAGAAGAGCAAACTGAAGATACCACTCATCCTAAAATCACCAATCAGGTCACCTCCATTGTCAAAAATGAAAACATGAAAAATGGTTTCATGTCTAAAAGTGGGGACGATTGTGACGTACGTCTAGTTTGACAAGTGAATTTTCCCTGATATGATGGATGATTTAAAGGGACCTTTAGCTTTTCATAACATTAGAACCCCTGAACATTTGTTGTAACTTTTCGTTTGCCAGAACGCATTCCACCGGGACTCATGTAGGATACAGCGACGAGATCAAAGAGACAGACCGAGGGATCTTAGGGGAGACTATCGGCGCTATCAAAGACAGTAGTTTTCCCTGATACGAGACGCAGTTGCTTGCCGCTAATTTCGCGTCTCGGTGTCAATCGAGGAACCGAGCGAACGGGGGAAAGCGAAACGGGCAGCAGCGAGCGGATACGAAGACCAGGGGGCGGCTTCTTCTCTTGATTTGGCGGTCAGATCCCCAAAAGTTCGTGAGATCAAATAAGTTGTCAAGTTTATCATGTCCCACTCAACTTACATTCCATTTTAGCTAAATAGACCATGAAGAACTAGACACGTTATCACTCGCTGGCCAGACCTTTACAGAAGCACTAGCTTTATTGAAATCTTGTTATAGATTTTCCCCTGGATTTTATATATATTTGCAGTGATTTCTAATTCTGTGCAAAGCGGTAATATATATTGTGTAAAGTGATCAGTGGTCTAGCTCAGTCATTCTATTTAAAGGGATTCTGTGTTAATTTAAATCTATTTAATTAAACCATCTCAAGAGTTCCAGTTTTAAATATAATGATCTATCTATTATATTATTTCAAAAGATAATAGATGCTTAAATTAACTTTTAAAGTCGCGAAGGAATTTATAATTAATAAATTCAGTTAAGTCCTAGTTTTATAGATGTGGGTTTTTAACCACTAGAATTCGCGCAGTGTTTATTAAATACATAATTAAATACTCGAGTGTATTATAGGCTTAACGGGAAATTCATCGCGCTTTAGAAGGTTATTTGTTTTCGGTATATTACATGTCTTTTTTTTCTTTCATACAGAGTGATCGTAACCTGTGCGATCCCAGCATTAAGAAAGCAATAAAGAAATCAATCTAAGCAAAGCAAAGCATAAACAGTGTGTAGAGTTCCCCTGACGCAGAACTTGTTGAGACTGTGTAAATTTTTAATCTTTGAGGCGATTCTATGTTTGGAATTCCGCTATCTAACTTATAGCAAAGAAAGCACACCCAAAGACAAATTTAACGCACCATCAAACAACTTAAGTCGTAACGGGAAGAAGAACACTGGCCCGAGCTTTGTTAGTTTACTGACACAGAGAGATAATTCATAATTTCCTGAACAGTGATGTGACTAGTTTTCTCACTGGACTTAAACCATACCTCACGGATAAAGTGTACCAGCACGCGTAAGAATTTTATTATCCGCGGCATAGTCAAATAGACCACACCATCCTCACCCCGGTATCAGAGACCGTGCCCTCCCATAGAAACTGTTATTAAGAAAAGAGACACAACTACAGATTCATTTTCCAGCGATTACGGGATCCTTTTATGTGCTGACCGCATACCCGATAATCTGGGGCTAGAACTTGAACAAACACTCATACATTTAGTTGAGGTGTAACTGCTGTTGTGTTATTCTATGGAGTGCAAGATTTTTTCACAATCGGTAAGTGAGAGCAAGATGAGTGAAGGCCTTTGCTAGCGCGTGTATGAATGACAGGAAATTAATTCTTTTGTGTGACCATTTTGTTAACTTGCTTACCTGGTAACATATATCTTTTCTGTATACCCTACATTGTTCCTTTAAGTGGGATAGTTGATAATTTGTTAACTCTGTTTAAAACCACCTCCTTTCCATTTGCTTAGTAAAGGGAAGAACAGCTGGGAAGAACAGGTTTTTTTTTTTCTATCACTTATACCTAACTTGGTAACACCTCTTTCAGAGTAATTAACTTTACTGTTAGGTTAACGTACCCGTGTTCCTGATATTATCTATCTCTGGACTGGGTTTGTCTTTGTCTAATGAGCGGGAAGGGCTTAGTCGATACCAATCTTCTTCACCCCCTCCCAAACTTGTTATTTGCATTTGTGTACTTATGATAATTTATGTAATATCTGATATTTTTAGTGATTGATGTTTAAAGGGAATAAAATCACCTAAACTCATTTAGTTCTGTGTGTTGGATATACCCAAAGCCCAAAATTTCCCCTATTCGTTTAATATAGTTTGTATCAACGTCGTGTGTGTGTTTGAAAACACCAAATCGGTGCGCGCAGATGCGAGTCTGGAAAACTGGCAAATAATTGTTTGACCAGGAGAGTGAAAGAGAAGATTGAGAGACACGATTTGTCGTAAATAAGTCTGTCTTTACTCTCCTCCAGCACGCTGTGAAGTAACTATTAAATCTCTACATTTGCTATCACTGAGCTTTCCATCATCATTTTCCACTCTAAACCGGACCACTATTTCTACGACTCTTTTCTCTCAAAATAAATTTACCACACTGTTGTGTTGGATAATAAAATAATTGTTTATATGTTTAGTTGGTTAATGCAACATTACTCTACATATTCATAACCCTAGACACCAAACGTAGTCATCATACATTCTAGTCAAAGAATAAGTCTGAATGAGATCATAGAGGTGGTAGCAGAAAGGTACCCTGTAAACTTACCATCATATTTGTTATATTCAGGGACCTTCACAGCTGACCTCATTCAGTACACTAAGAGTACATAACATTTCTTAACATCAAATCCACCACAGTTGCCCTTCAAGTTGCAACCAGGCGTGATGGTCACTGATTGCTTTGTCCGTCAGCGGCCAAGGACCAAAGTGGCGACTGTTTGTTGTTGCCCTTCAAGTTGCAACCAGGCGTGATGGTCACTGATTGCTTTGTCCGTCAGCGGCCAAGGACCAAAGTGGCGACTGTTTGTTGTTGCCCTTCAAGTTGCAACCAGGCGTGATGGTCACTGATTGCTTTGTCCGTCAGCGACCAAGGACCAAAGAAAAAAGAAGGAGGGGGGGGGGGGATAATGCAGAAGAGGGAGAGAAAATACGGTTAAGAGACAGAGATACGAAAAAAGATAGAGACGGGAGAAAGATTGGAAAATATTAAAGAGACAGGAGAGAGAGCGCGCGAGAGAGAGGATGAGAATAATTAAGGGAGAGAGAGCATAATGGTAAAGAGACAGTTGAGAGATAGGGAAGAGTTAAGAGACGGTCGATAGAAAGGATGACAAAACATGCGGTTAAAGAGACACTAGCGAGATAGGCAAGGGTTCAGAAGCAAGAGGGAGAACATAAGGTGAAGAAAAAGGAAAGAGAAGGCTGATGAGGATATAGAAGAAAGTGAGAGGGCGTAAGGTTAAAGAGACAAACGAAATTAAGGTTGAAGATATAGAAAGAATATTACTTGATAAAGTCTGGGAGAGAGAGAAGAAATACTCGCAAAATGGAAGGAATGATATCTTGTCAAATTGCTTAAAAAGGGAGATTTACAAGAGTGTATACATTCTTGTTCTTCTGTGAAGTACCGTGCCCGGAGGCGTAGGCTATCATGTCTATCCACAACTTCCTGTCTCCAGTACTCTTTATAAATTCTTTGTTGACTTCTTTCCGTGCAGTGTTAACAAACTGTATTTTTAACATTCGCCTGTCAACCCGCATCTCTGTGCCCTCTAGTGCTTTTCCTACTTATTCACTAACTGTTCGTGACTCACTTCCAGATGTTAGGATTGGTTCTATGTAGCACCGAATAAATCTTTTTTCTTACTTCCCTGTGACAGAGAATTATGCATAAAATACTTTTTGTGACAAATTACAGAGGAATAATTACTGTCAGTAATTAAAAGACATTAAAAGAGTCCACAGATAAACAACTGAGAGACGAACAAGCAGGTTTTCGACAAAACAGGTCCTGTATAGGCCAGATAGCCGCTTTGAGAATTATAGCTGATTTAGAATCAAACCCACATCGTTACATTGGACATGTGGACAGTGTAAAGGCATTTGAAAATGTTGACAGAGAATCGCTTTGTAATGTGATGAGGAATTTTGGAATCTCCTTGGAAGTAATGTACTTAATAAAGAAAATAGAATAAAACAACAACTTACAGAACCGTGAGAATGGAGTATAGATTGGGAATAAGTAATGTACTTAATAAAGAAAATAGAAAACATCGTTCCGACATCAGAACCAGACAGAAATAAAAACCTTCAGTGATTGGGTAACGAAAACATCGACATCAGCCAACAGAAATAAAATTCAGTGGACTCTTTTGTCTAAACAATTTGTCGATCTAGTATTTGCCAACGACCTGGCCTGTTCTGTCCCTTAATTATAACCAGATGCAAGACAGAATGAAAATGACCGATGAGTGATCACAACAAGTGGGCCTGAAAATACTCAGGGAAAAGACAAAGATAATGAGAATAAATGCAGCAAACAATAGACGTACAGTGATGTAAAAAAATACAGATACAAAAGGCAAGCGAAGCTGCGGTTCACCCTGAAGTAGTTAGGTGCCTAATTCTGCTTTTGAATTAGGAAAAGAGGATGCAGCGAGGAAGAGAAAGGCTACCCCCCTCATAAAGCTGAGACCAAGTATAGTGAAGTCTCTAACACTCACTCCATTACGGCAGTATCTGCTACCTGTACCTTATTTACCTGTCTCCGCGTAATTTTTTTTTTTTTTAATCCAATGTGGGACATATCGTTTTTTTTTTTCTTTCAAATCATCACTGTTATTTTTAAACATATACTGTTCAAAAAAAGAAACGCAACATTATTGCAGTGGTAATGGACACCAAATTTCAAACTTGTACCAACATTTTATTTTACGGAATTAATGTTTCAATCTTGGCATGAAGAAACTTTCAGACGTTAACAATGAAATGATGTTCATTAAATTTGGTTTGGACTTTTATTCTTTGCGACTGAGGCTTCCGTTTCAGTAAGGTGTATGGCCTCCTCTGGCCTCTATCAGAGAACGACATCTCCTTGATATGGATCCGATTAGCCGTTGGATCTGTTTTTGTGGGATGGCTGCCCACTCTTCCCGCAGTGCAAGAGACAACTGTCGGAGATTGGCTTGAGCCACGTCTCGCTGGTGGAGTCGTCTGTCGAGTTCATCCTATAAGTGTTCTATGGGGTTCATGTCTGATGACATGGCTGGCTACGGAAGGGTCTGGACGTTGTTGACAGCGAGGAACTGGGTGGTGAGTTGTGCCACATGAGATCGAGCGTTATCCTGCTGAAAAATCGACCCTCGTGCAGCCAGAAGTTGAAGGACGTGAGGACAAAGAATTTCAGCGACGTATCGTTGGGCATTCAGGCGTCCTTCAATTTGCACCAGGTCACTTCTTCCCATGAAGTTGATCGCCCCCTCCCCCCACATCAGTACACCTCCACCACCATGTGGAGATGCCTATCAACGCTGTTCTGGGCGTAGCGCTCATGGACTCTGCGGTAAACCCTTCTCCGTCTATCGTGTCGCTGGAGCACAAAAAATGATTCATCCCTAAACCAAACCCATCTCCAGTCATTCCCAACAGCCCATTGATGATGCTGGTTCGCCCACTGCAGTCGGTTCTTGTGATGCCGGTCCGTAAGAACAGGACCTCTGTAGGGTCTTCTAGCCCAAAGACCAGAGTCGTGCAGCCAGTTCCTGACCGTTTGATCTGAAATTCGACGAGCTGCTGACATTGACTGGACTGTGGAGGACGCAGATGCAAGTCGATTCCTGAGGTGACGCAGCCGTATGAAGCGGTCTTCGGCAGGAGTTGTGACTCTGGGTCTTCCACTGCGCGACCGGTCTGCCACTGAGCCAGTTTCTTGAAATCGCCTCCAAAGGCGACTAATGGTACTTCTAACCACATTAAATTGTCTGGCCACTACACTTTGTGATTGTCCAGTCTGTAAACGTCCAATGATGATGAGTCGTTGTTCTGCAGTGAGATGAGTCATACTTGCGCATTGAATTTTCAACTGAATTTATTCGAGGAGCGTCGATCTTTTATAAGCATTCAATAATATGGTCAGAGAGTTTTGTGTTCAGTAAGTTTCACGGGATTCTCATGAACCTATCACGAGTTATTGTCAAAAATGTTGTTTTGACCTTGACCTCTTTCACGACCTCACGAATCATGAGGTGAGTACAATTCAGGTAACCACAAGAAGTTAATGACCAGGTGGACACAGTCGATAGGTTGACTGATGTCCAATCAGCGAATATCTTTTATAAAAGTAACACCAAAAATGTTGCGTTTCTTTTTTTGAACAGTATATAAAAGTTCGGAAGTGATTTCACTTCTTAAATGTATCGGCAGTTCCCTGATAGCGACAACGCTGACCGAGCGACAGGAAGATGGATAGAGGTAGTTAGCGTCACTACACCAAACCGTGTATTAACTTCAGTCGTATCAGTCACTGGGAGAGAGGGAGGGCGCACAGAGCTGCTCAGGTCGTGGCACGATTTGCATAAAAATCACTATAATTTTGATTTAGTGCGTGTGTGAGCGAGAGCCGAACGTGACGTTACCGCTTGTGCTCACAGTTCACCGAAAACTGCCAGTGTATTCCATTTTATTAGCGATTTACAAAATAAAAGAAACGAAACGAAAACTGGCAAAATATTTGATTGTATGCTACTTAACGATTCACCCAAAAACTGGCATAATGTTTGATTGTACTCATGGCCTGCAACTAGCAAAATATTTGATTATACTAAACGATTCGCCAAAAAAAAAAAACTGGCAAAATGTTTTATTGTATTTACGATTTAACAAAAAAGGGCAAAAATATTTTGTTGTACTTACAATTCACTAAAAATGGCAAAGTATTTCATTATACTCACGATGCATCAATAACTAGCAAATTATTTGATTGTACTGATGATTCACACAAAAAAAAAAAACTAGCACAGATTCAATTATATTAACGATTCACAATAAACTAGCAAGCTGTTCGATCGTACTGATGGTTCACCCAAAAAAACGGGCTTAATATTCAATAAAAACTGAGGTTGCACGCGCATTTTGTTTTTAGCACTTTTGATTCTTTTTTGAGAACGCATTCTTTCTCTCGTCCCTTTTTGTTTAGTTTTTCTTTACTTCTCTTTTCTCATCGCAATTCTCTGTTGTTGCTTAACTAGGTCTGCTGAGCTTCTCGCTCTTTGCAGCCAATACTGTACCAAGTTGGTATTATCTACACTGTAGATCTAGGCTTTTCCTGTGGCTTTTCTGCTATTCCGAAACGTGTTGAGTTGAAGTCATGAGCTCCAGAGCTAAAATACTGTGCTCTGGTTCTAGATTCTCCCAAGGAATTGTTACGTCCTACATAGCCAGTTCTCAGCGTCCCCCTGCATACCATGGGGCCCATAGTGAGATCCTCCTGCATCCAACCAAGCAAAAGCCACAGCTACGTCTGGGGCTCAAGTAACTCCCCCTAAGCTTAGTGTGCAGTGCTGGGTTTTCAACATGTTTCACCACAAGAGGAATCCCTGGAAGTGTGTGGATGATTTCAAGAGTCAATGAGGGTGCAATTAGCCTCACAAGCAGAGGTTCACATCCACATGCAAATATTATAGCATTTTGCCTAGCTGGTTGTCATATAAAGATGACCCCAGATATGCCTCCATGCATTGCACCGAGATAAATCCATATCTTTCTTCTTCTGTAGCACAGTCTGTCATCTATTGTTTGATTGTCACCTTACTACAGTTATCCAAAAAATAGGCGGTAGCGAGCTTTCTTTCAGACTGAACTGTATTAATTCGATTTTTTTTTTTTTAAAATGTCGTTTCTCTGTACGCATGTAAATTAGTTTACACTGTCGTTCTGTACTGTTTTCAAACGTACTGTACTCGACTAAAATTTCGTGGTTATAACGTGGGTGTATTTGTCATGTGTCTTATTAACACGGTCTCTATTACTTTTTTTTCTCATCTAACCATCGTAAAGAAGTAAATACATATTTTTAGCTATAATGAGAAACGTAAGTAGCTAATAGTAATAACAGCAACAGTGTTTGATTGCTCTACAGCAGGGGCCGGCAACCAGTCATTCTTGATCTACCGTTAGATCCACAGGCATCATTGGGTAGATTTCTAGGTGACGGAAGGGGGAAAAAAGACTTTTTAACCTGGGTACGTTCCAGACTGGCCGTCTCTCTCTGGCACTTAAAAGTAAGGTGTTCTCAGTTTACTGGTACTTTCACCGCATTCCCAGGGAAAACTCTCGCAAGCTAGCTTACGAAAATTCATGTCATTCATGAATTGCTTAAAATAGAAAGCGGTCTTTTCTTTGGAGTGAAGTTAGCTTTCGGTAAAATTTTTAATTTTCCACCCCTTTGTTGAGGGGATAGCAGGAAGCAGAGATAAAGGTCATGTATGGGTTGGACTTATTCCAAATTCCAGAAACTGTGAAACCTGAAAACATGCATGAATTTAGCGAGTTAGATCTTCAGAGAGTTCAGTGGCTCCAAAGTATATTCACACAGCACCTGGGTTGGCGACCGCTGCTCTACAGTTTAGGACAAGCCAGTTTCAATAATTGGTCTGTCTTCTTAGATCGGTAAAGAAAAGTATCGCATCAATAACTGAAAGAATCCCGTTACACGCCGATTGAGGCATATTGGGAATATGGTGTTAGGCCCATATTTTCTTGACCATCGGCACACTAGGGGTGATGTGGTCAGCATCACGCCGGCTGTCTTAACCTTCCCAGAAGTTGCTCTGGTACCCAGTTTGGGCTGGGTCGACCCAGGAGCCTTTTGCGGCCTAAAAAATCCCACCTCATCTGGGGATCGAACCATAGACCACTGAGCTAGGAAGCCAGTGCACTAACCACTATGCTACCGCGGCAATAACTGAAAGGGGAAACATAAAATGCAGAGGTTGCTGAAAAGTGGCTCTGTGTAGGCCGTGACGATTCTTTGGAAGAGCCCAGAACTAGAGCGCAGTAATTTAGCTCTGCATATTTGGGGAGCTTCCTTGGATGGCAGGGAATGCACAATATGACACGTGCTTCTTCCTCCTAGCTTGGGACCAGATGTAATGATCCTTTAATGCTATCCAAGCTGGAGAAACTGGAGCTCATGACTTCAACTCAGCACGTTTCGGAATGACAGAAAAGTCGCAGGAAAAGCCTAGATCTACTGTGTAGATAATACAAAGGAATCTTCAACTTGATATTGGCTGCAAAAGGGCGAAAAAGGTCATCAGCCGTAGTCAAACAACAACAACAATCTCGGTGCAACGTAAAGTAATGATATCAGAATAATAATTCTTTTTCTTCTTCTTTGATCCTTAGGCGCCGACCGTCAAAGCAGTCAGTGGTCATCACGCCTGGTGGCGTCTTGTAGGGCCAATCAAGAATTTTGTGGTTCCTCTATTTCGTACCCCCGCCAATCGTTTCAAAACTGCATATTCAAAATTATTCCGACATGGAAAATTATGTGCGTGATGCAAAAGGTCACGTCTCCCATATATAGAAGTGACAAGTCCGTACACTTTCGACAGTGTGTTTCAGCTGTAATATCTTACTTTTATCTGAAGTAATCTGTTCGTAAAAGTCGGACAGGAAACGATTATATCATTCGTTTCCGCTGAGTGCATGTATGCATCCGTCTGCGGGCGAGTAATTGTATCGCCTGGCACGGCTTGAGCAAACTAAACTCATCTCTTTACCATCTTGGCAAGTGCTATACGTTCGCCTTACCAATGCTTAACCAAAGTCGCTGGAGCGGGCGGGCAGGCAGGCAGGCGGGCAGACATAAAGAAAGAAAGACAGACGGACGGACATAAAGAAAGAAAGACAGACATAAAGAAAGAAAGAAAGACAGACAAACATAAAGAAAGACGGACAGACGGACAGACATAAAGAAAGACGGACAGACATAAAGAAAGACGGACAGACATAAAGAAAGACGGACAGACATAAAGAAAGACGGACAGACATAAAGAAAGACGGACAGACGTAAAGAAAGATGGACAGACGTAAAGACAGACAGACGTAAAGACAGACAGACGTACAGACAGACAGACAGACGTAAAGACAGACAGACGTAAAGAAAGAAAGAAAGACAGGCAGACATAAAGAAAGAAAGACAGACATACATAAAGAAAGACAGATAGACAAAGACAGACATAAAGACAGACAGACAGACATAACGACAGACAGACATACAGACAGACATACAGACAGACAGACATAAAGATAGACATAAAGACAGACAGACATAAAGAAAGAAGGAGAAGAGTCAAAAGAGTAATGTGGATACCCTGAAAAAGGCCAATGCACAAAGAAAACTTATTTCACTAGTTATAAAGAAGCAATCCACTTTTTTGGAAAGCTGAATTATATCGAAACAACAAGCTAAGATTGAGGGAAAACGAGACAGGGGAAGACAGAGAGCAAATACTGGCATGGAAGGAGGTCAACAACAGGGTTGATAAATTGTACTGGAGACAGGAAGTTGTGGAGACACATGATCTCCTACGCTACAAGGCATGTTACTTGATGATGATGATATCCAATAGAAATGTTACTTGATGATGATGATATCCAATAGAAATGTTGCATGATGATGATGATATCCAAAAGAAATGTTACTTGATGATGATGATATCCAATAGAAAGAAATGAGGACATAACAAATTTAGAAATAGGAAGTGACTTTTAAATCACTCTATAGACAACACAGATCCACCGAGGATCACATCACATATATAGCTCAGGAAATCGAAGATGCCTTCCACGAAAAAAAAACACACGCTAGTGGTTTGGGTAGATTTAGAAAAAGCTTTCGATACAGTATGGAAAGAGGGATTGAAAGTCAAACTGCAGAGAAGTGGTGTATGTGGGCGAATGTACAAATGGATTGGTCACTACCTGGAAAATAGAACCGCCAGAGTACAGCTGCAAGGACAGACTAGTAAAAAGTTTATATTAGAGCAGGGTGTCCCACAAGGGGGAGTCCTGTCACCTACACTTTTCCTTGCATACATAGATGACATAACTGACAATATTCAACAAATAGCACACAATGCTTCCTTTGCAGATGACTTAGCGTTGTGGATCTCTGAAGAACGTATCACTACTGCAAACATTCTGATGCAGCAAGCACTAACATCACTGGAAGAGTGGGCCAAAACATGGCTCATGGAGATTAATGAAGAGAAAACAACGTACACTGTATTTTCCCTCTCAACTAGACCTCAGAGCTTCAAACTAGTACTAAACGGAGTAAATCTTCATTTAAATGAAAATCCGAACTACCTAGGCATTATTTTTGATCGCCGTCTGACTTGGAAAAAAAAACAGGTTGACAGAAATCGAATGAGAGCAAGACAAAGAATGGCAATTATGAAAAAACTTGCTGTAACAACTTTGGGTGCAGATGAGAAAGTGCTTAAGACGTTGTACACAGGGCGAGTGAGGCCAGTTCTTGAATATGGCATGGCAGCATGGGCAACAGCAGCTAAGACAAACTTCGATAAAATTAGCAGACTCCAAAATCAAGCAATGAGAATTATAACGGGAGGCATGAAGTCAACACCTATAAAAGAACTCGAAAAGATTACATGCCTCCAGCCAATGACAGATAGAAGAGACTGCAGGGCTCAACAACAGGCCGAAAAATTCAAAAGACTAACAGACCACCCAATGTGCCATAGAATAAATGCTCTTAGAAGGCAAAGACTCAAACGAAGTAATTTTGTAGAATCAACCAAACCACAAATGAGAGCAGTATCCATAGATAAAATATCCACTGTTAAACCCATCTACACTGCACACAAGCTTCCAGTTTGAAAACAAAATCGTTTCCCTAAAATGATAGAAAACATTCCTGGAATTGAAAGTAAAAAGAGCCAAACTGCAACAGATAGAAAATCCATAGCGACAAAATACATAGAGAAACATTATCCACGCAACACCTGGACCCATGCATACACAGATGGATCAGCAACAAATGCAACAGAAAATGGAGGTGGGGGTGTCTTTCTGACCTTAAGCACTGGTGCAGAAAAAAGGCTGTCAGTGGCGACAGGACGATTCTCCAGCAACTTCAGAGCAGAGGCAGAGGCCTTGAAAACTGCAGCAGAGGTTATATTGACAGAAGAAACGGCAGAGAGACAAGTTGCTTTCTTTACTGATGCACAGTCAGTAATTGCAACGTTGAAAAGACAAAATAATACAGACCTGGATGATCTCAGAGTAGTGCTCCACAAACTTTGTCAACGATTCAAAAGTGTTGTGATCCAGTGGATCCCATCTCATTGTAACATCGCCGGCAATGAAGAGGCTGACAGAATGGCAAAAGAAGGTTCACATCTACCTCAGCCTGATGCAAGCATAACTTTTGAGGAGGCAAAGAATTTTATCAGAATCAGTTACAGAAACAAATGGAATGTAGAACATCCAGGGCACACACAGAATGATGCTTACTACCAGCTCCACAGAAGAGAACAAGTGGTAATCTTCAGACTCCGCACTGGCCTCAACAGATTGAGATACCATCTATTCAACAAGCTAAAGATAGGAACTACCGATCAGTGTAACTGTGGCACTGATAAAATGACTGCTGAACATCTGCTTCAAAGTTGCCCCTTATATGTGGTACAGAGAAAGTGCATATGGCCGACGCCAGCTCCTTTCGTGGAAAAGCTTTACGGGGATTCAAATAGCCTCAAACTGACTACTGCTTTCTTTGAGAACATTCAAGTGGTAGTTTGAGAGTGTACGAAGAAGAAGAAGAAAATCACTCTGTAGATCAACGATTGTCAACCGTTTTCAAGCCACAGCACAGTGAACGAGGTGCTAAAATTGTCAAGACACACCATCAGTTTTTTTTGTTGTTTTTTTTTGGGGGGGGGGGGGGGGGGGGGGGGATTTTATCATTAAAAAAAAAAAAACAAGTACTGGCATACCTCCCTTTAATGCGCTTCGCAGATATTGCGCTTTTTTTCAAATTATTCATGTTTATTTATTAGAACGTGCCATCTTCTTCCGATAGATTTTGGCTATGCGCCAGCAAAAAGATTACGATTCGCTGAAGGTTCAGATGATGAAGATTAGCATTTTTTGTTAGCAATAAAGTATTTTTAATTTTACTGTACATTGTTTTTTGTTTTTTTAGACCTAGCGCTATTGCGCACTTAATAGACATGATTTTAGGCTATTATATGCACTGGGAAGCCAAAGAAATGGGTATGGCCCGCTTTATTGCGGTGGTCTGGAACCGAACCTGCAATATCTCCGAGGTATGCCTGTATTAAGATTGTGGTTAAAAGTTCAAAATCTGAAATTCTAATTATTGTGTGTTTTCTTTCTTCTCTATAGACTTGTGCATTATAGTGACGTCCCCTTGTAATGTTTGTCATGGTAATGTTCGAAAAGATAAAGGTTCTCTTTCATTGCGAGGGGAGGGGGGTCCACTATAATGCTCGTGTCTAAAGAGAACCTTTTACACACACACACACACACATACACATTAGTGCAAACTCACACGGAATAACACACCCGATCCGAACAATAGCTGACAGAAGACTGACACTTGGTGGCTGGACAAGGTTGAAAGGCGGGGTGGTAAAAGTACATTGCAGTTATTTTGGGATACGGAATTATATTAACCTGTTTTTATTAAACTATTATTTTCATTCTTATCGACCTTTTATGAAAAATATACAGTACTTCAAAATTTACGTCGACGATTTTTTTTTTTTTTTTTTTCATTTTTCCTCGCTTCTTTTCTACCGTCCCGTTTCCACACCCCCACCCCCCACCCCAACTCCAGCGGCACATGAGCTGTCCCTTCGCGGCACACCGGTTGAAAATCGCTGTAGATTAAAGCACCAGCGTAGAACTGGAACTTAAACAAAAGTATTAACCCGCGTACTTGACACACCATGTCACAACACGGAGGTCGATGTTATTGATGCACCAGGCTCTGATCTGTGATGGAGGATCAGGCAAATTCTCCCTGACTGTTTTATCGATTAGTGGACTGTGTGTTAACGCTACCGAATGAGATAATCTCGCGCTCACGTGCAGTACAATGTTTCAGCTCGCGCCACTTGGCCAGGTCTTGTCAAAAAAAAAAACGTCATGACCGGTTTCAGTCCTGCATATTTAGGGATGATGTAATTACTTTTTCGCCTTTACAGACGTACCGTTTCAGAGTTGGCGGCTTGTGCACCTAAGTTTATTGTTAAAAAAAAAACGTGACGGTTTTTATCAGGGTTGTGAAGTCGGCCAAACAATATTCCGACTCCTACTGCAGAAATTTGAGAAGTCCGAATCTGTTTCGTGTCTTTATATTATTATTATTTGTATAGTCTGAGTAAACGTCTTGTTACTCTGGCCAAGATCACATTGGGGTAGAACTGGTAGACCACGCACACAGCAATTCAAGTCGAAATATTAATGTCACCACAAAAGCAAAGTGGACAATCTACACGATGTTTAATACGATAAACGCTGCTCCACAGGTATAATCTGGAAAGCCATTATATCTTATGGCATCACATATACAGTCATCAGTAAAGCTCTGTACCATCTGTAGCTAGAACACTGTCCTCGAAGGATTTACACATTTTTTATTTAATTCAGACTCACGTTCTCACCAGCATTCATAATTCCTTTTACAAATATACTAGCATCATCTCACGGAGGTATATGGATGATCTAGTGATGGAACATCATAGGAATATGTCACGAAATAATATAAGTCTCAGGAGCTCAGAGACATACGTCCACTTGCCACAATGAAACACACAGAAGGACCCCCAGACGATCTCTTAATTTTGCTGATCCCAACTTTAACGTCTGCGAACTGCACCTCGAGGCAATGACGTAACTTCCTGTTGCCAAGGACTACCGATAATAAACAAACATGAATCCTTGTCGAACCATTTAATAACATCGACAGACATGTTATGAATTTTACTCATAACAGACTCCGACTGCAGTTATTTTTTTATTAGTCATATGGCATAAACCTCGGAGTTGGAGTCCAGACATTTTTTAACCGTCACTGACTGCACTAAAAAAAAAAAAAAAAGAAACGTCCGACTCCACAGTCCTAGTTTTTATGTTGCATAATTATCTCATTCATTCATTTCCCTTATTGCTATTTCTCCCAATGGGAGCTATCACTGCAGCTTACCCCCCTTGCCGGAAACCGGCACCAAAGCTTTCATGTGCTGGTGTACCAGTGTTTATGTAGCAAGGTTTTTTTTTGTATTTACATTATTAATTTGGCTGCCCCAAGCACAGCCTTATATTAGTCGCCTCATACGACATGCATTAGGGTAGCTATAGTCCGGTTCTTTTTTTGCTTCTTTAGGGAGCCCCTCCCTGGAACTTCGTGGGGCATGTGCTGATTTAGTTTCTGTCTGTATGTCCGTCCACCCATCCGTCTGTCGGTGTCGTCTGCATTTCTTTCTTTGCCTCCTTAGAGACCCCTCGGGAACTACGTAGGACATGTGCTGATTAAGTTTCTGTCTGTTTTTTGTCTGTCCGTTTACCCATCCGTCTGTCGGTGTCGGCATTTCTTTCTTTCTTTTCGTTTCTTTCTCTCTTCATTACTTCAATTGTTTCTTTCTTTCTTCATTACTTCAATTGTTTCTTTCTTTCTTCATTGCTTCAATTGTTTCTTTCTTTCTTCATTGCTTCAATTGTTTCTTTCTTTCTTCATTGCTTCAATTGTTTCTTTCTTTCTTCATTACTTCAATTGTTTCATTCTTTCTTCATTACTTCAATTGTTTCTTTCTTTCTTCATTGCTTCAATCTTTTCTTTCTTTCTTCATTACTTAATTATGTATTTCTTTCTTCATTACTTCAATTGTTTCTTTCTTTCTTCATTACTTCAATTGTTTCTTTCTTTCTTCATTACTTCAATTGTTTCTTTCTTTCTTCATTGCTTCAATTGTTTCTTTCTTTCTTCATTACTTCAATTGTTTCTTTCTTTCTTCATTACTTCAATTGTTTCTTTCTTTCTTCATTACTTCAATTGTTTCTTTCTTTCTTCATTACTTCAATTGTTTCTTTCTTTCTTCATTACTTCAATTGTTTCTTTCTTTCTTCATTACTTCAATTGTTTCTTTCTTTCTTCATTACTTCAATTGTTTCTTTCTTTCTTCATTGCTTCAATTGTTTCTTTCTTTCTTCATTGCTTCAATTGTTTCTTTCTTTCTTCATTGCTTCAATTGTTTCTTTCTTTCTTCATTGCTTCAATTGTTTCTTTCTTTCTTCATTGCTTCAATTGTTTCTTTCTTTCTTCATTGCTTCAATTGTTTCTTTCTTTCTTCATTGCTTCAATCTTTTCTTTCTTTCCTCCTTTCTGCCTTTCTTTCTTTTCTGTTTTCTGCGATAAAGGAGCATGAGGGCTACAGTTGGCTCCCTTATAGGAAGTCTGCACCAAAACATTTGCTACGGTTTCACTGTTCTGGTTTCCGTAACATTTCTTTTCACATTTTGAGGCTGCTAGTTCCACGCACAACCTTCCTAAGGCGCCATGTATGATTTATTCTCTGCTTACTAGTTTCAGGCTCTGAGGTTCGTCGGACAAACGGAAATAGGAGAGGGCAGTTTAGGTTTTTTTTGTTTTTTTGTTTTTTGACGAATGCCATACCAGGTTTCTCCATTATTTTTGTTATTACTTTATATTAGTCATCTCCTTGCGGTGGTGACGAATTAGAATGGTAGCTGACTGGTCTGATTTGCATTTTGTGATGTTCAGAACATTGTACAGTGGAATCTGGATAATCCGAACTAATTGGGACGAGGGGTAATTCGAATTTTGATTTTTCCGGATTTTTTAACGTATCAAAAACACTGTTATGACAACCAGAAAAAAATGGTTAGTAATTAAAAAAAAACCGCAAGGCGTGATGGGAAACTACAACAGAGAAAATCAATCTGCTGTTGCCCTCTGACTGCTTGGTCGGTCTTTGGCTAAGGACGGAAGAAGAAGAAGAAGAAGAAGAGTTGTACTTAACGCATTTTTAGTCATTGTTAACAGGGCAAGTGGAAGTTTGAACAGTACCATTTTTAGCTTCGTTTCTTTGTTACCAAGTCTGTCACTCTGATAAGTAAGAGTGGGTGATTGGGATATTGTTCAGTTTGTTGCTGGTCCGAAGCCATCGACGTCTCTAGTTCGGCGAATACCTCTGCACGCGTAGACCAAGCATCTTAATTAAGTTTCGATGCGAACTTAAAATTTTTTTTTTTTAAACTTGTTCTTAATATCCATTATGGTTGACTTTCTAACGTCGTACAATTAACGAAGACCTGCTTTCTCATTTTAAAATTATGTTTAATATCTCAAGCTTCGACTCAGTTGTTGAAATTTTGAGCTTCATTTTAGAAGACGCCATCGCCACAGTACGGTAAAAGTAAAACTATGTAAACGCTAAACCAGCGTTTCTCAAACTGTGTTCCGCAAAAAATGTAGAGCCGGTTGCTAACAACTTATTTTCAAATATTGTTTTTAAAATGGATACGAAATCCATTTGCAATTGTAGTCAAACCAGCATGTTTATCAGCTTATGGTTATGAGAGTTTGATTGATGTGACTTCAGACTCAGGAATAAAACAAAGATTTAATGAACTTTCCCTTAATGATTTTAGGAGCAGTGATTTGCAAGAATGCCACAACGTTGCAAAACGGGCAATTCAAGTACTTCTTTCATTTGCCACTACATACCTATGGGAATCAGGATATCAAATACAGCTACGAAGACAAAATATATAATCAGACGTGACTCTGCCCCAGACATAAGAATTCAACTTTCAAACATTGTACCAAATATTAAGCGAATATGTGATGGTCAAAAACAAAAGTATTCTTTTCATTGATTTAAAATGTACAATTACGTATGCATGTACTTTGCTTTTATTAGTAATAAAAGTGATTAAACTACTGATGGTTGTAATTATTATTATTTTAGCTGTACTAATTACTTTCTTTATTTACACGGCTTAAACTTAATTTTAAATAATTGTAAAATATAAAATAAACTTGTAAAATGCTACCGTAAACTACATTTTTAGGATCACTGTTCCGTCAATCCATTTCAAATGAATGTGTTCGGTGAACAAAAAAGTTTGAGAAACACTGCACTAGACAGTTACACGCGCATTAAGCAAACTGACAAACTGACCGGGTAAATGTGTTAAAAAACATAGACACTGATTATAACTGTCACCGTCAAGGACACATTTGAGTTTCGCTCGGACACACACCCCTTATTTTCTGGCACCAGCATTAAAAAACTGTGCTAGCTCTTTCGGATTATTGACTTCCGTATTATCGAGGTTCTGCCGTATTTTATGTCAGTGTGTACAGCTGATAACAGGGTATTGTTCAGGGCTGTCGAGTCGGTGTCGTAGAGTCGGTAGTTTGTTAGTGGGGTCGTAGTCGGTAAAAATTGTCCGGATTCCGACTCCGAATTTTATGCCACACGACTAGTAAAAAACTATAGTCGGAGTCGGAAAAAATTGTCCGGATTCCGACTCCGAATTTTATGCGAAATGACTAGTAAAATAACTATAGCCGGAGTCGGTAAAAATTGTCCCGATTCCGACTCCGAATTTTATGCCATATGACTAGTAAAATAAACTATAGTCGTAGTCGGTAAAAATTGTCCGGATTCCGACTCCGAATTTTATGCCACATGCTTAGTAATAAAAAAAAAAAACTATAGTCGTAGTCGGTAACAATTGTCCGGATTCCGACTCCGAATTTTATGCCATATGACTAGTAAAAAAACTATAATCGGAGACGAACTGCTACAATTTCAGGAGTCGGAACATTCTTTGGCTGATTCCACCACCCTGGTGTTGTCGCAACCAGCACTGGCGTCTTGTGGCAAAGGTGCGGGGGTTCGGATTCACGGTGTCGACACGCTCCAATCTACCCAGCTGTAAATGGGTACCTGACTCTGCTTTTGACTTAGGGAAGGAAACTGCAGCGAGGAAAGGAACTAGTCACCCCCACCTCGTTGCTGGACCTAGTTTAGAGGTCTTTAACAATTCACCGCCCTACGGCAGTATCTGCCATGGGGCTCGCTCTGCTTTTTTGTTTTGTTTTTTAAACAGACTGAATCTACGTAAGGAGGAGAATATTCAACCAGCTGACCAATCCCGTCGTTGGAAGGAATCCTCTGTCGGGGAAAACCCGAAGTCTTCAGTAATCCGTGTGCAGCTCTTAACACTCATCTCATGTGTTTTGATCTTCTCTTGGGTGGTTTCCCTCTGTCGGGAAAACCCGAAGTCTTCAGTAATCCGTGCGCAGCTCTTAACGCTCATCTCATGTGTTTTGATCTTCTCTTGGGTGGTTTCCCTCTGTCGGGAAAACCCGAAGTCTTCAGTAATCCGTGCGCAGCTCTTAACGCTCATCTCATGTGTTTTGATCTTCTCTTGGGTGGTTTAGATAGTGATTACCATCATCGTCAATTTTCCCTGTCGCTCATTGTGAAGCTTGGGGGTCGCAGCTGCAGCTGGTCTCTTTGCAAGAAGCCGTCAGTAGAGCTTGCATGGTGCTCATCAGCACCCTTTAGTTCCCTAAGAAGCAAAGGCCTTCAACAAATACATGCCCGGTCACGTACCATCAGCTAAAATTATTTCCATGTCTTCCTCGTAATTTTCACTTCTATCTCTAGCTCTCTTATAAAAAATGTGTTTTTTGGTCTACCTCTGCTTATGTTGCCATGGGGATTCCAGAACAAAGACTACCTTGTGATGCCCTCAGCAATTTTCCTCAGTGTGTGTCCTATCCATCGCTAGCTTCTTCTTCTTCTCACCTTCTTGTTCCACTGGCACTTTTCATGTTTGTGTCACCAGTTTCCACGGGTAATCATGCAAGGGTGGTATATGTAGCAATTTATTTTACAAGATATAGGTTGTCAGCTCATTGCGCAACCTCATGTTAGTCGCCTTGTACGACATGCACGAAGAAGCCGTAGTTCTGTTTTTTTCTTTGTCTCCCCGGAAACTACACGGGCAGATATCAACTGCATTGATATTGCAATAAACTTTACAGCACACGCTCACAAACAAACAAACAAGATATACAAGTAACAGGAGAAGAAGACCGAACCTATCGTAGAGAAAATTTTCGTTCTCTCACACACACACACACACACACACACGCACGCACGCACGCACGCACGCACGCACGCACGCACGCACGCACGCACGCACGCACGCACGCACGCACGCACGCACGCACGCACGCACGCACGCACACACACACACACACACACACACACACACACACACACACACACACACACACGGAAGAAAATGAAACCGCGAATGTCTCATTAAATCAGTCAAGGTTCCTTAGATGACACGATCCTACTTGGATAACTGTGGCAATTCTAGAGCGAATATATGCACATTAGCTCAAAAGGACCTGAGGTATAGCATACGTATGGGCATGAGGTCTTGCATATATTTATGTGTTCTGGTGCCGGACTGTAACGGCTGCGCCATTCCTCTGGTTTTACCAGCAAGAGGCATACTGCATGGGCAACAGCTTGACCTCTTTTTTTTCAAGTGCCCAACCTCGTGCCTCCTAGATATCGTTTCAGGGGGCGCGTACTATCGTCAGAAATGACTGAAAAGAATAGATAGACGATACAGATAAGCAAAACATTAGATACAAGTTATTATTATCATTTTTTTTATAAAGAGAACATCCCTATCGATTCTGTTACAAAGGCGTACGCCCAGGAATGTCGTACAAAGCGACTAATATTATTAGATCGTGCATGGGACAACCTCATAAAGTAAATCGAAATGTCACAGAAGCTAACGCTGCGAGAGCACGTGACTGATTGGTGCAAGATTCCTGCAAGGGGACCAGCTGTAGTTGTGACCCCCTGCTCCGTAAGAAACACGACGGAAGTGACGACGACAATGATGATGATACAGACAGATATATAGGTAGATTGGTTCGTTCGTTCGTTACGATCCCCACAGGGTTCGAGTTATTCACTCTTTTACCCTTGTAACAAAATTTGGGGTATTGGTTTTGGGCTTTCTTGCAACCCCGGAGAATGTCCTCGACTCAGCGGGGGCTACAACTGGTGGGGGTCACACCAGACCCACTAATTGGCGTATGTGCAATGCCACGAGAAGGATGGTTCTCTACCCTGCAAAGGGGGGTCAAGGGTAGATTGGTAGGTAGGTAGCTAACTAGCTAGCTAGCAAGCAATGAATAAGGATAGGATAGGACAGGATAGGCGTAATTTACGTGACCATATTGCTAAACATTTTATAGCTCGCAAGGATTCTTTGTAACCTCAACCATTCACAAACAGCGAACTCGGCAATCTGTGCCGTCTGCAAGTTGTTCTAATACAGAATGTATCTTGTACGGATGGAATTTGTGGCATTGCATTACTTAGTGCACAAATGTCTTTGAAAGTTCCGTTTCTCGACGATCGTTGTGGACTTACTGCGACCTTAGCAAGTAAAACCGACACTGTTTTCATTATTCGTTGAAGTTCTTAGGGGAGCCCTGCTGCTCTTGGTTAGTCCAAAAACATTCCCTGTGTCCCGAAATCTGTGGTAAATTCGACCCACAGAACGCTGTCCAGGTTGTGGTTTGTTGGGATGGCAACGCTGAAATTCTTAAGCTGTCTGTCACAGGCTAAGGCCGAGGCATACAGTACGACAGTTTGCATGGAAATCCATATCACCTGTGTTTTTCTATCTGAACAAAAATAAATTATTTTTTTTTTTTAAATCTATGAGCCGGACTTAATGTGGCAAAGTGATTGTTCGTAGTTTTTTTTTTTTTTTTTGCTTACGCCCGCTATTACTCGAGGCGAAATCTCAGGGTAGTATGTCTAACCTGAGACTGATTTTTACGTGAGTATCCCTTTTTTTCTTGTACAGAGACAGGTGTCCCTGGTCGACGACACTCCTTCAAATGTACTCGCCAGGGCTCGAGTTAATCCAGTCCAAATCCCTTTCGACGAAAAATCTTCAAATGTCCTCGCCCGGGTTTGATCCTGGGTCACCCGGTCGCCAGCACAGTTTGGTAACCACTACACCAGCGCGGCTCCCTTTCGTAGTAAACATTGTTCGTAGTAAACATTAACAACGACCTGTCACATATTAGTTTTTAGTCTTGTTATGTACTGTTTACTACATGATGTATTTCATTACAGCTTTTTGTTTTACTGTTGTGAGCATTTCAAAACCAGGCCCCCCCCCCCCCCCCCCCCCCGTATAGTTCCCCGGGGGGTTTCGGAAGACACAAAGAAAGAATAAGCCCACTGCAACCTTAAGACGTGTCGTAAAGGCAAATAATATGAGGTTGTACATGAGGGGTTGGTAACCTCATCACCTAAAACTCATTGCCGTAGAAATCACTGCTGCAGGAAGATGCGACTGTGTGGTGAAGGCTTCCTGCAAAGGGACCAGTCGCTGCATGCGCCGACTTTACTGTGGGCGAGATGGACGTTAGATAGCAAAAAAAAAAAAAAAAAGGTTATCAGAACGAGAAGAGAACTGGTAAACTATAGGTTGGGCTGGCACGGGATACGTCAGGTAGATAACTGCACAGTTCTAGATGGAAGCTGTAGAAGAAAGTTGTGTAGTAAGTCACCTTCTCGCTATGCTCCAAGGGTGTCTCTATTAATAGTTAGGTGGAATGCAGCTCGTTAGTTCCCTACCGATTTAAAAATATTCTTTTGAATACACACAAGAACAAAATTTTGAACTGTAACTGGAATTTATATAAATCGGTCAATTGCAATTTATAAAAAAAATATATCAGTACACTGATAAATATCTAGTAAAAGTTTCAGATAAGTATTTACAAATCACAAGATGGAAATCAAAATAAGTGTTAATGTCTCTTTTCAATCATATTCGGCCATTTAAAGATTTCTGGATTTTGCTTCTTCAATGAAACGTTTACTTTAACGCCTTCATTTCCTTTCTGTACTGACACACCTGTCATTGGTCATGTGTAGACTTTCCAATATACCTAATTCACCTGGACAGGTAGACCCGATGCTACTACCAGGCGTTTGCAGCGGGGGTTCTTTACTCCCACACTGCAGTCTGTTATGCTCCTTACCAGAAGCTTTGTTATGACTGTCTCATGTAGGAACCTGAAAGCATATGCACTAGACTAGGGGTCGGCAAACTACGGCACGCGTGCCAAGCGTGGCACGATTTTCAATGGCACGCTGAGTGAATTAAAATACTGTACAGTATATCTTTTTCTTCTTCATCTTTGATCCTTAGCCGCCGACCGTCAAAGCAGTCAGTGGCCATTACGCCTGGTGGCGTCTTCTAGGGCAACAACAAATTGATTCCACTTTGCTTGGTCGGCGGCCATGCTTCGTACAGTGCCCCAACTCTGGTTCATTCTTTGCATCTCAGCCTCCACAGTCTTCCGCCAAGTTGTTTTTGGTCGGCCTCTCTTTCGTTTTCCTTCTGGGGTCCATAGAATAGCTGTTCTTGTGATGGCATCGGGGTCTCTTCTGAGGACATGGCCAACCCAGCTCCAGCGTCTGCCAGCTATGATATTGTGCATGTCCTCTTGTATGCTCCGAGTAAGCAGATCTTGGTTGGTGATGGTATTCGGCCAAAAGATTCGGAGAATTTTTCTTAGGCATATTTGTGTGAAAAGAGGACAATTTCGACATTTCCTTCTCTGTAACTCTCCAGCTCTCCGCGCCATAGAGAAGCACAGAAAGCACACAACTCTGATATAATCCTAATTTTGTGCTTGTGCTGTACTGAGAGGACTTCCAGATGTTGTTTAGACTAAAAAAGGCTGTTCTTGATTTGTTCATTCTGTTGTTGATGTCTTTGCTTGCTCCGCCGTCTGGTGTTACTATGCATCCTAGGTATGTGAAGGCATCTGTCTGTTCCAGTTACTGATTCCTTACTGATATGGGCTCAGGGTTGCTCACATTGAGCGTCATGACCTCTGTCTTCTTTAGGTTGATGTTCAACCCCACAGTATATGATCTCATTTTTCAAAAATTGAATTTTTAATTAAATAGAAGCAAACAATTCTTTTAAAGTTATACCTGTTTTTACAACCCTTCAAAACGAAAGTTTTTAGACATTGGAGGTAAAAATGTGCGATCTGATGCAAACTAAAGGCCTGATCATACTATACTGCACGTAAGTCTTCGTTTTTACGGACCGTTTCCAGAGAACAAATATTCTTCAACGAATTTCAAGGGGAGTGGTTATACTTTTACGGCGCCCGCTAGTCTTGCGTCTACCTGCTACCGTAGTTTGCAGGATGAGATGAAAAGAATCCCAAGCGAATTTTGACGGGCAAGCGGAGAAGTAATATATAATTACGCAATAGTGTCTGGCTAGCGCCTGGACGCAGTTTTTGACTCCCAGTGTGAGTTTGGAGCAACAATGACTGACCTCGACGAAGTTATATTTCCGTCCTATCCTTCCCCTCTCTCCCAACTATCACCACCTCTACAGTTCTCTCGGCTGTCGCATACTCATGCCCGTACAGTCCGTTGACCGCAGCACAAAAGTTGGTGTTGTTATTAAGTAATACGGTGCCGTTAAAATGACTCAAAAAAGACAAAAACTTGATATACGCTCGTTTCAAGACTTTTGGACAAACGAATATGGATTCATACAACAAAAGGATCGTGCTGTTTGTGCTTTATGTTATGAAAGTGTCGTGTGCCGTACGTCAAATGTACAAAGACACTATCATACCAAACATCAGTCCATGTTTAAAAACTCTGAGGAGAAAAGTGAAGCCATAAAAATGGCTGTTTCTGGCTACAAAAAGCAAAGTAGTATTTTTAGTCAAGTAATTGGAACCAAAAATAAAGCTACCGAATGTAGTTACAAAATTGCACAGTGTGTGGCTTTGAAGGGCAAACCTTTCACAGATGGAGAATACATAAAGGAAACTTTTCTGAGCAGTGCTGAAATTTTGTTTAGTGATTTACCAAATAAAGAAACAATACTGTCTCGGATTCGAGAAATACCGGCTTCTGCGAGATCAATCGAGAGGCGCATAACTGATATGGCTGAAAATGTAACGGTAAAACAAACAACCGGGTTACAACAAGCTATTGTATTTAGTGTCGGTCTTGACGAAAGTGTCGATGTGAATGACGTGACGCGCTTAGCTATAGTTGTGCGATATTGTGACAATGACCGTATTTATGAAGAACTGTGCTGCTTGATACCTTTTGATGGTACAGCCAAAGGAGAGGACATTATAACTGCATTTGTAAGCTATTTCGAAAATCAGAACATTAACATGAATAAAATATTCTGTGTTACTACTGATGCCGCCCCTGCATTTGTCGGAAAGAACAAAGGATTTGTTAAACTTCTTGAGGATCGTATTGGACGTCAAGTATTGAGCTTCCATTGCATTATACACCAGGAGAGTTTGTGTGCGAAGATTTCGTCACTATCCTTGAACTCTGTAATGGAAACTGTTGTCAAGATAGTTAACTTCATAGTTTCTCGCTCTTCATTGACCCACAGGCAATTCAAGTCTCTTCTACAAGAAATGGAGAGCGCATATGCGGATCTCCCGCTGTACAGCAATGTTCGTTGGCTTAGTCGAGGTAATGTTTTGAACAGATTTGTATCATGTCTAGAAGCAATCAAGGTGTTTCTTGATGAAAAAGAACAACATTTCCAGGAATTGAATGACGAGGACTGGCTGTGCAAGCTGATGTTTCTGTCTGACATTACTACAAATCTGAATGAATTAAACTTGCGTTTACAAGGGCAGGGTCAAACAGCACTTGATCTTTTTGAGCACTGGAAAGGATTTGCGTCAAAATTAGACATATTTTGCAGAGATATTACCACTAACACATACAAGTACTTTCCAAACGTAAAGGCTCATTCAAATCGATTTACTGTCAACAAAGATGAGCTTCAGAAGTACGTTGAAGCGCTCAAAGGAGAGTTTGCTAAACGAGGTCAAGACTTCAAAATTCACGGGCCCATGTTTTCTTACCTCATCAAGCCCGACTTAATTGATCATACTAACATCCCATTTGACCTATCTCTTTTCGAGTGGATGGATGTTGACAATTTTGAAATGCAACACATCGAATTCAAGGCATCAGAGTTATGGACGATACAATTTGTAGAATTGCGAACAACTCTTGAAGGAAGCTGCTTGGAAAAGTCAGCTGCCATCCTCAACTGCTGGACATCCCTGCCTGAAGCGTTCACCTGTTTGAAGAAAGTTGCATTTGCTCTACTTTCGGCTTTTGGGTCAACTTATACATGTGAACAAATTTTCTCACACATGAAAGCTATTTTAAGTCCTGAGAGAAGTCGCCTAACACCTGTGCATTCAGAAGCCTGTGTGAAGCTGAAATTGACAAAATACACACCTGATATTGAACAATTAACCAAGGAGAAGCAAGGGCACGGGTCCCATTAATTGATTAATGACTCAGATCAATAATAATCAATGATTACTCATATTACAATTTTAATAACGTGTTTTATATTTGGTTTATTTAATTGTTTTGTTCTTCAAACTATTGGAATTAACAAAATATACATATGGCAATTTTATTATAAAATTTCAAACTAATGTGTTCAGAACTTAAATTTGGCAAAACATAATATTTGTATTGATATTTGTTCCTATTTATATTAAAATATTGAATAATCTACAACGAATAGAATAGTTATTTAATGTATCGGAAACATGTTAATACAAGATCATTTTAAAATGGTTTCAATAATTGTTGTATATAAAAATATGGTGGACTTAGGTTGGCACGCTGAGTGACTTTGCAACATTACTTCGGCACGACACTACTAAAAGTTTGCCGACCCCTGCACTAGACTATGGAACCTAATATCTACAACCAAGACGATCCTCCGATGTTGACAGGTCACTATTGATCTGAACCGTCATATAGACCAGTGGTATTCAACCTTTTTTGTTCGCGTACCCTCAGATATAATTTATCTTTAACTATGTACCTCGTCTGTGGCCTAATGGATATGAACGCAGTTTCATAATCCAGATATACCAGGTTCGAAACCTGCTGCAGGCGGTTTGGTAGCAGATCGCTTTGTGTGGATTTTTAAGAATGGTATAAGCGCCGTACCGTTCAGAAAGCAATGGCAAACTACTGAATGAAAAAATTGCCTAGAAAAATCACAACAGCCAATAACAGCTGGGGTTGATTGCCACGTCCTGTAAAAGGATAAGCAACTAACTATGTACCCCAAGGTTATTGGTGCATAATTGGTTCAAAACTAATTTGCTAATGTTAACTATTATCAACGAAACAAATGAATAATGATAATACTAGTCAAAATTAATGCTAAATAAAGTACTCGTAATTAACGCATATGTGGACATTGAGAAATTAATATGACAACACAATATATTACAAAAACTAGTGGCGCCTCTTGCGACTGTTGCGCCAAGTAATCTCGCCAAGCTGCTGCATCGCTACAAGCCTTTAACGACTCTCGCCGTACTGCTCTCACACGCACCACCCACACACTTATTACGAGAGGCAGGGAGTTAAAAGCGGGGAAGGAGTAAGACAGGATTAAGACGCGTATCAGAGTAAACAACCAAGCTATTGCTTCAAAATATAATAAAAGAGAAATAAGATGGAAACAATAAAATAATAAAATAAAATTTCTATTGCCTCAACAGGTTATCTTTTCAAAAAAAGTTGTCAGTACTCAAAGTAATTTACTTAAAATAATGAAAAATAAGAAAACTCTCCGTCAGTGCATTGGCAGATTTTTTTTTTTTTTTTCACGTACCCCTTTAGATGTCTGCTCGTACCGATTCTGTTGAGGATTGTTTCAGGTTATATTCAGCTGGAGACCAACTTCAGTTGTCAGTGTAGTTTTAGGGGTACCAAGGTTAGACACAAGCATGTAAACCAAAGTCAATCAAAACATCAGTGTTAAATATTCCACCAATTTACATGACACCAAAATACTTTGTAACCTAACGATCAGTGCAAGTTTAATTTGCCCTTCAGACACAGTATTACGGAATTGAGCTATCACTATTGCAAGTCTGCTCCCAATGCAGGTCAGCTTGGCTTTTCTTGGCTGTGGACTGTGGCTATGTGGCTTCTACAAGTGTGGTTCAGTCCGCTGGAATTCATCTCAGCTATGAGATCTTGAAGTAGATATTTGAGTCCAGAATTGAATGTGAGCGGGCTTTTATACAGGTCCCCAGTCCGTATGAATTTGATTGAGTCTGACTTTGAAAGATCTCCCTCCCATTAATCTGATTGGCTTAATCTGTTTCAAGTTGAATCTCCTTTTTTCGTTCCGATGAATTTCTCCATGCCGCTCCTCTGTTTGATTGGCTCTTTTTCCGCATTTCTGTTTTTTTCGTCCTCGAAAAATTAGGTGATTCCTCCAGTTGTGAACTCCGTATAGAATTATATTGCGATTTCCAGAGTGTATCTGTCTGTCGTTTCACTACATTTACACATTCACCATTTTCTGAGCCACTTTATGCACACATCCCAGATCTTCTGTTTCTGTGTTTTATTCTTCTTTTGCTCTCGATCTTTCCCATTGCCACACGGTTTTTCAAACCTCCATGTTCCGTATGTTGGCAAATAAATTGTCTAAGTCGTTTACGCGTTGTAACATACAGTAGTGGCAACAACAAAAAAAGTGATTTAATTGGTCAGTAAGAAATAGTTTACATTTTGGATAATGAAAAATGCAAGAAATGATAACAAGGTCGAACTTGAAGAACCACCACTACAAGATGCGGAATCAGACACATATTTTGGCAGCAGTGTAGACAAAGTTGAAGGGACAGACAGTGGTATAAAAATAAGAATACAAAAAGCATGAGGCGCTTTCATGGCAATGGGAAACATTTGGAGATCAAGAGAAATCAAGTCCAACACAAAAATAAGAATCTTCAACTCAAATATCAAGTCAGTCCTATTGTATGGCTCTGAGACATGGAGAACAACAAAAACACCAACCAAAAAAGCTACAGATTATTACAAATGGGTGCTTGCGTAGAATAGAAGGATTGAAATCGTATGAGAAGGTCACAGATGTAGAACTCATGACAAAAATTCAACCTTGTTATCATTTCTTGCATTTATTCTCATTATCCTGTGTATTTATAACAACGTAATCAATCAATCAAAACACTTTAGCTCCCCAAGGAGCATAGGCCAAGTCATCCTGTCACGTGCCATCAGCTCAAACTCTTTCCATCTCTCATCATTTTCACTTCTGCCTCCAGTTCTATTCTCCGTGTGTGTGTGTGTATCTGTTTTTTTTTTTGGGACTTAACTCTGCCTGTTTTTCCCTTGTGATTCCAGAATAAAGTCTGCCTTGTAAAGCTGTCAACAGGTTTCCACAATATGTGTCCTATCCATCTCCAGCATCTTCTTCTCATCTCGTGTTCGACTGGCACTTGTCTGGTTCTTGTCTGGTTCTTGTCATCAGTGTCACATTAGTAATCTTGCTGGCAGGAGGGTGACACACTAAGATCCGCGCCAGAATGGGGGAAGCTGTGTGATTTTAAACAAATTCCTCCCAAAACCCTCAGTCACACGATCAGACATACACAGGAGGATTACTCATGGGAAACATTACCGCTGGGCCTTACATGTACCAGCCGGTCGGAGTGGCTATGAAGTATGGCGTCCGCCTCGAGTTCTAGAGATACCAGGTTTGATTTCCAGTTGAAGGAATATAATTTATGGGCATTTTTTTCCAGAACTAGTGGTCCTAATAATGTCATACTCCCCCCTGGTCTTCTGGGTAGTGAGATCGGATGCCTAGCCTTCTCGGATAAGGGCGAAAAAATAGGAGGTCCCGCGTGCAAGATGCGCACGTTAAAAATCCAACGGCAGTTGGAAATCGTTAAGAGTAGGCCAATCAGGCCGCTGACGTGGCAAAACTTAAAAATTAGAAACCTACCCACCACAAAATAATTTATATAATGTGTGATTCCTATATACACTCATTGGGATTCTCGCCGGTGCTACGGAGTTCGTGCACTGTGCGGAGATCCTCCTTGCGTGATCTAAGGGAAGAGATCGAAGCACTGATGGTGTTGTCCGTATGCAATGAAGATAGTCCTTAAAACTAAACCAAACGAAACCAAACTTCCATATACGCGTTGTCAAAATTGTTGATACACTGAGTCTGAATGGTGGACTACTTCTGGTGGCGACAATGTCGCTGCCCAGGATGGTTCCATCTAACCTCACCTATCGATATCGGTGTGCTCAGTTCCTGATTGTGATGATAATATTAATTAATCCTGTCTGAAGATATTAATATTGTAAGTTTAATTTGTAAAACGCTGAAAATTGTATTGCAGGGCAGACATGTAAAAAAGGCAATTATGCCTATTTCTTTACCCCCCGATGAAATACAGATTTCGTTCGTTCGTATCTCACCTATCTCTTTTATTATATAGGGCGTTATGTCTGTCTGTACATACATGTTAGCTAATATTCGTATGAACTTATACTCAGACTTCGGGTAGTTCGGGAAGGGGGTGGGGGCGGTCTGAAGAGACAATGAAAGAAGAAAACTACAACACCCTCAGACTATGAGGAGTATGAGGACGTGCATGGGATTGGGGGGGGGGGGCGCTGAGAACCTCTTTATGTAACACACATTGTCACAGAGGATGTCAATGCTGCAAGAGCATGGATGTGCTTTGGTCGGGACCAGCTTAAGTGGTGTCCTCATGCTGTTTAAGGATCGCAACGGAAATCGGTGATGATGATGATAATGGTGGTGATGATGTTAATGATGGTGGTGGTGATGATGATGGTTATGATGATGAGGATGGTAATGATGGTGATGATAATGATGATGGTGGTGGTGATGATAATGGTGATGGTTATGATGATGGTAATGATGGTGATTGTGACGTATGAAAATCGAGCCTCTCTTTAATCCCTCAGTCACCCCTTTCTCTCTTACAACTAAACTACTCGAGTGGAATTCCCACGCTTGCTGATTGGTATGCAATAAGTTATCGTGCTTGCAGCCACGACATTCGCCCTTTGTTGTCTTCTCTCTCGGGCTATTAAAATAAAACTATTTCGGTATCTCTTACTGACATTCTTTCAGGAGGCGGGCCACCGGCGGTCACGTTACGAGGTCAGAGCCAAGATCTGAAACCTCTGATTAACACCTGATAATAGAATGGACGTTGAATTCGCTAGAGGTGCGATTTTGCCAGACATGGGATTTAGGAAATATTTCGAGATCGGGGCCGATTCATGGGCTTATATATGTGCAGTCTCCTAAAACTCATTATCAAAAACAGTCTGCCGCATATACATCCAAGAATTGTTGATATCTGCTAGCGCGAACTCTTGGAGTTTTATATAGAGAGAATTTCTTTTTAGATTCGTGGAGAGTGTCAGTTTACACCCAAGTCAAACATGGCGGTAATCAGTTTTAATATATATTAGAATTTTGAGTGTTCTTAACGTGTTAAAGTCAGTTTTCAGAACGGCGGGATTTCTGTGTTTATCAAATAAGCATATTAAATAAAACAAACTCTCTGTTTGTAGAGCGTGTATACAACCCAGCAAAAACTCTTGTTTTACCAGCTGTAATAAGTAATTTTCTACAAACACTCTGGTAATTTATTGTCATTCCCCCCAGTAAGAGACGCTTTAAATTAATTAATATACGCTACGCGACTGATAATTTGTCGTGTTTTAGAGATAAATCCACTTTTATTCTATCATAGCGTAATTTTTTGTGAATGATACTAGAGTTTTACCACGTATCTCGTGCTAAAGCGCGATAAGAATCTATTAGCTAGGGACAACTCTGTGTGTGGGTTTAAATAAAGTAATTTAATACCGGAGTGAATCTCTAAACGGAGAGGTCTTACCTTATATTACGCGAAACTCGATGTACTTGAGACTCAGGAGGAGAACAACATTTAGGATAAATATTGATATCATTGGGAAGAAATTGAAAATGTTTGTTTTATGTTCCACCTCTATGCGATCAACAAATCGTCTATCTATATCCCTTGCGATCTAGCGGTTATGAAATAGCTCCAGAAACATTCTTTAAAATAATTATCGGGTCTTAGATTTTTGACCTGTGCGGTCCTCTTGCTTTCTTCCAGAGAGGAGAGTTCATCAAAGTAAACACATAAAAAAAAGACTTTAAGAATAAGATCATAAATATCACTGGACAAGAAATTACCAAGATTGTTTTTAAAACATGCATACAGCAAATCTGATCCGCTTGTGGATGGACGATGCCTTGAAATATCAGAAATTTATAACACTTTGTTTGACAGAATACAATGACTGACTATCGTGGTTGTTCTTTTTAAGTCGAGTGGGAGGGAAGCTTATCCAGAAAAAAAGAATACTTAGGAATCCATAACCGGCACTCAACCCCAGATCAGAGAAACATTCATATGAAAAAAAAACAGCAGGCAGATAATATAAAAATTGGAGATCCTTTGATGCTTATCCTTATTACAGATATGACATGAAGTTTTTGCTAACAATGTACCCACCAGACATTTCCTTAAATATCGGACTACAGAAAAATTACAGGAGGTGTGTGCTGCCCATGGTGGAATCATTTACGATCGCGATATATATTAGGACTCTACATGCAAGCGTAAAATGGGAAATCCTGGAACATGTCAAGAGCTACCTAGACGTGAATAGGAATGGCCATGGCTACATTAACAACATGAAACATATACGTCATGTTCAGCGTTCTTACTCTTCGCTCGCTGAGATAATCACACGTATCTCTCTTCAGCAAGGTTGGAGAAGACCAAGCTGTCACTCTGCTCCTGTTAGGGAGTCGAAAGTCTTGAAGGAAATGTTCAACTGTTTGTTTGTCTTTCCCGCGTGGACACATAATCCAGCTGTCCAATTTTACGTTTGTTGAATAGTTGGTATATATTTATATAATTAGCGCTAAACGCATACAAGTTCTGAATTGAGACTAAAAACTGCATCTTATTAGTGGGTTTTTTTTTTAATGCACATCGTGATGTGTTTGTATGTAGCCTCCTTCAGTCAATAACTACCTATGGCAATGATGCGCCTTTGGGTGTGATAGCCCTCAGCTGCTGTTTTTTTTAGGCCTGGAGTCCTTTTCGGCATGCTCTGTTTTCTTTTGTTTATTGTAAGAGCTTATTTTCGCCAAATCTGAGGTGGTGCCGTAGCGAGCATCACCATTAGATGCGATCGGCATTACACAAAGACTGTTTTGCTCGAGTCATTTATACTAACTAGAACAACAAATTTAATATTTAAAATATACCAATTACAAAATCAAATATCCTTTTTTTTTTAAATCACATCATTCTCAACACATTCAATTACTGATAATCGTATGTACACCATTTACAGGATCAAAACCCATTGTCACAGCATTTTCAACACATGCAATTTATGATAATCATATGTATAGTCAGCTCGGAACAACATACCCCCAGAAACTGCGTACTAGTATTTCCGTTTACCTCCACTCCTTCAGCTGCGGGTAATGAATTCTCAAATGCAAATAAAGAGTTGCTGTATTGTTGAAACTTTGAAGTGGGTGTCGAAATATTGTCTAGGTTACAGCGGTGGGCAACATAGGAGCTGTGGGGATCTACCTTAGAAACACTGAGCTGTCAGAAAGATCTACCTTGATAAAAATGTCTGTTTACAGGTTTAGGAACATTTGGAATAAATGCAGCCGGTATGAAACTTTTTTATCTGTGTCAGACAATCTGCTTCCTGTAGTTACATATATAGAGCGATGGGCAATTCAACTTAAATGATATTTAACTGAAAGTTAACTTCATATTAAAAAAAAGATCACTTTCCTATGAAAATTCAACCTAAATGATATTTAACCGAAAGTTCATATCACAAAGGGATCACCTTCCTATGAAAATTCAGCCTAAATGATGTTTAACCGAAAGTTGATATTAAAAAAGGGATCACTTTCCTATGAAAATTCAACCTAAATTATATTTAACCGAATGTTAACTTCTCATGCTGCTGATGAATAAAGTGAATTTTAGTAAAGCTAGTTCGAGGGTTTTTCACTGGTGATGCAAAAAAAAAAAAAAAAAAAAAAAATGCTGTAATCCTGGGCTTACAGCGTGTTGAAACGTCTGCTATTCCGAACTTGTTGTAGCTTAAAAATTCTTCTCTCCCCCGCCTCATTAAAATATCATTAAATAATCCCCGGTAGATCGCGACCGACAGATTGCAGATCCCTGGCCTAGGTAATCCCTATTAAAGAATTGGATAAGGGAGAAATACTGAGGGCAGTTAATGATCACGTATTAGAGAATCGTGCTGAAATCGATGAATCATCAAGGCTAAGACTGCTGGAATTTGGCATCAACGTAAGACCAACAGGGATGGACGTATGAGAGGACGCATCCACCGTGTATACATCCAGTGCGCAACAGGTACAATTAGCATTCATACCCTTCGACATTTGCTGAGGGAGACTGAACACCTATGGGTTTGGCCAGAGTGCAGTGGCGTCAATTCTGATCAACAATAACAATAACAATTAAAGAATTGACTAAAGTATATACATATATTATTTATTAGTACTAGTAGTTCACTTCAGTCATAACTGAGAATGGAGATGGACGTCTGAGGTGATAGCACTCAGCTGCTTGTTTTTGTGTGTGGTGTTCCTTCTTTCGGCGTGTTATTTTCGTGAGAGCTTCTTTTCACCCAATCTGAGGTGGCGCCATAGATAGACAGATATTATTACAAAATAACATAATCTTTACACGTTTATAATTATAACAATCAACAAGTAACACGGAGTAGCCACAGCAATTGCGTTGACATAACTGTTTAGACCTCGATAGCTGCAGTTATTTCATTCATTCGTCACTCTTCAGCTCCTGAAGGAACATAGCCTTCAGCAAACGTCTGCCAAGTCCTGTCTCTTCCTTATCATTTTGGTTTCAGACTCCGCTTGGCTTCTCTGTGTGTTTTTCGGTCTACTTCTGCTTCACTAACCTTGAAGATTCCAGAACAAGGACTGTCTGGTTTCCTTAATGTGTGCCCTGTTCACCTTCAGCGTCTTCTTCTCATTCCTTGTTCCTCTGGTTCTTGTCATCAGTTCCACATTAATGACCTTGTCATACCATTTAAATCCTTCTGTTCTATTTATGAAAGTCTGTAGCTTTTTGGGTTGTTCTTTTTGCTGTTCTCCATGTTTCAGAGCCATACAATAGGACTGACTTGACATTTGAGTTTACTTACTTAGTCGTTCCCCTTCTACCGTGAGGTGTAGAGGTTTGGAAGAGAGAGCGCCAGACTATCCTATCGGCTGTCTTCCTCCTGGCCTGGTTCCATTCTAGTCCTCGATCCTTCAAAGATTGTCTAATGTTGTCCTCCCAGCGGACTCTGGGTCGTCCTCGGGGTCTGGATCCTTGGCTCTTTGTTTCCCATGCTTGTCGTGGTATCAGATCTTCTCCCATTCTGCAGACATGGCCAAACCATCTTAATTGGGACTGTTCTACTTGGGTCTGCAGGGGGTAGGATTTAAGGCCTTGACGTATCGTCTGGTTGCGTACCATGTCTCTTCTTGTTACTTCAACCACCTTCCTCAGATACCTCATTTCTGAGGTTTGGATCTGGCTTTTATGGGTTGTAGTCATTGCCCATGACTCGCATCCGTATGTCAAGACTGGGACTTAGGTGGAGCGGTAAACAGCCATCTTCGTTTTCTTACCAACCTCTCTCTTGCTGAGGAATCCTCGATTTATGGCCTGAAAAAGTCTCCCAGCTGCTGCTTTTCGAGTGGCCAACTCTTCTTTGATGCCTCCCTTTTGGTCTATAATAGCTCCGAGGTATTTAAAGTGGTCGACCTGTTCCAGGACCTGTTCTCCCAGCTTAATCTGATGTTTTCTTTCTTCTCGTGATATCACCATGGATTTTGTTTTAGAGCTGCTTATGACCATCCCTCTCTTCTCCAGCTCTTCCTTCCAGACTTGCAGGTTGGATTGGAGATGTGCCTCTGATTTAGCAATCAGGGCAACATCATCAGCAAATGCCAGCTCCGAAATATAGACCTGTCTCATCTTCCAGTACCCCACTGAATACTTTCTTGTTCTCTCCTTACATGCCTTGATGACATCGTCCATAAGGAGTATGAAGAGGTAAGGTGATAGGATATCACCTTGTCTTACACCAGTGGTGGTCCTGAACTCTTCCGACTTATGGTTTG
Organism: Oreohelix idahoensis; assembly: GCA_024509875.1. Lineage (NCBI taxonomy): Eukaryota > Metazoa > Mollusca > Gastropoda > Stylommatophora > Oreohelicidae > Oreohelix > Oreohelix idahoensis. Next base: position 246,576 of record JAMPIV010019803.1, on the reverse strand, counting down.
CTGTCCTCACATGATTTCTGCAAGACTTGTAGAAGCTCTGTATAGCATGAATCAGAGGTGCTGGAATATTCTTCCTTGCCAAACAGTCCCAAAGTTTGCTCCAGGGGACCCTGTCAAACGCCTTTTCCAGATCTATGAAACAAAGATGCATCTCACTCTTATACTCAAGGGCCTTTTCACTCAGCTGTCTGAGTGTGAAGATTAGGTCTTGAGTACTTCGGTTTGCTCGGAATCCGCACTGGACCTCATCCAATTGTGGCTCAGCTAGGCGTCGGAGTCTCTGCTCTAGGATTCTAGAGTAGATTTTACCAGGGACACTGAGAAGGGATATGCCTCTATGGTTTCCACACTGTCGATTGTCACCCTTTTTGAAAATTGGTGTTATGATGGCAATCTCCCAATCCTTTGGTATGGTCTTGTTGTACCACGCTGCCTGTAAAACCCTTAAGAGTAATAGGTCGACTGATGCTCCCATGAACTTAACCATTTCTGGTGTTATACCATCATGCCCTGCTGCTTTGCCCATCTTGATTTTCTCCAGTGCTGCCTTCAGTTCTTCCATCTTTATGTCATCTTCACCATCATTGGTTTTCTCTTCTGTGCTAGTGTTTATCATTTCTGATGCTTCACCATGCTCACCATCCAGGAGTTCTGAGAAATATTCTTTCCATCTTCCCATTACTTCCTTCGGGGCAGTAAGCAATTTGCCTTGCTTGTCCTTTATAAATTTGAGAGGGCATTGTTTTTCCTTCCTCATGTTCTTTAGGGTCTTATAGAACAATTTCTGGTTTTCTTGTGCATCTTTTTCTAGCTTTTCTCCAAATTCTTCCAGGACTTCTGTTTTGCTGCTAGCACTTTGTTCTTTGCTTCTGTTCTGAGTGTCACATATTCTCTATATTTTTCCATTTGTCCTGTTGTGTTTTTAGCTCCTAAGTATTGTTTCCATGCCATTTTCTTCTCTCTTATTTTCTCTTTGACTTCCTCTGTCCACCAAGGTGTCCTCTTTCTCTTGTTCCCAAGTCGGACTTCACCGCATGCTTCTGCAGCAGCTGTCTTTATGATATCCTTGAATTTAATCCAGAGGGTTTCCAAGTCATCAGGTCGTTCTTATGTGTTGCTCACCGCTGCAGCAATAAGCCCCTGATATCTGGTCTTAATTTCTGGCTCTCTCAGCTTGTAGGTCCTAATGCTCATTTCTCCTGCTCGTTTACTTGGTTTCTTGCGTGATGTTGGACAGTTCCTAGGCTGAGCAACTCTTTCAGTTGTTCTTTTGATTGTTAGCAGGTAGTGATCACTTCCAATCTCTGGCCCCCTCCAGATTCTAGCATCTCGGACATATTTGAATGAGCTTCTCCGAACAATGGCATAGTCGATCACTGACTTCTCATTCTTTGTTGGTTCACATCTAGTGTATGCATGTATGCGCTTATGGGGGAACTTTGAGTTTGTAATGATCAGATTCTGCTCACTGCAGAATCTAAGGAGTCGCTTTCCATTGTCATTGAGAGTATCTTCTCCATATCTTCCGATAACTCCACCCCATCTAGCATGGTCATTTCCAACTCTGGCATTAAAATCTCCGAGCATGATAACTTCATCTAGGCAGTCATCCACTGTCCTTTGAAGCAGCTCGAAGAATTCCTCCTTGACCTCTGCTCTCTCATCCTCATTTGGCCCATACACTATGACCAGGTTGACTATGGTTTCTCCTTCTTTTAGTTTAACAACCATAATGCGCTCCGAGACAAAGTTCCATCCCTTGATACTATCTTTTTGATTTTGGGCCACAATGCAACCCAAATTAGCTCTTTCAGACATGGGTACACCACTGTAGAGCAGCGTGTTGCCATCGAGATCCATGACTCCTTGTCCTTTTTTCTTTGTTTCCGTTATAGCCAGGATTTCTAGTTTTGCTTTCCTCATCTCTTCCACCAACTCCTCTTCCTTCCCATTTATACTTCTTGTGTTCCAAGTTCCATAAGTCGTAGTCCGTAGTCCGTTCCAGTTCGTCGCCTTTAGAATCCGTCCAGTTTTCTCTCTTGTGTTGCTAGTAATCGTGATTTAAAGCAAACAGGTGATTGGCCTGTTGTGCCTTTGCATGGTGGAGGGGCTGCCTCCTTACGGCCTCCATGCAGGCCGCCCTCTTCCTTTTTCATCCGGGCTTGGGACCGTCATTGGCGGAGTTGACATTTGAGTTGAAGATTCTTATTTTTGTGTTGGACTTGATTTCTCTTGATCCTCATATGTTTCCCAATGCAATGAAAGCTCCTCTTGCTTTTTGTATTCTTATTTTGATATCAGTGTCTTTCCCTCCAACTTTGCCTGTGTTGTACTTATTCTAAACAAGCACCGATTTATTAGTTTGTAACGTCTTGATTGTTTTTTTTAAAATAAATCAAAGAAAAACAAAAGTAACTTCTTTTACTTGAAGTCAGTGAAAATGCGTTGTGTAATTAATTCAAAATGTTAACTCATTTTATGCAACATGTGAGCTATCAGTCATACAGGTGATTTCATTGAAACAAAACATGGCTGCCAAAGAAGTGAAGCTGTGTTAAAGTACTTTCATCATTCAGATTTGAGTGATTTAAAGAAAAACAACAATTCTTTTTTTAACAGAAATCAGAATAAACCTCTATGTATTACTCCAAAATAAAATTGTCATCACATAAAGACGTAATTGATATATTCTTTAGCAAAGTATAATTATTGATGCCCCTATATTATTCCCAGAGGTCTATGATGAGGCATAGAAAGAATAAGCCTTCTGTTCCCCCAGGCATGTCATACAAGGTGACTGATATAAGGTTGTGCTTGGGGTTGGCAACCTCATCATGTAAGACTAATTGCTACGGAAATGACCAGATGCTGGAGCTTGTAAATGATTGATGAAGTCTTCCTGCAAATGGATCAGCTGCAGGAGGGACTTCAAGCTCTATAAGTAGTAAAACGGAAAATAATGATATGATGATTGATTGATTATTAATGGTGGGCTATTGATGTTTGTATATGCCATTCTTTGAGGGTGATGCCATTTAAACCGAACATGACAATAACTATATTTTTTTAAATTGAATTTTATCCCCAGACTCAATAGATTTAGGTGACTCTAACTCAGACCCAACTGCAGGGTCACAACAGTCGACTGCGCTGCCACCCTTGCTGTCGCCATCACCAACATCACCTGTACCGCCGCTGTCGACACAGTCATGGTTAAATTTGCAGCTAGTTGCAGAAACCTGCATGGTCGGTCTCTTACAGTGTGTGGAGAATGCCAGATGTCTTGTTCCAGCAGAATCAAAGTCAAGAACTGGGCATTGTGCTTGCAAGGAGGGGTACATAGAAAACTCGGTGCATGGTTGCGATAAGGATACTGGTGAGGACCTTTATTATTTATAACCGCAGCAGAATATTTATTCATTCTTGTGCCTTCATCTCCCCTAGGATTATAAGTCTTCGGCAAACCCAGGCCAGGTCCTTCTGTTCTATGCCATCGGCTCATTATTCCATACCTCCGCCGGACATTTTCTGTATCTAATGTTTTCAGTATTTGGTGGTCTGTATCTCAGGTAGTTCCTGCTAGTTTTTTTCATTATGGCCATTCTCCGCCTAGCTTTATGCTGGCTCTTGTCAAAAAAGTTTTTCCATGTTAGTCTGCTGTGCATTGTGAGCGATTCCAAAGTATGTGGGACTTTTTTATTCTTTTGGCACCTTACACCCATTTAGTTTCAGTATGACTGTTTTGCTCCTTGTTTGAGGGTGTAAAAATTATATATGAAAATAATTCAGATTTATGTTTAGGAGCTACCTCACCCCTTTCATTTCTGTCTGCAGTTCTCTGCTCCATTTGTTTATACCGTCAGCATCTTCTTCCTCATCACCATCATCTTGGGTAGTCCTATTCTTGAATTATGATATTTGGCAAGGATCTGCATTCCACATTATTCTGGACCATGTTTTGCAATTTAGACAATTCCATTGTTATTGTCCTGCCCCATTGTTATTGTCCTGTTCCATTGTTATTGTCCTGCCCCATTGTTATTGTTCTGCCCCATTGTTGTTGTCCTGCCCCATTGTTATTGTCCTGCCCCATTGTTATTGTCCTGCCCCATTGTTATTGTCCCACCCCATTGTTACTGTCCTGCCTCATTGTTATGGTCATGTCTCATTGTTATTGTTCAGCCCCATTGTTATTGTCCTGTCCCATTGTTATTGTCCTGTCCCATTGTTATTGTCCCACCCCATTGTTATTATCCCACCCCATTGTTATTGTCCTGTCCCACTGTTATTGTTCTGTCCCATTGTCATTGTCCCATCCCATTGTTATTGTCCTGCCCAATTGTTATTGTCCTGTCTCATTGTTATTGCTCTGTCCCATTGTTATTGTCCCACCCTTTGTTATTGTCCCACCTCATTTGTTATTGTCCTGTCCCATTGTTATTGTCCTGTCCCATTGTTATTGCCCTGTCCTATTGTTATTGTCCTGCCCCATTGTTATTGTCCTGCCCCATTGTTATTGCCCTGTCCTATTGTTATTGTCCTGTCCCATTGTTATTGCCTTGTCCTGTCCCATTGCTATTGTCCTGTCCGGTTGTTACTGTTCTGTCCCATTGTTATTGTCCTATAGGGTTGCTGAGACTGCAAAAAAAAAAGAATTTGACTACTCGTCCCTCTGGCAAGTTATGAAAGGGGATTAATATGAAATCTGACATGCGGCTGGCAACCTCATCGTGTGGAAGAAATTGCCACAGCAGCCACTTGAATGCCCGCACCAAAGCACTCATGTACCTGGACTTGTGTGAAAATTGATTAATTGGCCTACAAAGTTTACAGTGAGAAAGTAAAGAACACTGGACACAGGACGAGGGATTATTTGTGTGAAGCTCTCCAGAAGAAATATTTTAAAAAATACACCCCAGCACACTTTGAGAAGAGAACTGGAGGCAGAATTAAGGACACAAAAGATATGGAAAGAACTGGTGTTAGAAATAAGCACAAATAAGAGATGAAAAAAAAAATTGACACCAAAATGGTGACAAATAAGATATGAATGTGGAAAGTCCAAGACATAGAAATAAGATATGGAAAGAACTGAAGACAGAAATAAGGACAAATAAGACATGGAAAGAACTGATGGAATTATAAGGACAAATAAGACATGGAAAGAACTGAAGACAGAAATAATGACAATTAAGACATGGAAAGAACTGAAGACAGAAATAAGGACAATTAAGACATGGAAAGAACTCTTGGAGGTATTAGGGCAAATAAGACATGGAAAGAACTGATGGAATTATAAGGGCAAATAAGACATGGAAAGAACTGATGGAATTATAAGGACAAATAAGTCATGGAAAGAACTGATGGAATTATAAGGGCAAATAAGACATGGAAAGAACTGATGGAATTATAAGGGCAAATAAGACATGGAAAGAACTGATGGAATTATAAGGGCAAATAAGACATGGAAAGAACTGATGGAATTATAAGGGCAAATAAGACATGGAAAGAACTGAAGACAGAAATAATGACATTTAATATTGGAAAGAACTGATGAAATTATAAGGGCAAATAAGACATGGAAAGAACTGATGGAATTATAAGGACAAATAAGACATGGAAAGAACTGATGGAATTATAAGGGCAAATAAGACATGGAAAGAACTGATGGAATTATAAGGGCAAATAAGACATGGAGAGAACTGAAGACAGAAATAATGACAATTAAGACATGGAAAGAACTGAAGACAGAAATAAGGACAATTAAGACATGGAAAGAACTCTTGGAGGTATTAGGGCAAATAAGACATGGAAAGAACTGATGGAATTATAAGGGCAAATAAGACATGGAAAAAACTGAAGACAGAAATAATGACATTTAATATTGGAAAGAACTGATGAAATTATAAGGGCAAATAAGACATGGAAAGAACTGATGGAATTATAAGGGCAAATAAGACATGGAAAGAACTGAAGACAGAAATAATGACAATTAAGACATGGAAAGAACTGAAGACAGAAATAAGGACAATTAAGACATGGAAAGAACTCTTGGAGGTATTAGGGCAAATAAGACATGGAAAGAACTGATGGAATTATAAGGGCAAATAAGACATGGAAAGAACTGAAGACAGAAATAATGACATTTAATATTGGAAAGAACTGATGAAATTATAAGGGCAAATAAGACATGGAAAGAACTGATGGAATTATAAGGGCAAATAAGACATGGAAAGAACTGATGGAATTATAAGGGCAAATAAGACATGGAAAGAACTGAAGACAGAAATAATGACAATTAAGACATGGAAAGAACTGAAGACAGAAATAAGGACAATTAAGACATGGAAAGAACTGATGGAATTATAAGGACAAATAAGACATGGAAAGAACTGATGGAATTATAAGGGCAAATAAGACATGGAAAGAACTGATGGAATTATAAGGGCAAATAAGACATGGAAAGAACTGAAGACAGAAATAATGACAATTAAGACATGGAAAGAACTGAAGACAGAAATAAGGACAATTAAGACATGGAAAGAACTCTTGGAGGTATTAGGGCAAATAAGACATGGAAAGAACTGATGGAATTATAAGGGCAAATAAGACATGGAAAGAACTGATGGAATTATAAGGGCAAATAAGACATGGAAAGAACTGATGGAGGTATAAGGACAAATAAGACATGGAAAGAACTGATGAAATTATAAGGGCAAATAAAACATGGAAAGAACTGATGGAATTATAAGGGTAAATAAGACATGGAAAAAACTGATGGAATTATAAGGGCAAATAAGAAATGGAAAGAACTGATGGAATTATAAGGACAAATAAGACATGGAAAAAACTGATGGAATTATAAGGACAAATAAGACATGGAAAGAGCTGATGGAATTATAAGGACAAATAAGACATGGAAAGAACTGATGGAATTATAAGGACAGATAAGACATGGAAAGAACTGATAGAGGTATAAGGGCAAATAAGACATGGAAAGAACTGATGGAGGTATAAGGACAAATAAGACATGGAAAGAACTGATGGAATTATAAGGACAAATAAGACATGGAAAGAACTGATGGAGGTATAATGACAAATAAGACATGGAAAGAACTGATGGAGGTATAAGGGTAAATAAGACATGGAAAGAACTGATAGAGGTATAAGGGCAAATAAGACATGGAAAGAACTGATGGAGGTATAAGGACAAATAAGACAGTGAAAAGAACTAGAGGCAGATATAATGATAAATAAGTCATGGAATGGGATGCCCCTTATCAACCACTCTATTTTAACAGTCATAGACTGGGTGATGCGCCAGACAACAGAGGGCATTCCAAGAGGAATAAGGTGAACTACATTTTATACATTGGAAGATCTGGAATATGCAGATGACATTGCACTACTAGCACATTCACATCAACACATCCAGGAAAATACGGATAGACTTAATACGTATAGCCAGCAGGTGGGCTTGAACATCAATCTAAAGAAGACAGAGGTCATGACGCTCAATGTGAGCAACGCTGAGCCCATATCAGTAAGGAATCAGCAACTGGAACAGACAGACACCTTCACATACCTAGGATGCATAGTAACACCAGACGGCGGAGCAAGCAAAGACAACAACAGAATGAACAAAGCAAGAAGAGCCTTTTTTAGTCTAAACAACATCTGGAAGTCCTCTCAGTTCAGCACAAGTGCACAAAATTAAGATTATATCAGAGCTGTGTGCTTTCTGTGCTTCTCTATGGTGAGGAATGCTGGAGAGTTACAGAGAAGGAAATGTCGAAATTGTCCTCTATTCACACAACATGACTAAGAAAAATTCTCAGAATCTTTTGGCAGAATACCATCACCAACCAAGATCTGCTTACTCAGAGCAAGCAAGAGGACATGCACACCATCATAGCTGGCAGACGCTGGAGCTGGGTTGGCCATGTCCTCAGAAGAGACCCCGATGCCATCAAAAGAACAGCTATGCTATGGACCCCTGAAGGAAAACGAAAGAGAGGCCGACCAAAAACAACTTGGTGGAGGACTGTGGAGGCTGAGATGCAAAGAATGAACCAGAGTTGTTGCCCTACAAGACGCCACCAGGTGTGATGGCCACTGACTGCTTTGACGGTCGGCGGCTATGGATCAAAGAAGAAGAAGTCATGGAAAGAACTCACCACAGAAATAGGGAAAATAAAAAGACATGAAAAGAACTAGAGACTGATATAATGACAGATAAGACATGGAACTTGAAGAACACCCGCTACGAGATGTCGAGATTCATACACACATCTTTGCGGCAATATAGACAAAGTTTGAGGGACAGACAAAGGATATCAAAGTAAGAATACAACAAGCAAGAAGAACTTTCCTTGCATTGGGAAATATGTGGCGATCAAGAGAAATCAAGTCCACCACTAAAATAAGAATCGTCAACCTAAATGTCAAGCCAGTCCTATTGTATGGCTGCGAAACATGGAAAACAGCAAAAACAACAACCAAAAAGCTACAGACTTTCATAAATGGGTGCTAGCGAAGAATAGAAGGACTGAAGTGGTAAGACACGATCACCAATGTGGAACTGATGACAAGAACCAGACAAGTGCCAGTGGAATAAGAGATGAGAATCAGACAATGGCGATGGATAGGACACACATTGAGGAAACCTGTTGATAGCATTACAAGGCAGCCCTTGTTCTGGAATCCATAGGGAAAGAGAATGAACAAACTTTATTTTCAAGGGGTTAAGAATTGGGCACACAGGCCCGTCTAACATTCTGCCCTTCCTTTCGCTCACCTTTTATACTGAATTCATTTATTCTCATATGCATGTTACATAGCAATTTTTTCTTCTTCTTCTTCTTCGTTCGCCCTGAAAAGGACGGTGGTTGCGTTGTGTCTGTTTACGCCTAAGCTGCGATATCTGCACCTTTCGGTCGACACATCCGACTTCTGCACGGCATTTTTTAGGACCGGGTTTGCCTTCCCATTTCGATCCACACTCACTCAGCAAGACTGCACAGCTGCAGACTGTTTCCAGGACCACCACGTGGAGGTGGAGTGCGGTCTTGACCAGATCTGGTTCACTGGTCATGACGCAGGCAGTCAAGCTATGAGTCGCTGACTGCGGTCTCTATTGCTGCGTCTTGAGTTCCCACATATCAATTTCAAGAAATTCAACGTAAAGTAAAATAATAATATAGCACACTCATATTAACATTAATTACTTATAAGCATGACATAACATATGTTGAACAGTACAAACATCGTCATTAGAACCTACAGTTGATGTTATAAGAAAAGATAATCCGTTGGGGGGGGGGGCGGGCGGGAGCATGTAATCAGAATTCAGAAAGTATTCAAAAAGTCTATGATTGTATGAATAGGGACTGAGGTTGTTTCTTAGGTTATGTGGAAGACAATTCCAAAGATGAGCAGCAGAGTACGCTAAGCTTTTCTTGAATAAGTCAAGCCTAGGTTTGGGCACTTGCAATCTGTTAAAGCGTAGACTGCATCTTTCATTGTAATTGAACATTGGCCACAGATATGCTGGAGCATTGTGTGACAGAATTTTGTGAACAAATTTAGCTTTGTTAAACAGAAGGCGCTTTCTTAAGGGCAGTATTCAGAGGTTTTTATAGAAATCTACACACTGAGTTAGGCAGTTGTCAGAGACTAGATGCACTGCACGCTTTTGTAGTGAACGGAGTCGCAGAGAGCAGAGGTAGACCAAAAATCACATGGAGAAGAGAACTGGATACAGGGGTGAAAATGATGAGGAAAACATGGAAAGAACTTGAGCGGATGGCACAGGACAGGAAGACTTGGCATGTGTTTGTTGAAGGCCTATGCTCCTCGGGGAGCTAAAGGGTATTGATTGAATTGACGAATATGAGGTTGTGTATGGGGCTGGAAACCTCATTATGTAAAACAAATAGCTAGAGAAAGCAACCTCTACAGTAGCCTGTAAATGATGGGTACAGGTTTCCTGCAAGGAGACCAGCTACAGTGGTATAAGAACAAGAGATGAGAAGAAGACGCTGGCGATGGATAGGATACACATCGTGGAAACCTGTGGATAGTATTAAAAAAAAGTAATTCTTGTTCTGGCACCCCCAAGGTAAAAGAGGTTGCTCCATATGAGGCAAGGAAAAAAAATAATGATGATGATGAATGATAATGCTGCTGATCGTTATGATATTTTATTGTTGTTTCCTTTAGTGTCAAGTGATGCAAGAACTGATGGGGGTAAAACTTTACATGAGGAGGTAAGTTATGAATTAGTACATTATATTATCATCATGATAATGATCATTGGCAATATCATCATCAACTGCCATCTCCACAACGAAGATAGATTGCAATGAATTCTCCAACGTCTTCAGTCTGTCGTCTTGATGGTTGTCATAAATTATTTAAAGATAGGTCAGAAGATATTTATGGTCCCGTCTGAGCAGAGGTGATAGTGGTAAACATGTGAGAATAAAGGTGTAAGAAATAGATTTTCACGAGGGAATAGTGTAAGAGGAAGATCTGTCTCTGGAATGAGTAGTTTCTCTAGTCCAGCCTATCTATACGACTATATTTTAATATCGGACAACCTTTCTCTCCCTATATGAAATATAAGTTACACTAAACACACCCACACTCACAATTATGTGACAACAATACACACAAACGTGAAAAGCTATGGTTAATTGGGTATGGGTCTGACCAACACACACATTTAAGTTCTTTTTGTTGTTTATTATCATTAAACTTTTTACAACATCAAACAAATAGAGAAATCAAATAAATCATGTTTACAGATATATGAAAATAACCGAATAAGTGCCCTCCCTTTGTTGAGAAAAGATCCCAAGAAAAGTTAATAACCCAAAGGTCAAAGATAAGCACTAGGTTACAGAATAGAATATGAAGAACAAGTCCCCCACTAAATTACTACTCAGTAAAAAAACTCAGTTTAGCGAAATAAAAAGAAGTTAGTACAATGTTTGCAACAAAAGAAAAATATTCTCTATCTCTCACTCTGTCATCTGTGGCCACAACAATCTCGCATACCTACTAGTAGTGTTGGTATCCCTTGAAAAAATACAATAGTTCCTGAACCTATACTGTCAGGTGGGTTGGCCAAATTTGGCCCCAGTCCAGCCTATATATCGAATAATAATTACAAGGTGGATGCCAAATTTGGTGGTGTAATTTTCCCTGGATGAAATAGGTGTCACCACAAATAGTTACTGAAGCAAGACGTGCTCTGGACGTTCACAGTTGAAAAAAAGGAGAAAAGTACTTCCCGTATTGCTAAGCGTCTGGTTGCTAAGACAAATGTTACAGTATGTAAAAAAAACGATGATGATGGTAAATCCTATCGGCTGGCTTAAGTGAGTGCCTATTTTGAAACAGCACAACTTTCTGAATGAATTCAGTGCTGCGTCTGTCAAAAGTTAGATGTTGATATTATTTATATATATATATACCACTCCCGTGGGCTGATGAATTGAAAAAATATCTGGGAATTGATAGTCCAGTTACACTAAGATGTTTATGTGTCTTTTAGCCAGTCCTGTTCACAACGTGGACTTATGGACTCGAAAGCCATGGAGAAAAACAGCATAAATCTCATCAGTACTGAAGACTATAATCAAGAAAAAAACCGCTGGCCGCTGGTTTTGATCGGGTGCTATATTATGAAGAAAAGAACATTTATGACAAACTGCTAATATCCTATCCACCCGTAAGTTTTCCGCTATGGCATGTCGGGAAAAAGGGTATGTGCCCTACCCCGTTATTGCCCGCGAGAAAATGCGCAGCGCACAAAGTCAATTATTATTTACTTTGTCCATACGCGCACTTTAACAAAAATCGCCTGTCACTACTAGCTATTTGTCGGCGTCTATTGTTTAGTCACATAACATTAACTCTAGTAACTTATTTAATTTCACACAATGAAATATAATGCGAATTCTGTTTGGTCACACATCCGTCACACTTAATAATCTCAGTCAGCTAAGCCGTATCTCCTTGTGTAAGAAAAATGAGGTGTTTGAAATTACATTACTCTGAACGACTGGCAAGAAATATCTATGCGTTAGGTTATTTCACTATTTTTAAACGCTAGGGAATTACAGTGAATAAAAATGGTAAACCTAACACATTTTAACACTTAAGCACAATTTCTATTACCACAAATCAGAAAATGAAATCCCACGAGACAATTTAACACATTTAGCAAAGAATGGTTCTAGTCTGGTGGGATTAGATTATCCAAGACTTTCTGAGTGACTCTAATAACTTAATTTGAGAGAGCGCAGTATATATACAGATCAGGTGTTATTGTCGCTAGAAGATGTTACAATTCACACCTTCTGTATAGTAGGGAAATCCGGAAACTACGTTTTCCCGGATCAAAGGTTTCTTCGTTCATTCTACTCAGTGATGCTGATCGACATCAGAAGACTGGCCATGCCTGGCCTCTCTTAGATTATGTCCCCTTTCCGCCGATCAATCGCTGCTTTGCCCGACATCAAACACATCGTCCCACTATCGGAGTTTCTTCCTGTATCTGAAGATCAAAGGGTTAAGTGTTTATCTCACGTGCGATCAGACTGATGTCCGGTGATTGGCAGATCAACTCGCGTGAGAAACTAGGTAAACCAATCAGGGCTCGCTGCCTGTTATGCTGGCAGGTAACGGAAATTGGTAAATGTCTGTTTGTTTACATGTCAAGAAAAAAAAGGGCATGGATTAGATATGAGTAATGCAGTCAGAAAATTGCGTGGTCTGGCTTAGCAAATGGTAGACACTAAATGGGAAAGCAAAGGCTGTCAGATTACTGTATCAATATTTACATTCTACGTCACAATGGTGCATTCTGATAGACTCTTTCCTGTCCATCTCTTGATGTTATCTTCCCGCCTTTAGCACTGTCTTCCTCTTGCACATTTGCCTTCAACTCTTCCTTCTATTATGGTCTTTAGTAAGGGGTAATGACTTTTTACATGGCCAAAAATATTTTAGCTGTCTAATTTTGATCTCCTTCATTAATTCTCTTTTCATTTCTAGGTTTTCTAGAACCTCTTTCGTTTTCTTTTTCATAGTACAGTATCATGTATTCTAAAACAGAGCAGAGCTTACAATACCATTCATTTGTGGCTCCAAGTTTCTTGATTATAGCAGTCTGAGCTAACTACATGTCACTGCATCCATTAACTATGACATTACGAGTAAGTAACCTGGCAAAGGATAAAACAACATTATTTCACCTATATTCATTCCATTCCTTTCCGTTCAGTTCTAACTTCATTGGATCTTTGTAGTCAAACTTGTCATGACTTATGGTCAATGCACCATGGAAAAAAATTGATGATATCAGATAGGATAAAACCATGCTTTGTAGTCAAACTTGTCATGACTTATGGTCAATGCACCATGGAAAAAAATTGATGATATCAGATATCAGATAGGATCAAACCATGCTTTGTAGTCAAACTTGTCATGACATGGTCAATGGTCAGTGCACCATGGAAAAAAATGGGTGATATCAGATAGGATCAAACCATGCTTTGTAGTCAAATTTGTCATGACTTATGGTCAATGATCAATGCACCATGGAAAAAAATTGATGATATCAGATATCAGATAGGATCAAACCATGCTTTGTAGTCAAACTTGTCATGACTCATGGTCAGTGCACCATGGAAAAAAATTGATGATATCAGATAGGATCAAACCATGCTTTTTTGCAAAATCTGAAGTAAAGACATTAAAGCAGTAGCTTCGGCCTCATGGAAACACCTCATGATAAGAATGCTTGAGAAAGTGTTGGAAATGATAAAAGTAGAATCCATCAAGACCTTCTTTGTTCAGCCAAAGCAGAAAGATGATAACGTTACAAATGCTGCTGTTTAAAAAAAAAAAAAAAACCGATTTCGTTGCCCAGCACGGTTTAACTGGTTCCTTAGCCGATCACGTTATTGACTTGACAGTTGTAATGTTCCTTGACAGTTGTAATGTTCCTTGACAACAATGTTGTCAAAAAAGCTTCAATCAGAGAGGATCAGAGCAATATCTGTTATTAAAAACTGCTTGGCTGTATCTACAAAAGAACCAGTAACTAAGCTGTGCATGGAAGCGCCCTTCTTATTGCTGACTGATGAAACAAATTACAAGGAAACTAAACTGAGAAGCCATTAGCTATTAGTAGTAGTAGCGCCCTTCAGTCATAACTGGCTATAGGATTGCGCCCCTGAGGTGCTTGGTGTTCCTTTCGGCGTGTTCTTGTTTCTTGTACTTGATGTGAGAGCTTCTATTAGACCCGTCTGATGTGGCGCTGTCGGGAGCATCGCCACTTTGTGCAATCGGCAACTTCATCCTACCAGGTTGCTGGATTTATGTCTCTCTTGTACACACCTTTGAACCTCAGCTGCGGTCGTCCAACTGTTCTTTTGCTATCTTCCAGTTGCCTGTAGAAAATATCTTTCGGGATGCGACCATCTTCCATGCGGCACACATGGCCAGGCCAGTATAGTCTGCGCTGTCTAAACAGTGTATACATGCTTTGAAGGCCAGCATGTGTTAACACGACATTTGTCCTGCCACGAAATACTAAGGATGTGGCGTAGACACCCTAGATGGAAGGCATTGAGCCTTCTTTCTTGATTAGCATAGGTTGTCCTTGCCTAGCTGCCATAAAGAAGCGTGCTTGCATTATATACCGCAACTTTGGTCTTCATTGGGAGTTTGGAGTTTCCCCAAACACACGTTGTGAGGCGGGCAAAGATGGCTGCAGCTTTGTCAATGCGGCTGTCAATTTCTGTGTCCAGAGAGAGCTGGTCGTTGGTGGTAGACCCCAGGTAAGTGAAGTAGTGCACCACTGCCAATTCATAGTCATCGATAGTAACAACTGGTGCACCATCAACATCCTGACCCAGCACATTTGTTTTCCTTAGACTTACATTACGGTGAGTATTTTAAGAAGGCTTGGAACCCAGAAATATCATGCAGTATACAGCTGTAGGACTATGAAGACCATATTCAGTGACAATACATTCACATGTTTTTAATATGTTGAACAGATTGCTTAATACGCTTTTAATTAAATTTGTTTAGATCAGATAAATCACGTAGGTGGCTTACTTGAGGCTAACCAGATATGATGGTGTGAGGTGCAGAACAATAATATCACTCAGGTTATACGCCTGTCCAAAAGAGAATAAATGGAACTTGATGGTGCAGTCCAGAGTCATGTTTTAAGAGTGCAAGAAATTTTTATGTGACAGTGGTGGGGGAAAAAAAAAAGATAGTTGATGGTTGACACATATTCCTTTGACAATCAGGTGCTGAAGGACCTCAGTTCACTAGACCCAAGCATTCAAGATAATTTGCAGTATTTGTACATCTGCCGATTAGCATATGCTCTTATCTGGATTGGGAAGTTTTAAAAGAGTTGTATGCTGTCTGATAGGTACGTGCCTGTACTGACAGACAACAAGAGCTTTCTTAGCAGCTACTGGGTGGAAATTATTAGCCAGAGAACAAGTACTGTTGGCATTCACTTCTCTATCTAAATCTGATTATTCAGCGATATTAACCTTGCCTCGCTGCAGTGAGTGTTCAATTGGCAGAGTGGTTAGGGCACTGGCCTCTCACGACAAAGGTACCAGGTTCAAAACAAGGTGGCGTCACGCTCCAGTCTACCCAGCGATAAATGATTACCTGGCTCTGCTCTTGAGTGAAATTAGGCAGATGCAATGAAGAAGGGAACTGATCACCTAATTTCTCGAAGTTTGACTCAGTAGGGGACAAAGTCTCAAACACTTCGTTACCCTACGGCAGTATCTGGTGTGCCACTACCTTTACCCTTTTTACCTCAAAGCATGCTGACTGTGAAAGATCTTTCTCCTTGATGAAGAACTTCTTCCACACAGACTGTAGCATGTCTATGAAAGCAGACACACTGACTTTCTTTTACAGCACAAAATAAACATTGACACTTACTGGAGCCGCGGTAGGGCAGTGGTTAGTGCACTGGCTTCCTAGCTCGGTGGTCCATGGTTCGATCCCCAATTGAGGTGGGATTTTTTAGAACGCAAACGGCTCCGGGGCCAACCTAGCCTCATGAATTGGGAACCAGATCAACGCTGGGAAGGTTAAGGCGGCTGGCGTGATGTTGACCACATCACCCTTTGTGTGCCGATGGTCAAGACAATATGGGCCTAACCCCATATCCCCAATATGCCTCAATGGGCGTGTAACGGGATTCTTACCTTTACATTTTTACCTACTGTATAGGCTTTAAGCCTACTGACGCCATTTTTAAAACTGCAAAAGGTGCATGTGTTGCACTTAATACAGAGTACTCTAAATAAAAAAAGATTAAAATAAAGTTTTAAAGATATCAAAATTGTCTCTATATATGTTTAATCAATTCATATATGTCAATTTTAATTGTAAAATTGTGTATCTTGTCCAAATAAGTATTTTTCTGCATGTTTCACATACAGGTTTTTAGGGTTTTTGTAATGGTTTTATTGATCCAGCAATCTTCATCTCAACTGGTCGACAGGCATTTTATATATATATCTTGTGTTCCTGTGTGGAATTTCAGACCAGAACTTACATGACTGACCACTGTAGTCATGTTGAGCGATTCGTATTCTAGGTTTTATTTTATTTTTGGGCATTTATATTAGTCTTCGCTTTTTGTTCTGTATTGTTCGTGTACATCTTGTCCCTGGTGGAAGACATTATAGTCATACGGTAATTCTTTTTTTTTTTTTTTTTTTTTTCCCACCTTGTATCCTAGAAATATTCACATCAAAAGTAATAGTTGGTTTTCTTGGTACGTCCATAACACGAAACATGCAACGGGCAGAGGCAATCATATACAAAATTCAAATCCAAGCAAGGGCAAACAGTTACATCCCTTGACAACTAGAACTATTCTCCTTTTCGAAAATGCTCAGACGTCAACTTGCACGTGTTTGTAGAAAACAGAAGTCAGTTGAATGGAAAGGAAAAAAACTGAATACAAGAGAAATGGTGCCACTTGTCTGTCATCAGTTCCACAGTGATGATTTTGCTGTATCCTATCAATCCTTCTGTTCTACTGAGACTCTAGTTTGCAAAAGTATGACACGATGGATATATAATATTGTATTACATCTGACCATCTGATGCGAATGATTCCCCCGGTGATGAGGGTATGTTGGTGAAGACTTTACGTTTGAACAAGATAGTCTTAGAAACGTGCCATATTTAATTCAAGGTATCATTTTTGCCTATTTTATTTTAATCCTAGGGCAAAGAGACGCCAGGAGTACTCACACCATCTACTACCCCTCCAAGTAAGTCATGTTTGATTCTTAGTGAGTAGCATTTGTACGCCCTGTTTCCGCGTAGACACTTACCTTGACCTGAATTTACACATTTACCGTTAATTTGAGGTTACATGCCATTTGTATGAGTCGCGTGGCAGAGTTGTTAAAACACCTGCTTGTCCAGGCAAAGTTACCGCGTTCGAAACTTGGTTGCGTCACCCTCCTGTCTACCAGTTGTAAATGGGTACCTGACTCTGATCTTGGTTTAGAGAAGGTAAAGGCGGCGAGGAAAGAGTCTACTCACCCCCCACCTCATGAGTTTGAGACCTAGTACAAGTGAAGTCTCTAACATTTCTCTCTTCTACGACAGTGTCTGCTGTGGGACTATCTTTACATGTACTATTTGTACGGCTCTTTATTCTCGGTTTTATTTACATCATGTATGCTCATTCTCGTTTCCATTTCTAAACTTTGTGTTTCAGTGTCAAGATGTTTTAAATTGATTTCATTTGATAGGTTTTATGACAAATTTTATGTTGGCTTACTATTTTGTGTATCTTTTTTGTTTTAAAATAAAATTTTGCCTCGTTTTGGTGAGACGCGTTCCATTCAACCTAGACACACGGCCGTTGGTTATATTAGGGTACATTTCCAAATATAAATGACCATGCGGTCTCTTTCAGTGAAATGACTGATGTGCTATTATATCTCTTGCTTTCAGTTTCTCATAGAAATAATGTCTGACAGAATTTAAATTTGCTGCGATGGTTTCATGTTTGTTATAGTGATATTGTAATAATAAGAACAATAAGTATTTTCTGTTGTTATTCATTGATATCGTGATAATTTGTTGTAAATTTATGTCACTCAGCGTTCATATTTCACTGTCTGAGTATATGGTTACTGAGTGTGGTATTGGAAAAAAATGCATATCAAGTGCCACCCCTACAGTATTGCCTCGGAATCATGGCAGACGACAGAAACAATAACCACGGACTTGCTTCAGTAAAAAGAAGAAACTTGTACCAGGACTGTGGATTCGGAGTCGTGGAGGCGGTCTTTTTTTTTGTTAGTGCAGTCGGAATTGGAGTCGGTAAAAAATGTCCGGACTTAGGCTCCGAATTGTATGCCATATGACTAGTAAAAAATGTCCGGATTCGGGCTCCGAATTGTATGCCATATAATAATAAATAATAAATTCTTTAAGCGCCAAACACGGCGCATAAGGCAGAAACCAGTGCTCTCCAGGTTGTTCGTTGTGACGCCACTCCTCTTAGCTCTTGCACATTATTTAGGCCCAACGTTCTTCCTTCTCTTAGTATGGTTCTTCGGATGGTTGCTTTTGGGCTTCCTTTTTCCGCTTACCCTCAGGAACCCAAGTGAGCGCCTGTAGTGGTAGTCTGTTGGTTTGCATTCGTAGGACATGACCGATATATGACCATCGTCTTTTCCTTATATAGTCGGAGACATATTTCTGCCTAGAGTCTTCTCTTATTTGTCGATTAGTCTTGAATTCTTTCCAACTGATGTTCATGAGTTTTCTAAGACTAGTAAAAAAATGTCCGGATTCGGGCTCCGAATTGTATGCCATATGACTAGTAAAAAATGTCCGGACTCGGGCTCCGAATTTTATGCCATATGACTAGTTAAAAATGTCCGGACTCGGGCTCCGAATTGTATGCCATATGACTAGTAAAAAATGTCCGGACTCAGGCTCCGAATTGTATGCCATATGGCTAGTAAAAAAAAAACAGTAGTCAGAGTCTTACTTCTAAAATTTCAGGAGTCGATCCAGTAGACACAAGGGAGGGTATTGCAAGTTTAACAATTAGAGAATGGATGTTCAGTCACCCTGAAGGTCTGCCGAAAAGGGGGGTGAACACGGAAAAAAAAGACCAGAACTGTAGTAAAGACATCTCTCTCTCTCTCTCTCTCTCTCTCTCTCTCTCTCTGTCATCTCCTACGTTGTTGTTGTTGTTTTTTTTCCTTATGAAGCATAGTTCTCTATCTACAACTGACCTCTTGCAGGAACCCTGCACTAGGGCACATGCTCCTGCTGTGATGGTTTCTCTAGCAATTTATTTCACATGATGAGGTTGCTGGTCCCATGCACAGTCTTCTTCTTCTTCTTCTGCGTTCGTCCTGAAAAAGGACGTTGGTTGCGTTGTGTCGCCGTTTACAGCGAAGCTGCGATATCTGCGCCTTTCGGCCCAACACATCCGACTTCGGCACGGCATTTTTGGGACCGGGTTGCCTTCCCTCGGCGATCCCTACTTTCTCGGCCAAACTGCAGTGATGCAGCCTGTTTCCAGGACCACCACTTGGAGGTGGAGTAGGGTCTCGGTCAGCTCTGGTTCTCTGACCCTGACGCACGCAGTCAAGCTATGAGTCGCTGACTGCATTCATCACTTTTGTTCATGCACAGTCTCATATCAGTCGCATTTTACGACATGCCCGAGGGAGCAGTGGCCCTATTTTTGTCTTTGTTTGCTCAGAGACCACCTCCGCCCCGGGGAACTGCACTGGATAAAAACATCAATGAGTGCTATAACGTGTATGTAGACTGTTGGTAAAGAACAGTGACGAGTTATGAAAATAATGTATTACGTTCTTCCAGCCAAAGTATATACTTTGGCAGCAATATAGATAAAGTTGGTGGGAGAGACAGTGATATCGAAATATGAACATAAAAGGCTGCAGGACCTTTCATTGCGTTCGAAAATATATAAAGATAAAAAGACGACAGGTCCAACACAAGAATCAGAATGTTCAATTCAAACGTCAACTCAGTCTTATTGTATGGCTCTGAAACATGGAGAACAATAGAAAACGACGACCAAAAAGCTACAGAAAACAGAAGCGAAGTCCCCCAGGTTAAAGCAACCATATAGTGAACAGTACAGTCAGCTGGACAAGGAAGTTAAACGCCAAACCCGAGCCAACAAAAGGAATTTCCTAGGCGATCTTGCAAGACAGGCAGAAGAGGCAGCACTGAGAAATGAACAAAGCTCAGTATAGAAAATAACTAAATTCATCAGCGGAAAACGAGGTGCAAACAACATTACATTAGTAAGAGATAAGCAAGGAAATCTCATCACGACAGCAGAGGGACAGGAAACAAGATGGGCAGAGCACTTCAGAGAAACTCTGAACAAGGAACCACCTGAGACACAATTGAATGTTCCTGAGGGATCTAGATGTAAATACAGACATTCCACGAAAAGAAGAAATCATCACAGCAATCAAAGGGTTAAAGAACGGAAAAGCTCCTGGTCGTGATAACTTAAATGCAGAGCTATTTAAGACAGACCCTGAGCTAGCAGCAGAACTATTAGAACCACTATTTGCACAAGTCTGGAAAACGGGGACAACACCATCAGAGTGGAACAAAGGAATAATTGGCAAATTGCCCAAGAAGGGAGATCTTGCAGACTGCAATAATTGGAGAGGAATCACTCTTCTCTCAGTTCCCAGCAAAATACTAGGCAGGATAATTATACAGAGAATTTCAAAAGCAGTAGACCACAAACTGAGGAAAGAACAAGCAGGATTTAGAAAGAACAGAAGATGTGTAGACCATATATTCACTCTCAGGAACATTATAGAGCAGTGCTCAGAATGGCAAAGACAGCTGTACATTAATTTCGTTGATTTTGAAAAGGCTTTTGACAGCATACATAGGGACAGTTTATGGAAAATACTGAGGGCTTGTGGAATTCCAAGCTGCATAGTGTCAATCATAAAAAGCCTCTTTGCCAACTTTACGTGTAGTGTTGGGCAGAGCAACTTAACCTTTGAGGTGAAGACAGGAGTACGACAGGGATGCCCCTTATCAACCACTCTATTTTTAACAGTCATAGATTGGGTGATGCGCCAGACAACAGAGGGCAGTCCAAGAGGAATAAGATGGACTACATTTTCTACATTGGAAGATCTGGAATATGCAGATGACATTGCACTACTAGCACATTCACATCAACACATCCAGAAAAAAACGGATAGACTTAATAAGTTTAGCCAGCAGGTGGGCTTGAACATCAATTTAAAGAAGTCAGAGGTCATGACGCTCAATGTGAGCAGCCCTGAGCCCATATCAGTAAGGAATCAGCAACTGGTACAGACAGACACCTTCACATACCAAGGATGCATAGGAACACCAGACCGCGGAGCAAGCAAAGACATCAACATCAGAATGAATAAGGCAAGAACAGCCTTTTTTAGCCTAAACAACATCTGGAAGTCCTCTCAATACAGCACAAGCACAAAATTAAGATTATATCAGAGCTTTGTGCTTTCTGTGCTTCTCTATGGTGCGGAATGCTGGAGAGTTACAGAGAAGGAAATGTCGAAATTGTCCTCTTTTCACACAACATGCCTAAGAAAAATTCACCGAATCTTTTGGCCGAATACCATCACCAACCAAGATCTGCTTACTCGGAGCAAGTAAGAGGACATGCACACCATCATAGCTGGCAGACGCTGGATACATGCATAGCTGGATGATGAACTTTATTAATATATTATGACCATGAACTGTTCCATGACTATTGATATTCATGTCGGCGAACCTGTCGCTTGTGGCGTAATAAAGTCCTGTAAACGTCAGAGGTGTTCCAGAACTCTTTGAATTGCTACATGTCTAGTTATAGAGTGTGTTGTCATTTGATGCCTGATTTTCCCTACTTCCACGAACCTTTTCAACACGCATTCGCAAACCATTGAGATTCGCTCACTCTACACACTTCATACTACACCTCAAGACATCCACACGAATGCCAGTATTGTTGCGACCAACCAGGGTGTCGTGAGACATTCTTAATACACATATAAATTAAAAGGTAAATGTAAAGCCTAACACATAAATTCGATAAAAGGAAAGAGAAATGGTAAAAGCACAGTGCTGTCACAATGACTGTACTCGAGATCCCCCTTTTTCTGCTTCGTCTGCATATTCTCACGCTTTCACGTTTACTAGTAAAGCCTACAGCAGCATACACGCGTTTCAACAAAACAATAAAACGTGTACTGTATTTCTTAGAAAACCTTGAGATACGCAAGCTGCTTAATGACCTAAATTAATACTAGCATTAATTTCATTTTATACACTGCGTAATGAAAGGACAGATGGACTTAGGATAGAAAGAGAGAGGGCTGAACGGAGGAACGCTGGCAATACTACCACAGTCTCGCGATATACAATTAATGCCACCCCCAACGCGAAAGGCATGAAGCACTAGCTTTTTTTTCAAATAGACAGTGATAAAAAAACACTACCCATACGAGAGCTTATTAGGAAACATGACATTATACTGGTTTACGTTTGAAAGCCTGACAGTACAGCAGACACCCTAAAGTTTGGAAGTGAGGAGGTGGTAACAGCACGACTATCCTAGAAGAAAATACATATTTTGAACGCCGCCACTTAGCTCCCTTAAAACTTATATATTTGGGTTCCTTAGGACTTGCTGACAAAGAATATGTTAAGTGTTACGCAAATAGTCTAGGAATTAACAAATTATAGCCAAAAGAAAATAGTGAGGGTGTCAGACAACACCAAATAATAATCGCACAGTGGCATGTTTTGAAACCACCATTTTACGGGAAATAGGTCACCATGTAAAATCTAATTTGATTGGCGGGAATGATATGTAAGGCTAAACACGATTAGTCGGACTACAAATACTAAATTTGGTTGTTAGGGGAAACGTGAGAAGGGTAAAATTTTTTGAAAAGCTGTGTAAACATGGCCCGATTGGTTAGACCCGCCAATATGGTCAATTAGGAGCGTCTGTTCAGTGCCACATTTTAAAATAAACTTACTAAGAAACAGTGCGTTGAGATCCAGATTATATTTTTTCTAAATAAAAGCCTGGGACAGCGGCAGATCGGATTTTGTGCCATATTCATCGCCAGTCAACGTATTTGTGTATTATTTCCATGAATTGTGGTAAGCTTGACATATTTGATATCTTTTTAATGAAAATTGAATGTAAATTGATAATTTATGTCTGTATATGTGCGTGGTTCAGTAGCAAACATGAGGCAAAGCCTAGATAGTGCTCCAACCTGAACAGGACGTGTCGGAGAAAAGTAAAACTGCATGGAATTGCCAAACAGTACACTGACACCTATCTTATTGACTAGAAAGAACTAATGCTGGAATTGCAGAGGCGTAGTAACCATTAGGGAGGAGTATACTGGTGTAAATTGTTTCAGATGAAGCTAGCAGTTGGCCTACTGCTCTGAACTCAGTGTTTGTTATGTATTGTGTTCAGTGAGGAAATATATTATAAATTAGTTCTGAAATAGGAGGTACACCCTTCTTGTTTCAGGGACCGTGGTCATAACTTATTGAAGCAGCACCTGGTCTGAGTTTTGCTGAATCCAGAGGCTGACAGCATACTCCTTGGTCCAGATAGCGACCAGTGAGGTGTCTCCAGAACACAGTGAAGCAATCGAGCAGAGGAGTCTTTTCCTGCCGCCATCACGAAAGATAAGCTTCTGTGGCCAGAGCAGCTCAACATTATGTGCCCCCCCCCCCTCTCTAAAATTGACATTATATTAAACACAGAGGGACAATAAATTGTTTCAATTGACAGGAAATGTGAACTTTTCCCAATACTATTTCCTCCATAAGCAAACACTTGAAGTCATGATGAAAAACAACAACCAAGCTTGAACAAGCCAGTATTACCTCATAGTACCACTTCACAACTTACACACCTAGGATAATAACAATAAAATATGTCAATACAAAATCATAACTATAAATTGTGTACATATAAATTGTAATTACATTTGATTGTGATTCCTGGTTCACTGTGTAGTTGAATCAGGATATCTATTATTGAAAGGAATTAATACATATATTTTTAACCTTTAACACTTGACTCATTTAAGATAGTCTTATAGAGTGTTTTATGTGTGTGAGTGTCACAGTGTTGTAAAGTGTTGTGGAATAAATTAAATTGTTTATCTGTCTGTTGTTGTTGTGACTTACACTTCATCATTTTCATAACCCTAGACATTCAACGTAGTCATCACAATATTCCAGAATAATTCTGACTGAGGTATAAATGTGGTAGCAAGTAAGGTCATCTGTAAGACACCACACTTATTAGATACAGATACCTTCACAGCTGATCTCAGTCAGTACACTAAGTCCCCTATAAATATTTATAACATCCCACTTTACCACACAGGGCCTATATACACTCATGTCAGCCCGCATTGAGCGGAATCATATGAATACTGACTCTGGACATTCGTCAACATTCAACACTTAATATTTACAGTGGCCAAACTGTACCTATGCTATTTGTGTCACGGGCACCCGCCACGCTTCAACGCATACAGTGACATTCCAGACTGTTTACATTGTACGAGCCTTACACACTTAAGAGACAGCTCATTACACTACTACTGGCCTCCAAATACATCTTAACATTTATGGCCATTTGCACCTTAACAGTCACTCATTGCAATATTAGGGACAGAGCATTCTATGATGTTTTCTGAGCAAGTTACGTAGATGTGATCGATTAGTGTGGATGATGCTTGTGTTACTCTTGTAGGCTGGTTAACTATTTGTTTTAAATTGTACGATAATATTATATTTTTCCATGTTAGATTTGAATTGTGTATATCGATATTGAAATCACCAAGAAGAACAACCTCTTTGACAGTGGCAAATACATTGTCCATCATGATGGTGAAATCTTCGTACCAGAAAGGTCCTATTTCGATAAAGATATTCCACCAGAAATGGGCCCTGATTCGGTAGCTTTATTTCCAACCATACACATTCTATCTCTGCTGTCTCTAAGTCGTTTCTGCGGCGAAAATTAAGGGAAGTAGAAATATAAACTGTTATACCTGTCTTGTTTTTTGCTTGCGTCGCGCCGAATAGTTTAAAAACCGTTTAACGCAATGTCATCATCTGTTATTCTGTCATTTAGGCGACTTTCTGAAAGTCCAAAAATGTGAAAATTCTTATTTAGAATGCGTGTAAGTTCGGGGAGTTTACCTAGAAGATGGTAAATATTCAGATGACCAAGTCGTAGACCATCCTTGTGAAGCCACGGTACATTATTATCAGCCATGTTTGTATAATATAAAAGAAATATATATTTATATAATACCAAGTTTAAAAAGAAGTTATGCACTCAAAAAAGGGCAAAGTATTTTACGAATTAATACTTCATCAAGGAAGTGAAATTCAAGGAAAGAAAAATTGCAGGAAATACAATATTAAAATAATTAAAACAATTTCAACTGAGTAAATTGTCTGGAGTATATAAAAATTGTCACAAAACAATCAAGCATACAACATATCACACCAGAACTGCTCAACGCAACAAATTGAAGTTAAACGAAAGATGGAAGAAATTAAAATTGTGACACGTCAGACAAATATACAACACTACACACCTTAACACCGTTACTTCTAACAAATTAAGCTACGCGTGATAAAAAGAAATTGAAATTGTAACAAAATAAGCAATCAAAGAAAAAATCGTCAATAACTGATATCTCTGCCTGGCATATAATAGGAATGGCGTTGGGCAGACATCCTTAATGCTTGTCTAAGTGACGCAGGACTAAATTGCATCAGATAGACAAGTTCAGGGTTCCACTGAGGACGATGATAAGGACATGGGGAGGAAGTATGGTGATCTCTGATTTGTTCCGTCCTTGTTTTAGCGTTGGTAGGACTATTCTGAGCCTTGGACATTGGAATACTGTTGGTAGAGGTATCTGAGTGGGACTGCCTTGTGACAAATGGAGGAAACATGGTATCATAAGATTCTGCTTCCTGATTGAAAGTGGCGTTGTGATAGCTGGAAGGCTGTCTGCTTGCAATAGGTGTGCTTCTTTGTGGGGCAGGTAGGGTGTGTGATGTATTGTGATGATAGGTTGATGTCACAGTAGATTCTTTAGGATTCTCTATGTGAGTTGTACTGTCTTGTTGCGTCCTTTCTGGATATTTTATGTTTTTGGCCAGGATGCTGCTTCCCAGTGTGGATGTGTGAATTTGATCTCTGTAAAGTCGTTTCTTGGGTGCTCCTGAATTAGATGTAAAGAATGGGGTATTGTTGATGAAGCCAAGGCCATTTTGTTTACAATAGTTCTGTAGTTTTGTGTTGTAAGTGTCCGCTATGCGACGTTGAAACCCGTAGCATGGTGGTATGACTGATGAAATAAAGATGGAGGCTTTGGGAAATTTTTGTTTAACTGTAGTCACCAATCCTGAGGGGTTTAGGCTCTGCTGATTCATGATATCATTAATTCCTACGTGTAGTGTTGTTTTTGTTATGTTGTGATTAATATCGAACTTATTAATTATGTCCAGTAGTCGTTTAATACCAGTTCCCGGTACTGTCATAACTGAAACGATGTCTTCTCTTATAGTGGACATTCTTTCACAATAAATACCTTTCAAGAGGGAGTCACCAATTACAATATGTGTAACGTCACTACGTATTTCTTCACTTTGTTTTCTATTAGATTTATGCTGCTGGCATTTGTGGTGTTCTTTTTGTGGACTGTCGTGATGGGTCTGAGATTTTTTAATTGGGTTTTCGTGCACTTGAACGTTGTCTGGAAGGGATGCTGATACCTGCTCATTTTCTGTTGAATAATCCTCAAGAACTTGAAATCTGTTGGTAATTTGGATCCAATAGGATATGTTGTGTTTGTGAGTGTCTCTTCGTGTTTTGTGTGTACAGTTTGGCGGTGACCTTTTTGTTGATTTGGCGTATGTTTATTTATGGATTCTTCGCAATCTTCTACCATTGTTTGAGGATGATCTGGTTGTCTTATCTTATAGAGTGAGAAGTCTCTCTGCAGTTTTTCGATGAGGTCTTTCATGCTAGAATTTTCATCCCTCAGAGATACTATCTCACTTTTAAGAAGTTCGTTTTCGGCCTTGAGCGATGTCTGTATACTAGACATGAGATCACCAATTAAACTTCGTAAATTGTCCTCCATATTGTGCATTAGCTCTTGGCAGCACTGCACAGGTAACTTCGTGGTGTCTTCTTTATGTTGCTCAAGAGATACAGTTTCAGCTTGTCGTATATTTTCATGGTCCATGGGGTATTCGATGGCCAACAAAGGTTTAGAAATTGTAGGAGTGTCTGTTATTTTATCGAATACTGCAGAAGGTAAATTTTCTGATTCTGTGTGAGAAATTGGGCTGCAGCTGATGTTGAGGATGTCATTGTCAGTAGTAAAGTCATTTTTGTGTGAAATCGTTGTGTCTACTGCCAAGTGGGGCATAGATACAGCAGAGTCCACTTTAGTGTGTTCTAACTCAACATCAGTTACAATTTTTGCAGATTCTTTTAATTCGACAAATTCTGTTTCTAACCATGATTCCATTGCTGCAGCAATCCCCTGGGCCATAATTTTGTTCTTAATGTGATAAAGGTGAACTTTGAGATGTGGTGTTGTTATAACATCTTCTACTAGTGCACCATTTATGTCTGTTCTTGACTCTACAAGTCCTGTTTCGTAGTACTTAATGACAATTATACGAAATGCCTCGTACTGAAAGGTGCTCTGGAATGTTATAGTTACACATTTTCCATGACTTGACAGCTTCAAGGTTATACCGGACCCGGTTCTACAACCTTTAAGTTTTACACGAACAGCTTTCTGTTTGTCCAAAGCATAGTTTTTTTATGGTTGTTGGTCTTAAACGAGCGTCCCTAGAGCCCACTGTTAGCTGCGAACTAACGCCTTCCTCCAAGCATGACATAGTTACATTCCACAGGGCGTTTTATTACCGGTGAGGAACATTCTATACCGAGAAAATTTTATGATGTTCGACAGCAACGCTTGACCGACTGACCTCTTGTTTTGGCGAAGGTCACAATCGAATGGGTCATGTGGTCATTGTTGCAAATATCCTCCATTGTTAGTTGCTTATCCTTTACAGGACGTGGCAATCAACCCCAGCTTTTATTGGCTGTTTGTGATTTTTCTAGGCAATTTTTGTTCATTCAGTAGTTTGCCATTGCTTTCTGAACGGTACGGCGCTTATACCATTGTTAAAAATCCACACAAAGCGATCTGCTACCAAACCGCCTGCAGCAGGTTTCGAACCTGGTATATCTGGAGAGAGAAATTCATACTAGAATTGCTTTGGCAGCTAGCGCCTTCAATAGATTATCTAACATTTGGAAATTACGATCACTGAATATACATACCAAGCTTCCTCTGTTTAATTCGAATGTTATCTCAGTGTTAACATACGGCTGTGAAAGTTGGAAAATCACAAAATCATTGGAGAACAAGCTGAATACATTCGAGAACAAATGTCTTAGAAAACTCATGAACATCAGTTGGAAAGAATTCAAGACTAATCGACAAATAAGAGAAGACTCTAAGCAGAAATATGTCTTCGACTATATAAGGAAAAGACGATGGTCATATATCGGTCATGTCCTACGAATGCAAAACAACAGAATACCACTACAGGCGCTCACTTGGGTTCCTGGGGGTAAGAGGAAAAAAGGAAGACCAAAAGAAACACTTAGAAGAACAATAACAAGAGAAGGAAGAACGTTGGGCCTAAATAATGTGCAAGAGTTAAGAGGAGTGGCGTCACAACGAACAACCTGGAGAGCAATGGTTTCTGCCTTATGCGCCGTGTTTGGTGCTTACAGAATTTATTATTATTATATCTGGATTATGAAACTGCGTTCATATCCATTAGGCCACAGACGCCGGCTGTCCTCCATTAACATAGAGAAAAACTGATACACATTTCACCGGTATTCTATAAAATGTTACACAGTAAATTAACATAATATCATGTTTAAAAATTTCACCGTCTAAAAACCAATACATTGATATAAAAATCCATGAAATGTGACTTAAACTTCCTGCGTTAATACTGCAAAATGTGAGAGGCGATCGAAACACGTCCATCCACGGGAGAGGTGGTCTACAGAGGACTGGAGTCAGACATGAAGGGAATGAAGAATGCATGAAAAGACTTTGAGCTGATGACACTGGACAGGAAGACTTGGCATAAGTTTGTTGAAGGCTTATGCTTCTTTGGGGGTTGAAAGGTGAAAGAAGAAGAATTTCCCTTAGGAATTAATTTTTTTTGTGTGAGGAGAAGATATTGAAGCTTCTTTTTGTTTCCATAAATGTCCACATTCAAGTGGTATTCTACATCTTCTCCAGTATGGTCGGCTGCTGCCTTAGACGGCTCTGTTTTAGAAAATGTAGGTAGTCTAAGCTAATAACACAGACTGAACACTGTCGACGTCTGTAAATGAACCAGAGGCACGAAGTGTTGGCTGCACATTTCTGTTAACATGTTATGTGTGGGAAAGATACGGGATTTCTTTTTGTCCCTATAAATGTCCACATTCAGATAGCATCTGCATCTTCTCCAGCATGGCCTGCTGCTGTCTTGGATATCTTTGTTTTTGAAAGTAGGTAACTGAAACTGATAACACAAGGCTGAACACTGCACATGTCTGAGAATGAACCAGAGGCACGAAGTGTTGAGAGCACATTTCTGTTACTGGTTTCTTTTGTACCTTTTCATAAGCCCATGACAATAAGTCATACATTATTCAGCCTCGTATTTTTCGTTCCGACTTTGATGCACGCTTCCTGCAAGGGGACTAGTTGCTTGGGTGACTTCGTGCACCACAACGAGCGAAAGTCAAAGTGAAGACTTTGTGGCCGTGTATGTTTATACGGCACTAGTAGTTATATTGATTGTATTTAGTCAGAGTTAATCCTTCATATGTTGTGGTGGTTCAAGTGCTAACTGGCCTTCCGCCAGAGATGGTGATACTTGACCTTTTGTTATTTTTTTTCAACCCAGGAATTTTCTTCCCTTTAAGTTTGGTGATACGCAAAACAGTTTCAGCACAACAACGTATATCCAAAGAAATTACTGTAAAGTTCCACAAACAGCAATGTAGAAAAATTCAATTAGAGTTATTGATGTCATTAGACAAACACTGTAAATTTCACAATGATGATTGGTTATCCAAGATGAAAAAATATGTAATCCAACTGAATAATATATGTATATCCAAATAGAATAATATATGTATATCCAAATAGAATAATATACTGATTTGTCTACTCAAAAACGTGTCTTGGTATCCTCAAAGACGAAGTTCATCTAACGCTATCTGTAAAAATCCTCTAGTCTAAAGTCATGGTTTCATTAGAATCATAAATCCTGAAATCTCTGCCTATCGCCAACAACTCTTCTATTTATACTATTTCTTCTTTTTTTCCCGCCTTTTTTCACACGACCCGTCCTTTTTTCACACTGTACATTAATCTACATTTGCACTCCTTTCCTCAGCTTTTCAACTTTTTTTGCACACGACATTATGTTATTTCGACTTTTTTTTCCACATTTGTGATCTTTTCCAACTTAACAATTGGATTAAAAGAAAAAAAACCAGATCACACAAACATTCATTTCCCACTTCCGCGCTTATAAAACCCATTCATTATTATCTGGGACTGACCTACGTTTACCCTGTCAGAGCAATAACTGCCAACTGAACTTTGAATGAATACTGCGTTTTGTGTAAAAACGTCTTATTTGCTTTTAAGGTCTGTCATTCTTACATGTAGCATATTATAGCACATATAAATGCTTAGCTTGGAAGTAGAAGGGATAATGCTAGCGTGAAAGGCCAAGCGGTCACAACTTGATTAGCTGATATGTTGACTGGTTGTCTCTCTGACGTAAACTATTTATTGTTCAAATATCTGCCAACTGGCGTAGGTGATCAGATCTCTCCGCAGCTTACTGTCTCCAGCACTGTTTATGAATTCTGTTGCTGATTTCTTTCCATGTCTCTTTGTCGCCCTCTGTCTCTTTGTTTCATCAATTTTTCCTTTTGTCACAATATAGTCATCTTGTCTCTTCTCATAACATATTATTTTTGTTGTTGTTGAATGGACTGCGTTATTCTGGTGTTAGTAATAATCTTCCTTTGCACACCGTTCTCTATCATTACATCCCCATTACTCTTTTTAAGCAGACTGTGATATTCTTGACATTTTTCTGTAAAACCAGATGTCTGTATGGCCTCTAGTGATTTTCTTATTTGTTTGCTGATTGTTCATAATAGGCTTCCATTTGACAAGATTGGGTGTTAATAACACATTAAAAAAACTCACATTCTTGCTTCCGTTGACAAAGATCTGTTGCATAAAATAATTTTCTTTTTATTGAACGCTGCTTTAGCCTGGGCTGTTCGCCTCTGAGACGTCTCACCCATCCGATGTTATCAACGTGCCTGTGTATTGAAATCTGCTGACCTGTTTCAAAGCTGCGCCATTTACTCTGATCGTGCGTTTAGGGAAAACTCATGTTCTTCAAGATGCCAATGTCTTTGAACATTATTCTTACTTTCAGTCACGATTGGATAACTACAATCTCTTTATTGTTATGTTTTACTCTTGTCTTAAATATATACCGACTTATCTTAACGTATTCCGATTGTCAAAGGACGCCGGCATGATTGATTTTATGTGATCCCCTCCACCCCTCCCCTTTCTCCCTTTTTTTTCAACAACATGCTTTACCAACATGCTTTCACTTTTGACTATTCTGACAAATTTCTTGAAGGAAAAATAAGGTTGAGGAGTTGAGGAAGGGGTGAGGGATAGCAGAGTGACACTGGATGAGGATATCAGTCTCTTGCTAGTGTGTGGGTGGCAATCTTCTCTGCTGTGCGTGCAGATACAATCTGTGTAGAGCCAGAACCGTTTGTTATCTGTGCTGTTCTCTCTTCCACTGTGTTAAGTCTTCGGAATGTTTTCTTCAGCTGTATGTGAAGGCGTATCACTCAAGTGTCAACCTTGCGGGCAAAGATGTGTCTCCAGAGATCCGGCTGTCAGTGGTCGATTATCCGGTCCTGATATCAGTCTTTTTACATGTTTGAGTTTTAAATCCGACAAACAGCGAAACTAGTATGCGTGCATCGAAGAATAAATGTGAGTACATTGTCAGCACTTAGGGAGACAAAAAACATAGTTCGTCTTTCCCCTGTTGAGCACGGGGTCACCACTGCTGTTGTACCTGTGCAGGGGAGCCTGCATAAAATCATTCGCGTGCTCGTGCAGAAGTAGTTTCTGTAGCAGGTTGTTTTATATGATGAGGTTGCACGCCTCACATCAACCTCTTACGACATGCCTGAAGTAGTAGTAATCCTTGTTTTTCTTTGTCTCGGGAAACTACACGGGGGCAAAGAACATATCAGACAGCATGACGGGTTAAAAACAAAGGTATAGGTAGTCCTTTAGCAGATTCTGCTGTAGGGGAGTGAAGTGTTACAGACTTCACCATACCAGGTCCAGCATTAAGAGATTAAGAGGTGGGGGGGGGGGTTGACCAGTTCCTTTTTCATCGCTGCCTTTTCCTTCCCTAACTCAAAGTCAGGTGTCCATTTACAGCTGGGTATACTGGAAGCGTGTCGGTACCGTGATCCGGACGCGGCAAATTTGCTGCGAGAGACCGGCGCTCTAACCACTCTGTCAATCGCGGACGCTGTAACCACTCTGTCAATCGCGGACGCTCTAACCACTCTGTCAATCGCGGACGCTCTAACCACTCTGTCAATCGGACGCTCTAACCACTCTGTCAATCGGACGCTCTAAACACTGTCAATCGGGCGCTCTAACCACTGTCAGTCGGGCGCTCTAACCACTCTGTCAATCGGACGCTCTAACCACTCTGTCAATCGGACGCTCTAACCACTCTGTCAATCGGGCGCTCTAACCACTCTGTCAATCGGGCGCTCTAACCACTCAGTCAATCGGACGCTCTAACCACTCTGTCAGTCGGGCGCTCTAACCACTCTGTCAGTCGGACGCTCTAACCACTCTGTCAGTCAGGCGCTCTAACCACTCTGTCAATCAGGCGCTCTAACCACTCTGTCAATCGGGCGCTCTAACATAAAAGAAAGAAAACAATAGTTCTTGTTAAAAGCGCAGATCCAGTTCCTTGCAAGTCAGAAGCACAGCTGTGATTTTATGAAGAGCCGCTGTATCGCTTTGATGGAATGGGATCGAGCCACACTGCTGTCACTTTCCTTCCATGTTGTCTAGTTTGTGCTTTGTCATTCAGTCAGTAAGCTCAGATTGTCCTCGAAATACGATGGGATTCCGTTCCGACGACC
The DNA here is from genome assembly GCA_024509875.1 of Oreohelix idahoensis. Lineage (NCBI taxonomy): Eukaryota > Metazoa > Mollusca > Gastropoda > Stylommatophora > Oreohelicidae > Oreohelix > Oreohelix idahoensis. The sequence continues at coordinate 213,074 of JAMPIV010019803.1, read as the reverse complement.
CCGTCATAGGTCAGTGTGGTTATAAGTCGAATATCACCAAAGAGTGTACATTGTATGAACTATAAGGGCGTGTTGACAGTTAGCGTATCTGAATGCTAAAATGTGTAGCTTTGTTTTTACATTTTATATTTGACAAACTAATTTTACACTTTGTTCATAGTGAAATAATACAAATGTTAGTTGGTTTTTATAGCGTGATGCAAATGTTGATGTGTAATTGGCCAGGTATGCGTGTCGATGTCACCTGAACAGGGTAATGGTGCGTGAAGATCTGGGTCACTCACGCTGACAGCATACATGGTCCTTGTACGATGATCTGATGATGTGAGACATGGGTGTGCAGACGCGAATGTGTTTAGGATCATATGTGGTATATCATGCACCCAGTCACACTCGTACAAAAGCCAATGATGGTTGTGACTACTGGAAACAGTTCATACATTTATTCACAGCACTAACAGTAGAATCACACAGGAACAGTCAATATAAACCGGCTCATGTACATCATGTTAATTGAAATCACTGGGTACATGTCAGGCATTCTGAAGCTGGTAAACATTCATATATGTGGGCATGGTTAATAGTGGTAAGTTCCTTAATGTACAGTTCATAATGCCGCTTTGGTATCCCTGACTGAACGCGTCAGATACCTGATTAACTCCATCATACAACGGACGAGTCCATCACTCATGTAATCCTATTACGATGGCCGTCGTTTAACTTGGCATAACACGCCAGTTACTTCTTTTCATACTATAGAATAGTGGCCATTACACAGGCCTAAATATGACGTCAGCTGTGTACTCTTCATAAACAGGTTGCATCAACCCTGCTATGATGTTTGTATTTATATACCTGCTTATATATAACTTCGTCACTGGACTTCTGTTCATGTAAAGACAAATAGTCTTACATAGCTATCTTGAGCACAAAATATAAGTTCTGCATACAGGATCTGTGAGCTGTCCTCACGGCTAGGTAATCCTTTAACAAATTCTGCCACCGAAAGCATAGTAATGATAAAGTCGGTGTTACCTTGCAAAGAATCTTCAGAACATTATAACAACACTGTCGTCTTTCCTGACGTACAGAAATCAATGGGGAAAACTGACAACGCAGTCACTTCGAAGATTTTCCTTCCCCAAAATACAATGGAAATTCTCGTCGCAGAAGCCAGGACACATCTCCCTCACGATAGTCTAATTTTTGCCCTCTCTACTGCGCATGGCACATAGCCCAGAACTGAATACCTCTGACCCTAAAGGTCAACCACAATGAATGAACCAAAAAGAGAAGATAACCCCTAATCAACCTGACATCGCAAAGTTAGGACATAGTTCCCTAACGTTGTCCAGGGTGAACAAAAACGCGACAAATAAATTGACGTGTGAAACTCCGTCAAAAATGACCGCAACATATTACTGCACCGCCCCTGTAAAAAAAAAAATGACGCTTTTTTTAAAAATATATCCATGAGCAAGAAAGCACAAGAATCAATTATGTGCCCATGAAAGAATGAACCTAATATCAGGTACAATGGACGCACAAATAAAACGTCTGGAGAGAATAAAATCATCTCCAAACCTAAGAGAATATATATCCTCTAAGCAAAACCAACTCGGGAGATACCAACAAAAAAATCTAAGTTGCTGGCAATACCAATCATAGATATCAAAAATTGTCAAATACTATAATTATAGCAATATACAAATATCATGAATTACAATGCTATACTATCAACATATCTAATGGACATATATCATGGATGGACATAACCAAATTTATTAAAGTCATTATACATCATCCAACTAGTGAAACAATTGTGTTAATATATATTATGATATTAAGAACAGATAAAGTTTGGAAGTATACAGGAAATCTAGGACACCAGAGCTAAGTAGATTCATGTTGAGATCTACCATCACAACGAGATCTATCAAAATTATTATCTCTGTTGAGACCATTGCTCTTATTTGAACTCCAGTTACCATAATTGTGATTGTTATTTCCCTTATAATCAAAATTCCTATTACGTGGATTTTGTTGTTTCCAAGAAAAACTATTATAAGGTTGGTAACTTTTATCAAAGTTCCTATAGTTACTAGACCCAAAATGTTGAGGACAATTAAATTGCCTCCAGTTCTTTGAAGAAGAACCGTTACGTGATGGACGCGTTTGGTACTGTCCACAATCGCGGTTATTTCTCTTAGTAAAGTTGCTTTTATTTTTCCCTGTAGCAATTATCTTAATAGGTACATCGTACTGACTGAGCTGAGTACGATGGGCACTAATAGTCTTGTTCTCTTTTATCAATTTATTGGAAGTTTGAAAATTCGATGCACGGTTTCCCTGAGGAATCTTATCATGACACTTATCAAAGTCCTCACCGTGATCCAAACTTGATTTACCTTTGTTGGCCTGACGCCAACTCCCATTAGAGGCAGTATCGTTATTCCGTGGGAAACCATATTTTCCACGAAAAGATTTGTTCACATATTGCTTAGTGTTACTATGAGCATTGAGTGCATGTGGCTGGCTCTTTGCATTTGTAGCATATTGATCATTAGCTTTATGTCCACATCTATTCACCTTGGTAGCAGACAACATGTTATTGTTCAAAACAATATCTAACAAACCATCAATTCTGTTGCGAAGTTTTGCAATTTCTACTTCTGCAACAGCTTTCTCTCTAGAAACAGCTTTATGAACTCTCTCGTTGATTTTAACATGAAGTCTGTTGCAATCTAACCTTAAGTCATCTAACTGCGAAGGTAGAGTCTTCTCTTTAACTATTCTATCTCTAAGATCCAATCTCAACTTTTCCTTTTGAGATGTGGTTTCTAAAACCTAAGCTTTCTCTTGAACAAGTTCAAGTCTGAGTGCTTCCATAGCACTATGATGAGTAGTCATCAGTTTATCCACTTTCTCATCCTTTTCTTTATTCGCTCTCAACTGTGTTAACTCCAGTTGCAGTGACTGAATCTCACTGTCCTTTTTATTCTTAAACACCTTAATCTCCTCCTGAGATATTAAATTCTTTTCTTCTAGTTGGCGGCCTAGAATCACATTCTGACTCAATAGATTAGTGAGTGTATCATTATATATCTTCTTGTGTTTCCCAGCCTCCACTTTTAATTTCTCATAGTCCATTTTGACTTGTTCAAGCTCACTAATAAGAGACTGTTCTTTACAAAGATGACTGTTCTTCATTAAGCTCACTTCAACTTCTAACTCTTTTTTCTCCTTTTCCAGTTGAGATTGTCTCAATTTATTCTCACTAGGAAGAGCTAATGTTTCTATAATTTTCCACAGTAGCTTTAAATCAAGCGTGGAAGAGTTCACATTGTCTATCTGATTATCTATCATCTGTTTTAATGAGGTAACTTCATTCTCTAACCCTCTTTTCTGACTAGCCCAATCTCTATTATGACTAACCCAATTTCTAACATGTCTATTATTAGCTTCTATATGAAATTTAGAAAGTCTAAATACTCTATCTTTAGAATAGCTATTTCTATAATTACAATTAGCATATTCCCTAAGACCATCACTCGCCTGAAGTAGGAATTGCTCTGTGGCATAATCCTCACACTCTTAACCAAATAAACGTAATTTTTTTCTTCCTTTCTGAAGAAAATGATGTACAATATCCATCATGTCTGACATTATGTTTGATAATGTGAGATCAGTAACCTGAAAAATTAAATAAATTACCTTATCCCACTTCAATGGGAGACAAGTCTTCAATGTTAGACTTGTATACTCAGTACAGTTTATTTCACTCTCTTTGAGAGTCAAGTCTTAGTCAAAGACCTTGTATGGTTACCTTGTTTCTTTATAATAATATTCTCTCAACAATCTCAATATGAATAGTGTATCATATTAATAACAATAATAATAATACATGACTGTTACGTACATTTATTACCTAAGGGGGTAGTCGTCGGTCCTACCAAATGTACGCACCAGTCTTGAGATAGTTATATTATTTGTGCGTTCGATTGATTCACGCACTGACGTGCACAATGCTGTGTGAGTTGCTTTGGACGCACGTGTAACCTAGTTGAGTAGTTTGTGACGTCAGGTTTTGAAGTGGAAACATGGAACTGGCTTGTGTCCATGATTGTAATTTTATATTGTGTATCCAATGGCATGTTGAAGGAAGCCATTTATTATTGTGATTTGTATTGGTCTTCAGGTCGAAGCCAATCGCAGTAATGTCACGTAAGTTATCGCCCACTTCTTATTTTAATGCTGCATAAAAAGGCCGCTCTACTACTAATCTAGCGGGAATTTTATCATTCCTAGAATGGATCTACAGAGTCGCTTGCCTTTAAGATTTGGATCGTAGACGGAGAATTCCTACGAGTAGAAGAAGTTATATTGTTTACCTTATGCACATGTTTTAAATGCCGTACATGCTTCAATGCCAAAGTCATGGCATGGATGTAAAGAGAGGGTAGCCAACTGAAAGCCTTTAACTGATAGGATTATCGTATATGACTTTGTGTGAAATTATATGATGTACAACGCTATGTAGGATGAACGTCTGGGAATTTTAACAAATGTAATATGGAAGATTTCATCCCAGAGTATGAATACGTTACCATGATAGACGTCCTTGAAAGAAGGTCAACGGTCGTGACTGAGAAGGATATTATACGGTAACAGTTTTGTAATCCTTAGTCTATGGACAGAGGTCTTTACTAGAAGAGAATCTTCAGGAACTTTAGCAGCAATAATTAATATGTTGTCGTGTGATCTTTGCGCCTGTGACGATGTCCGTCTTGTCCACTTCGTGTCCTGGTGAATAAAATCTATGTAAAGTTACCAACGACTTGTGTGCTGCCAATACTTGACCAGTTCACCCAATTCAAGATACTTGTTGGTTTTCGTTTGAAAAACATTGTTGACATTTATTCCGTTGTAACCATTCGCGTTTCAATTCATCACTATGAAAACGACACCAACAATAACTGGTAGGCCAGTGCGGTCTGGAAGTAATTTCAGGAACGTACCCATCCAATTGATCGTTTGAAAAGAAGAATGTTTACTTTCAAGGCGACATCATCTCAATTTGGATCCTAGCGGAATATGAATCAAAATCAACTCAAATGCTCAAGGTCTTCAATCAACCTCCACGTCAAGTTTCACAGTGACTGATTACTTGGAGATCATCTCTTCATCATTATTACGTGCGAGCTAGTTTGATATACGCAGAGCGAAGTATTGCATCCTCTAACGTACATACACGGGGACAAGGCACTTTGATTTTTACCTGCACGCGAGCTAAGTATAACTTGTATCCGTTATACACTTTATTACTATTAGCTGTGCCTTAATTGATTATGTCCACTTTCATATTTTCCGTGTTATGTGTTATATGTTTGTGTATTCTTCGCGGGAGGTTGGGAGGTAGATCTGACGAACGAGATCCATCTCGAAGCCAATTCGGGCTCTTCGTCAGACGTTCTGTAGGACATTATTTTGCAGACTTCCCGCAGTGGAATGTTCCTACGCGTGAGCGTAGAAGGATTCTAGGTCCACTGTGTCTGGTGGTCTGTGACACCTGTCTGTTTTAGCTGTAGTGTCACGTTTACTTGTTGTTTTTGGTAGCTATTTTTACTTGTACCTTAGTTTTATAATGAATTTTGTATGTGATTATTGTCCATCTCACCTTTCCTGTCGTTTAGTTTTTTACAAAACCTATGTTTTTTTTACACTGTGTTGTCAATTGTCTTGTGCATTATTTAATCGCAGTTATCATCGTAATTCTTTACGACATTCCATTTTAGTTTCTCATTTTATTTTAATTGGATTTCTGCGAACGTCTTCGTTTGTTTTGAATATCTTGTCGTGTCATTATTGTGCTATTGTCTGTCACATTACTGCTTTCACACCATTACATGTTATAAATTACATTATTAATTATTAATATTATTGCCTATTATATAAATTGATTTTACCGTTCTAGAACAGGAACGAAGAACACTAGTTGTAGTAACACTTTTAAGTAGTATTATTACATAATAATATTGAAATGGCTACCTTAGACTATTTCATTAAGCAAGCAAAAGCTTTGCAAATACCTGCTGAAGAGGTAAGACAATTCGCTATGTCAGAATATAAGAAAGCTCAAGAAATAGAAGCTGATCAGAGAAGGTTAGAAACTTTACGTTTGGAAAATTTGAAATTTGAGGCAGATCAAAAAACGGATTGAGGCTGAGGAACATAGAGGAAATGTATAGCTGAGGAAGATGAGAAAAAGATGAGAGTAACGGCTGAGGAAGATGAGAAAAAAATGAGATTAGCCCCTGAATTAGAAGAGAAACGATTTCAGCGAGAGGCAGAACAGAAACAAAAAGAAATGGAAGTTAAAGAAAAGGAAATGCAAAATAAACAGAAGGAAATGGAAGAAAGAAGATTAATAGCTGAACAAAATACATTACGACTTCAGCTTGAGAGGGAAGAGAATGAGAAAAAAACGACAGCATGAACTGAAATTAGCAGAGTCAGAATATGAGAGACTTAGGTTAACTCAGGAATCTAATTCTCAGAGAACTTTTGAAAGCCACACTTCATCCAGACAGGATCATTTTAAGGAGATTAACCTTAAATTGCCAAAATTTAATCCCCCGTCTGATGACGTAATATTCTTCCTGATAGGTTTGAGGCCACTTGTGGGTCTTATAACGTGGATAAAGCTCTATACTGTACATATTTATCCAGATTACTTACAGGGGATGCATTAGCAGTTTATCATACCACCAGCATTGGTGAGAAAAATGACTACAATGCTCTTAGAGCAGCACTTCTGCAAAAATTCCAAATGACAGAAAACGAATATCGTTTGAGATTTCACACATTACTACCTCAATCTGCCAGAAATTTTAGTGATTTTCTGTCACAGATACGACTAACATTAGAAAGATGGATCGAATTATCCAAAATTGAAAAGTCGTATGAAGGTCTCTTTGATTTACTGATGCGCGATAAGGTACTTTCGTCGGTAAATCCTACATTTCTTTCGCATTTTTACACGAACGGAAACCTTTATCAATGAAAAACTTAGAAGAACATGCAAAAAACTTCTGCACTGCTCACCCAACCATGGATCTGAGTAATGCGCAGATTAAGAGTGAATTGCCTGTTGCTTTTGCAGCACAACAAAACAATTTTTCACGCAATCGTTCTTTTAGTGCTGATAGGTATGTCAATAAGGGAAATAATCATAATTTCAACAATGATAACTTTTACAAAGGGAAGCAATTTCAACAATCTGCTCCATTTAATGTTTCTTGGAACCAAACTCACAGATCGCGAGATTTTGGTAACAATTATTTTAAAAATAATCAAGGACATTATAATAAACAAAACTGGAGATCAAGGTCTCAGGGTCCGCAAAACAGACAATTTTTTGGAAATAAACCATTTAACCAACATCATAACGATCATTCTACAAATTATCGGACTAATCCAAATTTTAACTCTAGCAGAAACGACAATTATGGCAATTTTAATGACAAAAATCACAATCGATCGCGCCGACGAGATAGATCGTCGAATAATACAGGTAGACATTCTAATGTTGCTTTTAATGATACACAGGCTAACATTGAACAGGGTAAAGTAGCTGAAACTCACAATGCTATGTCTTGTTCTCTAGATTGTTCCCAGGTGAAAGACTGTCCAGAATGCTCGACTCTTTTCCAGCCTAAGGCGATCACGACGCTGCGTTGCGGACATACCTTGCCTAGCCTGCCTGCAGTCTGTACAGCCACTGCTGCGTCAGTACACCAGGGACAGGGCTCTCTTAAGTTTCACAAGGGATTTGTCAATAATATTTCATGCTCTCTCCTATTTGACTCAGGTTGTACAACAATCGGTGTCCGGACTTCGCTGATCAACCCAAGTTGTGCCACGGGCCGGGTTGTCAAATGTGTAACATTTGGTGGCACAATTGAAACATTTCCCACTGCTATTATTGATCTTCATACTCCTTTCTTTACAGGAAAGATCCAAGCATGTCTTCTGCCTAACCCAATTTGTGATGTAATACTGGGTCGCATACATGGTATTAAAGAGTGTACACCTCAGCAAATAGCTGAATGGGAAGAGCGACATATTCAAACTGCAAATGCAGTAGTGACTAGAGCGCAAGCTACTAATATGTCGCATGATACACCTATTGAACCTACAGTTCATACCACTTGTGATGATGATGCTCCTATTTCACGGGAGTTGTTTGCAACATTGCAAAAGAATGATAATTCATTAAAAAAAATTCTTTCAGTATGTTAACAAAAAGAATACAAGCAACAAACTTGCAAAATCTAGACATGACTTTATACTTAAAAATGGGATTTTGGTTAGAGTAATACGGGAAAAGGATTTATCCTTATGTTCTCAGATTCTTGTCCCATCCTGTATGAGATCTCGTATATTACGACATGCTCATGACTCGCAATGTGCGGGCCATATGGGTTTTTCGCGTACCAAATCCAGAGTGCTTTCGGCATTCTACTGGCCAGGCGTCCATAGAGATGTTACTCTCTATTGTCGGTCCTGTTTGATATGTCAAGAAGTTAAGGTACGGGGTCCATTTCATGCGGCTCCTATTCAAGCTGCGGACATCCCGATTAGACCATTTGATAAAATGGCCATTGACATTATTGGTCCAATGCTTCCATCTGCTAGAGGGCATACGCATATTCTTACGTGCATTGATATGTGCACTCGTTGGCCTGAGGCCATCCCTCTCAAGAACACTTCATCTGCCAGTGTAGCAGAGGCATTGATGTTAATCTTCTCACGCATTGGTTTTCCACGGAAAATCTTGTCGGATCATGGGGTTCAGTTCATTTCTGAATCCATGTCTCAAGTTATGAAGACATTAGGTATAGACAGATCTCTTAGTTCTATTTATCATCCGATGTCAAATGGGTTAATTGAGCGTCTCAATAGGACACTCAAGCAGTTGTTGGGTAAGATGACTCAAGACCATCCCCAAGACTGGGATCGGGTCCTACCCGCTTGTCTCTTTGCGTATCGCGAGGTACAAAATCAAGCAACGGGGTTTTCTCCGTTCCAGCTTGTTTTTGGCATGCAACCACGCGGTCCGATGTCGTTAATCCACGACTTATTGGTGGATGAGAATATTGAAGAGGAAACTCAATCCTCTTATGAGTATGTGATCTCTCTTAGAAAGAAAATCATAGATGCTTGTAGACTAGCTACTGCATCATCCGAACATGCCAAAGAAAAAGCTCGTCTATCTGCAAACAAATATAGACGTCTTCGCCAGCTCATACCTGGTGATGAAGCTTTTGTATTACTCCCTGCGCATAACAATCGTCTTTTAATTACCTGGAGAGGTCCTTTCAGGATCATCTCAAGAATATCCGATGTCGACTACATCGTTGATGTTAATGGCAAACATAAAACCTTCCACATTAACATGTTGAAGGAGTATTACTCACGTCCTGATTATCTACAATCGGTGTTCCAAGCAACTGACGATCCTACACCACCTATTCAACACTATTCTAGTTTGTCAGTCATCCAAGAAGAGGAATCTTCTTTCGATGATGTACAACTACCAATACCAGTTGTACCACTCCATTCCACTGAGAAATGGAATGATGTTACTATCTCATCTACTCTTACTGATGATCAACGTCAGCAAGTCTCTAAAATTCTACACACGTATGAGGATGTCCTCACTGACATCCCAGGTCATACGTCAGTCATCCAACATGACATTATTCTGACTGACGATACACCGATTCGAGTTCGCCCATATCCTATTCCTTTACACTTTCGTGATAAGGTTGATAAGGAATTGGATGATATGCTCCAATTAAATATAATTGAACCATCTTCATCACCATATTCTTCTTCTATGGTAATCATTAGGAAGAAAGACAACAATATACGTCTTTGCGTAGATTACAGGAAGTTAAACAAAGTTACAAAATTCGATGCGGAACCATTACCTCTTTTAGACGACTTATTAGAGAAATTATCTCATGCCACATTCTTTTCGAAATTTGACCTTTCAAAGGGTTATTGGCAAGTGTCACTCACTACGAAAGCAAAGCCATTCACCGCTTTCTCGACACCACGGGGTCTTTTTCAATGGAATTTTATGCCTTTCGGGTTAATGAATGCGCCAGCTACCTTTGTACGCATGATGCGCCGCATATTGTCTCATCGTCCCGATGTCATTACTTATATAGATGACATCTGTCTTTTTAGTGACTCTTGGGATGAACATATTCAGGGTTTAAAATCTTTACTTTCTACCTTACAGGATTATAACTTAACAGCGAAACCTTCAAAGGCTTTTGTCGGTTTTCATGACATCTCATTTCTTGGTCACCGTATAGGTCGCGGTTTAATGTATACAGAAGACAGTAACGTCTCTAAAATTTTAAACATCTCAGCACCTAAGACAAAAAAACAAGTGAGGTCACTCTTAGGACTAATACAGTTCTATTCTAAATTCATCCCTCATTTGTCTACTATAACTGCACCTCTTTCGTCTTTACTGAAGAAGGGCACACCTAATGTAATAAAGTGGTCGCAGGATCACCAAACGGCGTTAGACTATATAAAACAAATTTTTTTCAAATAAGCCTTTTTTTAAAGTTGCCTAACAAAGATCTCACCTTTGTTCTTCGCAGTGATGCTTCTTCCTACGCTATTGCGGCAGTTTTGATGCAGGAATACGGAGGCACCTTATTTCCTGTTATGTACGTATCCAGAAAGCTTACAACGAGCGAGATAAATTACTCCGTTCTAGACAAAGAGCTCCTTGCTCTTGTCTGGGCAATCACAAAACTGGATCGTTATCTCCTCGGATCACACTTTGTGGTGGAGTCTGACCAGAAAGCTCTTACCGCATTGAATACAGGGAACGTTAAGTCATCAAAGTCAGCGCGTTACGCTATAGCTCTTCAACCGTTCCATTTTGAGATACGAGCTATTCCTGGAGTGCAGAATGTATTTGCAGACTGTCTTTCAAGATGCCCTAGTGAACTTGGTGAAACTAAACTACTTTTAGATGGAGAAACGTCCTCACCGAAACATGAATAACTTTGTACAGTGTCATTAATTGTACATCTGTGAAGACTATGTATAGTTTTGCAGTATTCGTATAAATATAACTTTCAGAACATAGTTACTCCTGGATTATAACATGACTTTTCTTGTGAAGTAACTTTTTGTTAGAACGGGAACAGTGATATTAAAGTAACATTTTTTTTTTAGTATGGAAACATTGGAAAAAAGCAACAAATAGACATTCGTTAGTGTTATGGAACATATTACACTACATATCGTGTTCGTAAACTTATTTCGTGCATGGAACATTAGGAACATATTCTTGTTGACTCTAAATAGTTCTGAACAAATATTAACAATGAGTGAAATTGAAATCACTTAGAATAAATTAGTAATTAGTTATTTGTTGATAAATTAAGACATATATTAAGTAGAATAACTCAATTTAATCGATTTAATTGATTATGAATCACACATCTACTAACTTTATTAGTGTCTCGCAATACGTGTATTCACGTATTCCACTACATGATATTTTACTTTTAGATAACTAGTCAAACTTACTAGTGTTAGATATCAGTAGGTGTGTTGCTTCTTAAAGTGTTTAATTATGCATTGCTTCATTTTTGCATGTTGTATTTTAAAAAAAATTTTCTGTTCTTTTGATTTTCTTATCATTGATTATCATCAGTGTTGCTGTTCATTTTCATTTTTGAAATCATATGTTTCAAATTTTGTTGAAAACTTAGTTGAATTTTATTATCATCTTTTTTGTTGATTTTTCATTTTCATTTTCATTTTCAACTTCTTTTTACTTCGAATATTACCACATCGTTCCAAAGTAGGTCGATGGTGGATGTGTGCTTTAATGCATACTATCATTTAGTTATATTGATTTATTTTCAATTTTCTCTTCTTAATATGATAATTTTATGCATGTCATAAATCTTGTTGTAGTTTTGACTCACCTCTCTCGAGTAATTAGTTCGAAAAAAATTAATGGGATTAATTTTTTTAAGGGGAGGTAATAAGGGAGCTGTTACGTACATTTATTACCTAAGGGGGTAGTCGTCGGTCCTACCAAATGTACGCACCAGTCTTGAGATAGTTATATTATTTGTGCGTTCGATTGATTCACGCACTGACGTGCACAATGCTGTGTGAGTTGCTTTGGACGCACGTGTAACCTAGTTGAGTAGTTTGTGACGTCAGGTTTTGAAGTGGAAACATGGAACTGGCTTGTGTCCATGATTGTAATTTTATATTGTGTATCCAATGGCATGTTGAAGGAAGCCATTTATTATTGTGATTTGTATTGGTCTTCAGGTCGAAGCCAATCGCAGTAATGTCACGTAAGTTATCGCCCACTTCTTATTTTAATGCTGCATAAAAAAAGGCCGCTCTACTACTAATCTAGCGGGAATTTTATCATTCCTAGAATGGATCTACAGAGTCGCTTGCCTTTAAGATTTGGATCGTAGACGGAGAATTCCTACGAGTAGAAGAAGTTATATTGTTTACCTTATGCACATGTTTTAAATGCCGTACATGCTTCAATGCCAAAGTCGTGGCATGGATGTAAAGAGAGGGTAGCCAACTGAAAGCCTTTAACTGATAGGATTATCGTATATGACTTTGTGTGAAATTATATGATGTACAACGCTATGTAGGATGAACGTCTGGGAATTTTAACAAATGTAATATGGAAGATTTCATCCCAGAGTATGAATACGTTACCATGATAGACGTCCTTGAAAGAAGGTCAACGGTCGTGACTGAGAAGGATATTATACGGTAACAGTTTTGTAATCCTTAGTCTATGGACAGAGGTCTTTACTAGAAGAGAATCTTCAGGAACTTTAGCAGCAATAATTAATATGTTGTCGTGTGATCTTTGCGCCTGTGACGATGTCCGTCTTGTCCACTTCGTGTCCTGGTGAATAAAATCTATGTAAAGTTACCAACGACTTGTGTGCTGCCAATACTTGACCAGTTCACCCAATTCAAGATACTTGTTGGTTTTCGTTTGAAAAACATTGTTGACATTTATTCCGTTGTAACCATTCGCGTTTCAATTCATCACTATGAAAACGACACCAACAATGACCAAGTATATGTATGTAGACTGTGTATGACAATAACAAATACAATGACAAAGATACAGAACAACAACCGAAAACGTTCGCAGAAGTCAAATAAACAATACAGCGAAACTAAGGAAAATGTTACAAAAATGTGTAAAGATGAATGCGAAAAGTAAACAAGACAAATGGCAACACTGTTATAAACAAAAAGGTGTAAAGAAATAAACGAAAGGAAGGAGAGGCAGACAATTACAAACGAATCAAATCAAAATTAAAGAACAGAAAAAATATAACGAAAACAACGAAAAAGGTACACTGCGTTACAACTAAACGTAAATAGCAATAAATATTGCTAACAATTTCCAACTAAGGAAAATTGCTCAATCCCTAAAGACACGCTCTCAGTAGATACCTCTATTACATGGTATTATATTGGGCTTTGTGCACTTGGGTCCCCTCTACACCTCGTTTCACGGGGTAGAAGAGGTTTCGATTATGAGATGAGACATGGTATTATCTAAAGGAGTCACCTTTCCCAACCAAAACCCGCTGAAAACAACAGAAAAATACACCACAATATTACAAGTAACATATAAAATTGCATATAATGGAATGTGTTGCAAACAAAGTTTAGTTACAAGTAACAATATAGTAACTCTCTTGTTCTTTGTCAACACCGGAGTATAATGTCAAGCGCGCAATGATTGTTAGATCCACAATAACATGTAGTGGTCTCCAGGAACATAAAGTCACTATGACCTTCTCGATGAATAGTTGAGACTTGAGGTCCAATATTGAAAAAGTTCGTAGACGGTATTGTTTACCAAAATACTTGATCTCGAAATATGTGACTTGATCGCTTTGACGTTGGAAAGTCTGTTGCCTGTAACGGTAAACAACCAGCGGTACTGTTTACAAAAGGACTTGACTTGTGTAGCTGTAACGTGTAAACAACCAGCGGTACTGTTTACAGTAAGGAATTGACTTGTGTGCAGCTGTGGTCCACGTAGCAATATTGTATAGATACTAACTCCAGTACTTGTACCAACTGTGGTTCATGTAGCATTATAACACAGATGCTAACACTGTTTATGTGGGTCAACAGTCAATGACCTATTTTACTGTCCTGTTATTTCTAAGCTGTCAACCTTGATCGTTGCAATCTGTAGTCAAAGCCAAAATTGAAGCCGTAAAGCCCACGGAACTGGCCTACCAGAAATGTTACAGTCCGGAATGTTAGTTTTTATCATTTATCATTTAGCATACATTTTATCATAAAATTGCTGAACCGACGTTATCGTTAAACTTTGCGACCGAACGTCGAGAATCGAATACAGTCGAAAATAATATATATATGTAATAGGTTTAATGTGATACGGACGAGTGGTCCGTAAGGCGAGGACAGATTGTATATTTGTTCAAGGTCTCGAACTACAATGGTGCAAGTTGGTGTGTGAACGAACAGTAAGATCGCTCTCACACAAGGATATTCTTTGTTATCGCGTGTGTAGCTTTATTTTTGATAATTTGTATTGAGTCAGGTTTACAAAAAGAACGATACAATAAAACCACGGGATGTGTCAGGGTTTACCATTCGTCAGTCAGTTATTATTTAGCAGCAATCAGCCCAGAATATTATAGGCTCGCATTTCTATTGTTTATTATTGTTGAACCTTAATAATAATAATAATAAATTCTTTAAGCACCAAACACGGCGCATAAGGCAGAAACCAGTGCTCTCCAGGTTGTTCGTTGTGACGCCACTCCTTTTAGCTCTTGCACATTATTTAGGCCCAACGTTCTTCCTTCTCTTATTATTGTTCTTCTGAGTGTTTCTTTTGGTCTTCCTTTTTTCCTCTTACCCTCAGGAACCCAAGTGAACGCCTGTAGTGGTATTCTGTTGTTTTGCATTCGTAGGACATGACCGATATATGACCATCGTCTTTTCCTTATATAGTCGGAGACATATTTCTGCCTAGAGTCTTCTCTTATTTGTCGATTAGTCTTGAATTCTTTCCAACTGATGTTCATGAGTTTTCTAAGACATTTGTTCTCGAATGTATTCAGCTTGTTCTCCAATGATTTTGTTATTTTCCAACTCTCACAGCCGTATGTTAACACTGAGATAACATTTGAATTAAACAGACGAAGCTTGCGATATTCAATGATCGTAATTTCCAAATGTTAGATAATCTATTGAAGGCGCTAGCTGCCAAAGCAATTCTAGTATGGATTTCTCTTGTTGTGTCACCATCCTGAGTCATTTTACTGCCTAAATAATTGAAACTTTCAACTTTCTGTAGTTTTTCCCCGTTCAAGATGATATCAAAGGTCTCGTTAGAAAAGTTCATAGCTTTAGTTTTAGAGGCATTTATTTGGAGACCTATTTTAACCGAGAGATGACACAAATTGTTTATTGCTTCTTGGGATTGTCTTGGTGTTGAACTTAAGAATGCTACATCATCTGCGAAATCCAGGTCCCCCAGGAATTTTCCATTTGTCCATTTTATACCTAATTGTTCATTGTGGGTATAGTTTCTCATAACCCAATCAATTGCTATTCCAAAAAGTAGTGGTGACATAATACAGCCTTGTTTCACCCCTGTTTCTACTGTAAACCATTCTGTATTCCCTTTATTTGTTCTAACACAACATCTTGCATTGTCATATAGCGCTTTGCTTATATTCACATATTTTGTTGGAAAACCATAGATTGTAAGTATCTTCCACAATGATGGGCGGTGTAGACTATCAAAGGCTTTTTGAAAATCGACGAAGGTGATAATAAGTGGCGATTGCCTTTCCACTGATTCTTCTATAATTGTTCTTAGTGTGAATATTTGATCAATACATGATCGTTTCGGCCTGAAACCCGCTTGTTCTTCTCTGATCTTTTCGTCAGCATGCAATTTAAGTCTTTCTAACATCATGCAACATAATAATTTTCCAGGTACTGATAATAGAGATATACCACGCCAGTTATTACAGTCTGATAGATCACCTTTCTTCGGTAACTTTACAATAATACTGTCTTTCCATTGTTGTGGTGGTTGTTCTTCTCTCCATACTTCATTTATAATATCTAAAATTCTCAAGAGGTTGTTGTCATTAACTGCTTTAATCATTTCCCCTGAAATTTCGTCAACTCCAGCAGCTTTAAAATTTTTTAATCTTTTAAAATATTTCTCGTCCAACGTGAATTCTTCGCAAGTTATTGGCAAGGTGGTTGTGGGTGTTTCATTATTAAAATCAGGTGTTACTGTTGGTGGTGGTCTGTTTAGCACCTCCATGAAGTGCTCAGCCCATCTCTTCATTTGTTCTTTTTCTGTTGGTATTGAATTCCCTAATTTACCTTTAACAGGTGTTTCCATAGCAGTAGGCTGGTGACATAGTTGTTTTGTAATTTGATAAAGGCACCTACTATTACCAGTTCTTGCAGCATTTTCAGCTTCTACGGCCAGTTCATTGATGAAATGTCTTTTATCTCTTCGAGTTTTTGTCTTCACTTCTTTATTTAACAAGTTATAAGTTAGTTTGCAAGATTCAACTGCATTATGTGTACTTGCCGCTAGTAGTTTAAGTTTTGCTGTTTTCCTTTCTTGTATTTTATCCCAAGTATCTTCTCTCATCCATTTTTTCTTTTTATGTACTAGGTATCCGGTGGTCGCTACTGCTGCTTCTGTCATTGCTGTTCTCAGTTGTTCCCATTTAGTATCGATTGTCTTGGTGGTGATATCGTTGTCAATTTTGCCTAAAGCATCGAAATAGTTGTTCATTTTGACATTATATTCCTCCTTTATATCATTTGATTGCAGTCTGTGTACATCTATTCTTCTATTTTTATTCTGTTGGTATAACTTCTTCAGTTTAATTCTCACTTTAGCTATGCAGAGGTTATGATCGCTTCCGATCTCTGCACCTCTGTATGCTCTGACGTCTTGAACTGATGAGCGAAATTTTGCGCTTATGCAGAAGTGATCTATCTGGTTCTTAGTTCTGCCATCAGGTGAATTCCATGTTATCTTGTGGATATTCTTATGTGGAAAGATGGTGTCTGCCACAACGAGGTTTAATATTTCACAAAGTTCTAGAAGTCTTTCGCCATTTTGATTCATACAGCCTATGCCATGAGTACCGAGATATCTTTGTACTCCATCGTTGTTGTCACCTACTTTGGCGTTAAAATCGCCCATGACTGCTATTATGTCATGCTTGGGTATTGTGTTGATGGTACTTAGAAGTGCTTCATAGAAGTCATCTTTTGTGGTATCAAGAGCGTCGTTAGTTGGTGCATAACATTGTACAATTGAGAGCTTGAAAAATCGTGTCTGAAATCTAGCTAATATTAGCCTCTCATTGATAGGTACCCAGCTGATAAGTGATGCTGCTGCTTATCTAACAAATAAATATCAGCTTTTGGGAGAGAGACAATCGCAAAGCGAACGCGGCTGCTTTTTTATTTTTAGCGTGTCTTATAGGAGGTATCGTACATTACTTACACCACGTACATCTAGAGCAGTGCTCCGCAATATTTTTTTTTTCACTTTGCGGCACACTTAATTGAAGTGCCATTCAAAATTCCACGGCACACTACAATATTTAAATGGTGGGTAAGGCAAATATTTTACATTTCTATGCAAATAAAAGACAGCGATCTATAATTTTTGTGATGAATTAATGGAGCACTGCCCTAGAGAGGGGTTGGCAAGCTTCGAGCCGAATGCGGCCGCGACTTCGTTTTTATCCGGCCCGCCAGCATAGATCAGTGATCCACTTCTTATAACATCACATCAAACATGACAGTAATGTTAATATTACATTGCTTTAAAACGCTGTGGTCAATTGTCGCATATTTTTAGATAGGTTAGAAGATAGTTACGGTCCCGTCTGATGAGAGGGGATAGTGGTAAATATGTGAGAATAAAGGTGGAAGAAATAGATTCGCGAGTGAATAGTTAAGGAGAAAAGTTGTCTCTGGACTGAATAGTTTCTCTAGTCCAGCCTATCTATACAACTACATTTTAGTGTAAGACACTCTTTCAACCCCTTATCTCTAGAAAGATAAGTTTAACTAAACACACCCACACACAATTATGTGACAACAAGACACACAAAACGTGAAAACTGGTTAATTGGGTATGGGTCTGACCAACACACAAGTTTAAGTTCTTTTTGTTGTTTATTATCATTAAACTTTTTTTTTTACAACATCAAACATATAGAGAAATCAATAAAATCTTGTTTACAGATATATGAAAATAACCGAATAAGTGCTCTCCCCTTGTTGAGAAAGGATTCCAAAAGAAGTTAATAACCCAAAGGTCGGAGATAAGCACTAGGTTACAGAATAGACTATAAAGAACAAGTTCCCCACTAAATTACTACTCAGTAAAGTACTCAGTTTAGCGAAATAAAAAAAGAAGTTAGTACAATGATTATAACAAAGGAAAAAATTCACTCTCTCTATCTATCTCTCTCTCTCTCTCTCTCTCTCTCTGTCATCTGTGGCCACAAACACTCTCGCTTACCCACTCGTGGTGTTGGTATCCCTTGAAAAGTTACAATAGTTCCTGAACCTATACTGTCAGGTGGGTTGCCCAAATATGGCCCCAGTCCAGCCTATATATCGAATAATAATTACAAGGTGGACGCCAAATTTGGTGGTTTAATTTTCCCTCGATGAAATCAATGTTATCACAAATAGTTACTGAACCAAGACGTGCTCTGAACGTTCACAGTTGGAAAAAGGAGAAAAGTAATTCCCGTATTGCTAAGCATCTGGTTGCTAAGATAAGTTTTACAATATGTACAACTGATGATGATGGTAAATCCTATCGGCTGGCTCTTATGATGAGTGCCGATTTTGAAACAGCGTAGTTGTTCTGGATCAATCCGTTGCTACGGCTGTCAAACGTCAGGAATATATGTTCTCTCATATGCCCAGTGGGCTGGAAAAATTGGATAAATAATTCTGGGTAATGTACAGTCCAGTTACGATTTAATCTTAATGTTTATTGGTCTCTTGGGCCCAACCGGTTCATGAAGGAACTTGGGACTTGTAGCCACGAAGAAGGCACCATTAATCCTTCACTGAATGAAGAAGGAGGACCGAACTAGTCCAAAAATCGAAGACCCAAAATAATAATAATGGTACTGATAAGTAAAAGTTAAAAGACCGCTGGCCGCTGGTTTTGATCAGGTGCTATATTAGGAAGAATAGAACATTTATGAAAAACTGCTACTATCCTATCCACCCATAAGTTTTCCGCTATGGCATGTCGGGCAAAAGGGTATGCGCCCTCCCCCGTTATTGCCCGCGAAAAAATGAACAGCGCACAAAGTCTATTATTATTTACTTTATCCATACGCGCACTTTAGCAAAAATCGCCTGTCACTATTAGCTATTTGTTGGCGTCTATTGTTTTGTCATATAACATTAACTCTAGTCACTTATATAATTTCACACAATGAAATATAATGCGAATTCTATTCGGTCACTCATCCGTCATGCGCAATAATCTCAGTCAGCTAACCCCTATCTTATTGTGTAAGAAAGTGTGGTGATGGAATTTACATTACGCTGAACGACTGGCAAGAAAATATCTACGCGTTAGGTTATTTCACTAGTTTTAAACGCTAGGGAATTATAGTGAATAAAAATGGTAAACTTAATACATTTTAACACTTAAGCACAATTTCTATTACCACAAATCAGAAAATGAAATCCCCACGAGACAATTTAACACATTTAGCGAAGAATGGTTCTAGTCTGGCGTGTTTAGATTATCCAAGAATTTCTGAGAGACTCTGATAACTGAATTTGAGGTAGCGCGGTATATACAGTACTTTGCAAAAAAAATGGCAGTCATATTTTCACAACGCAGCACACTCATAGAAGCAAATAATAATAAAAACTGTATGTCCATAGGAAGATTGGTATCTCCCCTATCTATTAACAGTGGTGTCAGTACAATATAATGTTGCCTTCTCCAGCAAGGCAAGCCTGGATGCGGCGAGGCATACTTCCCATAAATGTTTGTAGGTAATTGTGAGTCAGGCTGTCCCAGTATTTTTCAGCTACCTTCTTCAATTGTTCAACGTCTCTGAGTCCACACTTTTTCAAATGATTCTTGAGTAGTGCCCAAACGTTTCCAATTGGGTTTAGATCGGGACTGTTGCTGGGTCACTTCAGCACTATCACATTCTTCTCTTGCAGCTATGCTTTGGTGGTATGAGCTGTATGATTTGGGTCATTGTCATGTTGAAATGTGCACCCATCCGGGTACATGACCTGCATAAATGGCAGAAGGTGTCCCTCTAGTATGTCGATGTACCTTTCTTTCGTGAGAATTCCTGTGAAAACACACAGTGGGGTGGCACCTCTTGCTGACACCCCTCCCCAAAGATGGAATTTCTAGGTATGTTTCGGTCGCTGGTACACAGGCGTTACAGAGCCTTTCGTCCAAATATTTATTTGAGCAGGATAAGACCAAAGAGAACATTCATCTGAAAAAATCACATTGTCCCATGACAAATTTTGGTGTTCGTGGCACCAGTTCAAGCGCATCTGTTTGTGAGTCTATGTGAGCAATGGTGACGAAATTACCCGCTCTTGTGTGTAATTCATCCTGTGTAGCTCCCGTTTGACAGTAGCATTAGATACCTCTGGGCTTCCCAACTCGATCATATACAGATCATGGTGTACAAATCACTAGAAGATGTTACAATTCACACCTTCTGTATAGCAGAGAAATCAGGAAACTACGTTTCCCGGATCAAAGGTTTTCGTTCATTCTGCTCAGCGATGCTGATCGACATCAGAAGACTGGCCGTGCACGGGCCTCGGGCTTCTCTTAGATTACGTCCCCTTTCCGCAGATCAATCATTTACCTCCCCCTGAAACGTACAACATCAAAGGTGGTCAGGAAAATATTATCGCCCCTGTATCTCTTCAAACAATCCGTTATTTCTACGCGCATCTGTCTAATGACCGATAATTGACAAATCAGCTCGCGTGAGAAGCTCAGGTAAACAAACGTGATTCGCTCCCCTGTTAAGACTGGCAGGTGCGAAAAGTTAGTAAACAACTCTGTTGTTATGTTCCCAGAAAAAGGGCTAAAAATTCTTCTTCTTCTTCGTTCGTCCTGAAAAGGACGGTGGTTGCGTTGTGTCTGTTTACGTCTAAGCTGTGATATCTGCACCTTTCGGTCGACACATCCGACTTCTGCACGGCATTTTTTAGGACCGGGTTTGCCTTCCCATTTCGATCCACACTCGCTCAGCCAGACTGCACAGCTGCAGACTGTTTCCAGGACCACCACGTGGAGGTGGAGTGCGGTCTTGACCAGCTCTGGTTCGCTGGTCCTGACGCAGGCAGTCAAGCTATGAGTCGCTGACTGCGGTCTCTATTGCTGCGTCTTGAGGTCCCGGGCTAAAAATTCAAAGGTGAGTCATACAAACAGAAAATTGCGTGGTTTGGCTTAGCCAATGATAGAAACTAAATGGGAAAGCAAAGGCTGTCAGATTACTGTATCAATATTTCCATTCTACGCCACATCAATTAAGGGTAATATTGTCTAAAAAACATTAATTAAAATGAAATAATTACATGCCTCTCACTAATCCTTTCTTGTGCAGATGTCGTTTTCTGATCATGTAAATATCTTTGATTTTTACCCATTCCTTTTGGCTCGGGAGACCTGAAATATTTACTTTCCGGCCCGTCTGTAAAAAAAAGTTTGCCGAGCCCAACTCTATACTCCGTAGTTCCCATTTGTATGTTGGCCTGAACTCTTGTTCTTGTGTGTATGTTTGCAAACAATGTAAAATGGCACCTAACTAAAATAACCTGAAAAAAAAAACAGAATTCAGTGTTGAGCTTAGAACAGGGGCGCTTGAGTACACAAAAAACAGGATTCAGTGTTGAGCTTAGAACAGGGGCGCTTGAGTACACAACACGTTATATATTATTATACGAGCAAGTGACCTGCCAAAACATAACGAGAAATAATTATGTTATGCTCTGTTTTTGCTGCATGTCCTGAAGACGGCACTAATTCTCCTGTGGTTGTTTCACTCCTTTCCATTCAGTTTTAGCTTCATGGGATCATTATTGTCAAACATGGTGACTTATGGTTAATGGTCAATGCACCATAAAACAGTTGAAAGGCCTGCGCTGTCTTTAAATCGGTCTTTAATTCAGCTTTCACATACATACATACAAAAACGAAGGTCCCTTCTGCCCACAATTTTCCGGGACCCACTCGGTGCTCTGGCCCCTGAAACGTGCTCGGTCCACCCGAGGCGGTAGTTACACCACTAACCTCGATCAACATACTTGGGATTCATTGAACTCTTGACTAAACAGTTTGGCGATCTAGATTTTGCTGACGACCTGGCTTCCCTGTCTCGTAACCGTAACCAGATCCAGGACAAAGTGAGAATATTTGATGAGGGGTCACAGCGACCAAGACTTAAACTGTACCAAGGACTGAAAAGAAAAAAAAATAACCAGGCTAGACTGAGAGTTAGATCCCCAAAAGATTTCTCTTCATCATCATTTTCCTTTGCACTTGTAATGGAGCAGAGAACCTTCACTTCAGCTGGTCCGTTGGCAGGAATCCTGCGCCAAGGATTCTCAGGCATTTTCAGTGGTGGTTTCTGTAGCAATTTAATTTACATCATGAGGTTGCCAGCTCAATGCATTACCTCATATACCGTTTTATTGGTTTAAATACTTATATTACCTCCTATTAGTTGCCTTGTACGATTTGCTTGAGGTGCAGTAGTTCTATTCCTCCTGTATCTCTTCAGAGACTCCCGGGAACTACACGGGACCTACAAAATTTGGAAGCTTACATTTATCTGGGCAGCAATGTAGATAAATTGTAATAATTAGCGTGGTATATCTCTATTATCAGTACCTGGAAAATTATTATGTTGCATGATGCTAGAAAGACTTAAATTGCATGCTGGCGAAAAGATCAGAGAAGAACAAGCGGGTTTCAGGCCGAAACGATCATGTATTGATCAAATATTCACACTAAGAACAATTATAGAACAATCAGTGGAAAGGCAATCACCACTTATTATCACCTTCGTCGATTTTCAAAAAGCCTTTGATAGTCTACACCGCCCATCATTGTGGAAGATACTTACAATCTATGGTTTTCCAACAAAAGATGTGAATATAATCAAAGCGCTATATGACAATGCAAGATGTTGTGTTAGAACAAATAAAGGGAATACAGAATGGTTTACAGTAGAATCATGGGTGAAACAAGGCTGTATTATGTCACCACTACTTTTTGGAATAGCTATTGATTGGGTTATGAGAAACTATACCCACAATGAACAATTAGGTATAAAATGGACAAACGGAAAATTCCTGCGGGAATCTGGATTTTGCAGATGATTTAGCATTCTTAAGTTCAACACCCAGACAATCCCAAGAAGCAGTAAATAATCTGTGTCATCTCTCGGTTAAAATAGGTCTCCAAATAAATGCCTCTAAAACTGAAGTTATGAACTTTTCTAACGAGACCTTTGATATCATCCTGAACGGGGAAAAACTACAGAAAGTTGAAAGTTTCAATTATTTAGGCAGCAAAATGACTCAGGATGGTGACACAACAAGAGAAATCCATACTAGAATTGCTTTGGCAGCTAGCGCCTTCAATAGATTATCTAACATTTGGAAATTACGATCATTGAATATACATACCAAGCTGCGTCTGTTTAATTCAAATGTTATCTCAGTGTTAACATACGGCTGTGAGAGTTGGAAAATAACAAAATCATTGGAGAACAAGCTGAATACATTCGAGAACAAATGTCTTAGAAAACTCATGAACATCAGTTGGAAAGAATTCAAGACTAATCGACAAATAAGAGAAGACTCTAAGCAGAAATATGTCTCCGACTACATAAGGAAAAGACGATGGTCATATATCGGTCATGTCCTACGAATGCAAAACAACAGAATACCACTGCAGGTGCTCACTTGGGTTCCTGAGGGTAAGAGGAAAAAAGGAAGACCAAAAGAAACACTTAGAAGAACAATAATAAGAGAAGGAAGAACGTTGGGATTAAATAATGTGCAAGAGCTAAGAGGAGTGGCGTCACAACGAACAACCTGGAGAGCACTGATTTCTGCCTTATGCGCCGTGTTTGGTGCTTAAAGAATTTATTATTATTATTATTATTAATGTAGATAAAGCTGGATAAACAGATAATATCAAAATAAGAATAGGAAAAGTCAAGAGGAACTTTAACTGCATTGGGAAATATAGGGGAATTAAAGAAAATCAAGTCCAACACATTAATGATCGCCTGTTAGAGAATGACTCTGCAACAGGTGAATAATCAAGGTTAAGACAGTTGGAATTTGGCATCAGCAGAGATGGACGTATAAGAGGATGCATCCGTCGTGTATACAACCAGCGAGCTACAGGAACAGTTAGCATTCACGCTCTTCGACATATACTGAAGGAGACCTAAAGGTTTTTCCGGAGTGCAATGATGTCGATTGTGTTCAGCAATAACAATAAGTCCAACTCATAAATAAGAATCTCAAAGTCAGATGTAAAATCAGGTCATGTTGTGTGGCTCGGAAACACGGAGGACAGCAATAGTAACCTGTAATTTAGCAGGTCTATCTTTATCACTCTCTATCTTTTCCAACATCTTTCACATCTTTCTTATTTCATTTTCACACACATTTTCCTCTTTCATCGTGGTAAACGTAATCTTTCTTTATGACGACGTATCTAATTTCACACTCCTGTGATTCATGTTCCCACCTTGCGGAATACACCTGGCTTCATTTTTATCTTGTGAAACACCAGTTTGGTCATAGACAACTTGTAAATAACGTCAGACATGCTACCTTGTATTTTGGAATACGCCTGGCCGACAATATGGTAGTCTTTTCATGGCTAAGCCGTTGTTTAAGCAAATGACTGTCACTACCTGGCGACACAATGGCCGGCGCGCCGGGACACGGACAACAACGTTTGTTTCCAGATGGTAAAAAGAGAGCGGCATGTGTCTTAGATGTCGAGTGCAGAGCGAGATAAGGAACAAAGGGCCCCACCGTAGTACGCGTGACACGCAAAGCGACAAAAGACAGAAAGCTTTGTGACAGAGGAGGCATAGGTTTCTGCATTAGCCGGCCAATCATCAAACACCTGTTTGTCGTGCAAAAGGACATGCAACACGGCATTGAAAGTTGTTACTAGAGCCCACCCCCTTTTAGCCAGTGACACGCACTGACAGGGGACAAGAGACAGCCCAGGCTTAGGCTACCAGATGGACTCTTGGCGATTCGATTATGGGCGGAGTTATACGAATTCGGACACATTGGCAATATACGATATAATCGAAGGGCCCGATGCAATTAGTAGAGAGTTTTTCATCACAGCGTGGTGTAGACAATATCCCAGATCATAGCCTGCAATTAATTCAGTGTGGGAAAAATAATTCATATCTCTGGTGTATTGTATTCTTAAAGGGGTTTGCGAAAGCGAAAAGGAGGTTAGTGAATCTTTTAAAAATTATTAACATATTTTCTTAGTCTTTAGTTAAGATCACTTTTGCACTTAGCTAAATGTGCGGAAGACAGATGTCTTGCCTCATCTGCAAATTTATTGAAGTATTTGGCATGCAGTGTCAACCAGTCAAAATTATTCAAGTCCAGAGAGAAGCTATTTTCTGGAAACCGGTCCGTAGCCACGCCGGTTCAAATCTCAAGGGACAGCGGCGTGTGCTAATAACATCTTCCTGACAACGAGAGACAGAGATTAAATATTTCACTGTCAGTCCTCGCGAGCAGATTGCCTCCACTTGCGAGGGTTTGAGGGAATATTAAGAGAAAAAAAAGACACGCCAGTGAGCTTTGTGCAAAAACATTTCTTTATCAGCCATATAATCTCAAGTGGTAGGGGTACCGGGTTCGATTCCCAGTTGAGGGAATATAATTTATGGAAATTTTTTTTCAGAACCAGTGGTCCTAATGATGTCATACTCCCCCCTGGTCTCCTGAGTAGTGAGATCGGATGCCTAGCCTTCTCGGATAAGGGCGAAAAAAGGAGGTCCCGTGTGCAAGTTGCGCACGTTAAAAATCCCACGGCAGTTGGAAATCGTAAAGAGTAGGCCTATCAGGCCGCTACCCTGGCAAAATTTAAAAGTTAGAAACCTACCCACCACCACAGTATATTTATAGAATGTGTGATTCCTGTATACGTACATTGGGATTCTCGCAGGTGCTACGGAGTTCGTGCACTGTGCTGAGATCCTCCTTGTGTTATCTAGATGAGGAGATCAGAGCACTGATGGAGTTGTCCGTGTGCAATGAAGATGGTCATTAAAACCAAATCAATCTCAAATGGTACACTTCCTTAGTGCAAGAACTTGTCTGGTTCATATACCACATAATCTTTACTGGTACATTTCTTTAGTGCAACAATATGTCTTCTTTATCTGCCACGTAATCTCTAATGGTAAATTTCTTTATTGCAAGATGTCTTGTTCATATGTCACGTTATCTCTAATGGTATATTTCTATAGTGCAATAACAAGCCTTCTTCAGCTGCCATAGAATTTCTAAACGATACCTTTCTTTAGCACCAAACACATGTCTGGTTCATTATGTCATAATCTGTAATGGAACATGTCTTGGTTACTACAGCTTGTTATATATATATATATATATATATATATATATATATATATATATATATATATATATATATATATATATATATATATATATATATATATATATATATATATATATATATATATATATATATATATATATATATATCGTGTGTGTGTATGTATGCATGAGGGTGACTTCTCTAGCAAAACACAAATATGTATGTATGTATACATACATACATAACATAACACAACAGCACACCACACGCATAACACACACACATAACATTACATACATACAAGGTAGCTTCAAAAAGTTCTCGGAATAGTCGACTCATGTTTGAATGAGTGATTATGTCATGGAGATTATACGTAGTTTTATAAGTTGGTATTGGCCTTGAGGAAACGACATGGCTGATGTAACCGTCACATGTATTCTCGAACAGAAGTTTGTTTGTGTGGTGTGCACGTAGCATCGTCGGAGTTGAAAATGTCATTGATTGAACAACATACAAATGTCAAATTTTGTGTTTTGCTAGAGAAGTCACCCTCAGAGACAATAACCTTGCTTAATAAAGCAAATGGTGATACCGCAATGAAGGAATCGCAAGTTTTTCAGTGGCACATGCGTTTCCGTGAAGGTCGTGTTAGTGCCGATGATGATCCACGTAGCGGACGACCGCCTACCTCGATAAACAATAAAAACATTGAGCGTGTTCGGAACGTTGTTCGTGTTGACAGAAGACTTTGTGTAGAGAAAATAGCCCCAGAAGTTGGAATATCAGTTGGAAGTTGCCACAGTATTCTCCACAATGAACTGCACATGCACCATGTTTGTCAACACATGTTTCCCAAAATGTTATCTCCTGAACAGAAGGAAACGAGATTGACACTGGCAAGAGACCTAATCACTGTGGCTGATCAAGATAGCAATTTTCTCAACAACATAATCACAGGAGACGAGACGTGATTTTTTTCTCGTTCCCTCGCCTAAAATCGGCACTGAAAGGGCAGAGATTCAAAGATGCTGAGGACGTTATCACCAATGCGACAAAGCAGCTGAGAGAGGTGTCAAAGAATGGGTTCCAGGAATGTTTCCAACAGCTGTATGGACGTTGGCAAAAGTGTGTAGTTGCCGAAGGGAACTATTTTGAAAGAAATATAGTGTAAATAATTGTTTTGTTACTTATTTCTATACAATACACAAATTCCGGGAACTTTTTGAAGCTATATATATATATATATATATATATATATATATATATATATATATATATATATATATATATACACTTGCAGAGATTATCTTACTTTTGTGATAGAAAGCATCCTCGTACCACATAATGGAGGCGAGAATTTATATATATATATATATATATATATATATATATATATATATATATATATATATATATATATATATATATATATATATATGTATATATATGTATATATATAATATATATATATATATATATATATATATATATATATATATATATATATATATATATATATATATATATATATATATATATAAAAGAATTTACATAAAGTAAATTTACATAAATTCATACAGCGTTAATGAGGGCTGTTACCACATAGATACATACCTGCCTACACACACACGTACAGACGTACGCATGTCTTCCTTCACGTATGTTTTAGGCTTAATTTACCAGTTGTTGCCATTGCAGTGTTTTCACGTTGTTTATCTTCCTTTGACGTGTCCCCTTCCGAAAACACAAACAAACAAACAAACAAAATCAAAAGTTTGATCCTTCGTGCTTTATCTTTCTGGTTAATTGACTGCATTCTTCTGCGTCACTGGGTACTACATGGGTTATCCCTTGCTTGTATCTGCAATGTTGTTATTTGTTCCGTTTTCTCCCTTTCGTCCTATCACAGTTTAGTATAACCTAAAGATCTTTTATATTTGGAGATGCGCCCTAATATAACCAACTAGGTTGAATGGGACGCGCCTCGCCAAAACGTTATTAAAAAAAAAAAAAGAAATTCACAGTTTCGTGTGTATGTATTCCTGGCCTACCTCCTATTCTAACGCCTACTTTCCCCTCAAACACGCCCTCGCGTAAACTTCTATGCATACAATTAACAATAATTTCTTTAATTTAAGCCCAGTTTCTACCTTGAGGCAGCGTACAAATTTCCCGATTCTGACTCTTTAGAAACTTCATGTTATCACCATTTTTCTACCTAACGCTATGTTTTTTATTGCAGTTTTCAGCTTAAAAATATTTAAAATTAATTTTTCAAATATGTATGTTCAGCCACAAATCAGCTAATTATATATGCAAAAAAATTATTTTGTTATAACTTTTTTATTTATTAACATATTTTAATAATTTTTTCGGTATTTAGTCCAGCCAAGGCATTAGATTAAA
Source organism: Oreohelix idahoensis (assembly GCA_024509875.1). Taxonomy (NCBI): domain Eukaryota; kingdom Metazoa; phylum Mollusca; class Gastropoda; order Stylommatophora; family Oreohelicidae; genus Oreohelix; species Oreohelix idahoensis. The sequence goes on along the minus strand of JAMPIV010019803.1, from coordinate 183,862 downwards.
TTTTTTAACAGTTATAAGCCTTAAACATAAAATAAAATTTCATTGGCTGAAACTTCTCATGAGGGTCAAAGATCGCCAGCTTCAACCAATCAGAATCAAGCTTACATCAAAATAGGCATGCTTGTATGTTTATACTGAATCGTGCTTCCTGTCAATTTCGAAGTGGAATTTGCGATTATGGTTAGATTTATAGTGATTTCTTATTTAATAAAATGGATTGTGTTAATAAATCAACAGCATCATGTAAAAGAAGGAAGGATAGGCCCATTAAGAGGAAATTTAGAGGTAACAGGTATTCTGGTTCCATGAAACTACCGAAAATCACGGCTAGGCCTACATGTCAGACAAATGAAATATCATTCTGTAAATTAAATAGTGTTACTTCTACAGCTGTGAAACACACTGATCCTGAAACTATTGAAGGATACAGAATTATCAGCATTGAAAGCGTCTTGCAGTTTGTTAAACAGTTCCCATGTCCATTATATGTAGTGATGGAAGATCAAGTAAAGAAATCAAGACTTGAGATGGCCTCAGCTGCCATGACAAGGCTGAATGTGATCTGGAAAAGTAACATCAGTTTTCCTGTGAAGATCAAATTATACAAATCACTTGTATTATCTATTCTCTTGTATGGGTGTGAGGGCTGGACACTCACTGCAGATACGGAGCGAAGGATTCAGGCTTTCAAGCATAAATGTTATAGAAGAATTTAGCGCATTTGCTATAAAGAGCGCAAAACAAATGTCTATGTTAGAGAGAAGATAAACACCTATGCAGGCCACCAAGAACCACTTTTGTCAGTAGTGAAAGGTCGAAAGCTTGCCTGGTTTGGGCATGTAACTCGTCATGACTCCATGTCTGCTGATGCTTCCACCATGGCACCCCTACGACCCATGACGGGTTACGGGTTGAGATGATGATGATGTCCAAAGTGTTTAACATCACCTGTCACTACGAGCAGTGAGCAGAATCAGTTTACAGAGTCTTTATACACAGTGAATGAGACTCACTATGGCCTGTCAAGTTCATTTACTTTCACTTGTTTATAAAGAAATACAAAACAGATGAAGAATTTGCAGTGTGGATGAAGGTCACAAATCAATGCCAAAAAAATCTGATGAAATCAAATGGAATGATTAATATTTTTAGAAGATCTGAGGAAAAACATGGTTTGAAGTATGTAAAATATCTTGGAGATGGGGATTCAAAAAGTTTTAAATCTGTTGCCGAGGCAAAGCCACAATGTATCCTGGACTTCAAATCGAAAAATTAGAATGCTGCGGCCATGTTCAGAAACGAATGGGACGACGTCTCCTTGATAAAGTTGCAGAATGTAAAGGCAAGCAGAATGAAGAAGATGGGAAAAAGTATAAGGGTATTGGAAATTTTGGAAGATTAACAAAGAGTGCTATTATGAAAATACAAGGTCATTACGGTGCCGCAATAAGAGGAAATATTGGTTTCAATTTCCAATATGAAAAAAAAGCATAATGGCCATTCTCAAGCACCGTGCTGGAGATCTGGAGATTGGTGCCCAAAGGATATAAAAACAAGGCTAACAAAAACAGGCTGCCTAAATTTGTCATTAAAGAAATTCAGCCTGTCTTTGATGAATTGTCTTCAGACTTCTTGTTGTCAAAATGTCTTCATGGAGGAACACAGAACTCTAATGAGTCTTTCCACAATCTGATCTGCAACAGATGTCCCAAAGCAGCATTTGTAGGAAGAGACAGATTAGAACTTTCAGTTTATGATGCTTTGATAGTTTTCAATGATGGAGAACTTGGGAGAAGAGGAATTTTTGAAAATCTTGGTCTATCTTTTGGGAAATACTGCTTCAAAGGATTTTCTGGTTTTGACGCGGCATGGGTCTCTGCTTCCCTAAGATTATATGATATGAAAAAAGCAGAATACAGGCACAGAAAATCTTTCCTGGATTATAAGAATACCAACAAAGAGAATGGATATGCAATTGGTGGATTCTAATGTGAGTATGACTATTTTAAGGCATGTTTTCTCTGTATTTTGCTTATTTCTACGATATTGTTTTCAGCAATTTTGATGATATCATGTCAGGATTACTCAAAAAGTTGTAAAGCTAAAGGCTTTAAACTTTGTATACTGTAATATCATACTATAGTGCTTGTCCCCTGCTAATTTTAAAAGTATAAACCTGTAACTTTTTGATCAGTGAATTTTTAAAGTATCTCTACCCTGTATTTTTATCAAGAAAAATGGGTCTAATTTTTGAAAATTCATAAAACATCACTCGGACAGTTTATGAAAATGAAACTAGAAGGGAGTCTTGAGAATGCTGTGATCTATGTGCAAGCCAAATTCCAATGTCCTATCTTTGCAAATAAAGTGTGCATCTTGACACAAAAAAAAAGTTTCTATTTTTAGTAACAATATGCAAATTAGGACCCAATATAATTATTTTCCAATGATTGAGCATTTTTTATTAGATGCTTTGATGTCCTAAACATGCCCAAAAAAATTGGAGCTTGTAAAGACAAAAATAAAAAAAAAAAATTTTTAGGTGAAACCTCCCCTTAAAAAGACCGAATCCCAACTAAACAGCCCTGGTGTATATCCTCACTTGTACCCACCCACTAGATATTCTATCTTGCCGCAACATAATATATTAAAACGAGCCGCGCTGGTGTAATGGTTACCACATTGCGCTGGCGATCAGGTGTTCAAGGTTCATGCTCGGGAATGGGCATTTGAAGTAGTGTCATCGACCGGGATTTTGACTGAATAACCTGAGATAAACCTTCTGTGGATGGGAAAGAGCGAAGCTCCTGACCGGGTTGGAAAGAAAGTACACAGGCTCCTCAGCCTCGCAATGACATGTCATTGGGCCGAAGGGCTGAAAGCCCAAGTGCCGCTGGTTAAAAAAAACAAAACAAAGAGTTTCTTTCTTGAGGCAGCATAATATATTCAAACCCAGTCTATCTTGCCGCAGCTTAACATATTTAAACTCAGTTTCTATCTTGAGGCAGCATAACATATTTAAACCCAGTTTCTATCTTGCCGCAGCTTAACATATTTAAACCCAGTTTCTATCTTGAGGCAGCATAACATATTTAAACTCAGTTTCTATCTTGAGGCAGCATAACATATTTAAACTCAGTTTCTATCTTGAGGCAGCATAACATATTTAAACTCAGTTTCTATCTTGAGGCAGCATAACATATTTAAACCCAGTTTCTATCTTGAGGCAGCATAACATATTTAAACCCAGTTTCTATCTTGAGGCAGCATAATATATTTAAACCTAGTTTCTATCTTGAGGCAGCATAATATATTTAAACCCAGTTTCTATCTTGAGGCAGTATAATATATTTGAACCCAGTTTCTATCTTGAGGCAGCTTAATATATTCAAATCCAGTTTCTATCTTGCCGTAGCATGATATATTTAAACCCAGCTTCTATCTTGTGGCAGCATAATATATTCAAACCCAGTTTCTATCTTGAGGCAGCATAACATATTTAAACCCAGTTTTTATCTTGTGGCAGCATAATATATTCAAACCCAGTTTCTATCTTGAGGCAGCATGATATATTCAAATCCAGTTTCTATCTTGCCGTAGCATGTTATATTTAAACCCAGTTTCTATCTTGAGGCAGCTTAATATATTCAAATCCAGTTTCTATCTTGTGGCAGCGTAATATATTTAAACACAGTTTCTATCTCGGGCAGCATAATGTATTCAAACCTAGTTTCTATCTTACCGCAGCATAATATATTTAAACCCAGTTTCTATCTTGCCGTAGCGAAATAAAGAATTATAGTCGACAGAGGGAGTAGAGAATTGGACACGGACAAGAAAGGCTTATAACAGACATGGAAAGGCTTTGATTGGATGGCACGGTACAAGCAAGTTTGGTGTTAGTTTGATGGGAGTCCTGCAGCTTAACAGGGGACTGAAGGGTTGTGGTGAGGATGGTCTTTATAAATTAATCTTCCGGTATGGTGAATCTGTTGCCGACCCATAAATGTGCCTGGCTCTGCTCTTGAGTTAGGGAAGGCTAAGGTCGCAGGGGAAGGGAACTGGTCACAGCACCTCATAAAGCTGGACCTAGTACAATGAAGTCTCTAACACTCCCCCCCCCCCCTTACGGGAGTGTCTACTAAGGGACAACCTATATGTATGAATGGAAGTACGCATGACTCACCACTTGACTAATACTGACATCACGACCACAACAAAAAGACAATAGCTCGTCAGGTTAGAGCGAAATGAGCGTAACTGGCGACAGCCGCTTCAGTGCAGAAGTGCGGGTTCCTCCTTGAAATTCCAGATACCAATTAAATTAAGCGGACAGGTAAATACAGCCAGAGTAACAAACACGGCTCTATGCTAATGTAATGTGAGCATTCGGCGCCGTCAGACTTTTCACACTTAACTGTAGTACGGCTCCGGATTTTCTGTGCCGTGTGCTTCGTTTGTGAGGGTCATACAGATGTTAATGTGCGTATATTATGAAGTGAAATTAAATTGAGTTTGTTGGAATCGAGAAGTGAACAATCTTAAGTTTTCGCTGCTTAGTATGGTGTTTTCTAATATAGTTCATGTAGCTTATCTCGTGAGATTACTTACTTTTGATCTTTTAGTTCCAGGGATGCCGTGAAGCGTAGTGGCCAAGTATGTCGCATTGGCTGCTGTGAGTCCGTGTCGTTGTAGGATTTCTGTATGTTGTCTATTCATCTCGCTCTTGGTCTTCCCCCGTGCCCTAAAACCAGATCTTCTGCTGTTGTAGGCACGTAGTGGTAATTTGTCTGGCTCTGTTCTCGTGAGATGGCCAAACCACTTAATTTTTTTCTGTCTCTATATATATATACTTGATGCAGGATGCAGGATGTAGTTCCTACAGTTGTTTCTGATGTCATCATTTCCCATTCTGTCACTCCTGGTAACATTACAAGCTTTTCTTAAGTATCTCATCTCACAGGATATGATTTTTCTCTCCTGTGCTTCGGTCAGGGACTTTGCTTTTCGCTAGGAGCAAACAGTTTGCCAAGATTATACTATTTATCAGCTACCGTTTAGTTTGCATACTAATAATCTGATGTTTGAGTAGTGAGAATGTATACGTATATTGAATGTTTCCCCCCACAGGCATCTTGCCTTCAGGCTGACTTCTTTTTTTTTTTTTTTTTTTTTAGTGTTTAGGGTTTCGATTGTCAAAGAAAACATCGGTCCTGCAATGAGACATGTAAAAAAAAAAGGTAAAGGATCCCGTTACACGCCCATTGAGGCATATTGGGAATATGGTGTTAGGCTCATATTTTCTTGACCATCGGCACACTAGGGGTGATGTGGTCAGCATCACGCCGGCCGCCTTAACCTTCCCAGAAGTTGCTCTGGTACCCAATTCATGAGGCTGGGTCGTTTGCGGTCGTTTGCGGTCTAAAAGATCCGACCTCAACTGGGGATCGAACCATGGACCACCGAACTAGGAAGCCAGTGCATTAACCACTGCGCTACCGCGGCTCCGGTGGTTTCTGTAGCAGCTGTTTTTTTTTACATGACTAGGTTACCTGCTCCGTGCACAACCTCACATTAGCCGCCTCTTACGACATGCCTGAGGAAGCCATAGTCCTGTTCTTTCTGTGTCTCATCAGAGACCCGACCCCCGGGAATGACATGGGAGGTAATAATTTACAGAAATATTTTGCATATTTGGTACACATTTCTTGTAATCGGATTTTAAGACAAACAGGTGATTGGCCGGTTGTTGCTTTGCAAGGTGGAAAGGCTGCCCCCTTGCATGCCGTCTGGTTCACGGTTTTAGCCTGTAAATCCCTACTCTTTCATTCGTCACGCGCGAGAAACGCGCAGCAAGAAACGCTCGTCTGTAAGAGCATGAAGCGCTCAGGTCAGAATCCCTCCTCATTTTCTCAGCCGATAGGACAGTTTGGCACTCTCTTTGGCAAACCTCAACACCCCAGTGTAGAAGAGGAACGACTAAGTAAGTAAGTAAGTTAGTTGTGTAGTAGGCTACACAAAACGGGGTTCATTTTCATTATACAGATCGCTGTGGTACCTTTGTTGTATATCTTGAGAAGCCCCCCGATTTCGAAATGACGGTACTACTTGTTGTATGCAATATTTGATACGCAAGCACAACAGATATTCTATTTAGGAAGTATAAATTTCAGTGAAGAAATTTTAGATTGCGGAAACATATTTTCTCAATATTATTCCGCAGTCTATGAATCTAAATATGAAAATATGACTCTAAAGAAGCCAGTAAACTACCGTTATGTGAGACATCAAAAATAACTTCCCTCTATGAAATCGTGTGTTGGGCAAACTGGATTTTACGTTCAGTTGTAATGTTAATAATGTGGTTTTGCGCTATGTGTAATACAATGACAATTAATTGTATTTATTGTGATGACTACTTCATATAAATTAGTTGGATGTTATTTTTGGCACCAAATGGAGCATGGGTACACCATTACAGCTGGTTCCCCCTAGCAGAAAGCCTGCCTGGCAGCATCGAACGTTATGTTGCAGCAGTGGTTTCGGTAGCAGGTTATGTTTACGTGATGAGGTTACCAATCGTACGCACAACTTTATATTAGTCGCATCTTACGACACACATAAGGAAGAAGAAATCTTTTTTTTTCCTCCCGAGAAGACCCCCCCCCGGACTACTCGGGGCGTTCTTTGTGCTACTTCTTGCCTAAACAGTAAGCCTATTCTTTCATAGTGTCTTCAGAGGCCCCAACTCCCCCGGGAATAACACGTCTTCATCAGTTCCCCAACGAACATACGCCTTCAACAAAACGTATGCCAAGTCTTCCTGTCCCGTGCCATCTGCTCAAGGTCTGTCCATTTCTTCTTCATCGTCGTCATGCCTGTCTCCAGTCCTCTTCTCTATGCGATCTTTAATCTCCATGTTCTTTGTTGAAATTTTGCTTGTTGTTGAAATTTTTACAATGTAGGGTAACCAGCCCCATGTCCAACCCTCCTTAGTCCCCTCTTACGACATTTGTGGTAGGTTACGGTGTTGCTATTCTTCGGCGACCTTTCGGGCCCTGGTAACACACGGGTAAATTACAGTAAATAAAGAAATATTACATACATAGAGGTATGTTTGAGGTACTCGTGAGAAATAAAGTAGAAAACTAGACAATAGAAAAACAACAGAAGTGATAGGCTCGCTGGAGAATAGAACCCAGAAACTGCATAAATGACACATGGCCATATTCTAATTGGTTTGTTGTTTTCATGTATAATTTTTTAATACTTTTTTTTTAGTTTTTCTTAAAAGTTCTGCGGAAAGATTGTTCTAATCTTCGCATGAACACATCTCTGCTACAGCTAACGTGCTGAACGGAACCGCTGTGCGTGTCGCGTTAACTCGGTGGCAAATTAATATTAGACCAACATAAAGGTATGTCTAATATTAATTTACTGTTTACAGGCCTCGGGTTTCCCTTCCTTATGTGTTATTTATGTCTATACAATACCAGAAACCTACCCTCTGTTCTATACTAATGTCCTTAAGTCTTCTACTATTTACTGGACCCAGTATCAAGGTCTTTGTCTTGTTTGGACTGACACATACTGTTAATAGGAGAACAACAGAAGTGATTGCGTCATTTAAGGGCTGAGTTGCCCACTGTATACTTCCGGTGTTATCTTGTGTGTTTCGTACTGATAAATAGCCAGCAAAGCATCTTTTTTTGGGGATGCCTAGCTGGCCGTGGGGTCAGTGTGATTCGCTTGATAGCTAGGCGGAGTTGTCGTACGGAAGGTACGGGGTTCGAACCCTGGGTAAGCCACTCACGTCTGTTGTTTTTCTGTTGTCCAAGTGTTCTACTTCTTTATTTCTTGCGAGCGCCTGAAAACATACCTTTATGTTGGTCTAATATTAATTTACTGTTTACAGGCCTCGGGTTTCCCTTCCTTATGTGTTATTTATGTCTAACTCGGTGGCACCCGTGCCTGTATTTCGCGAGAACCGTTGGGTTGTCAGAAACAGCTGTCGATCAGATGGTATTAATGTTTATGTACTTAATTTGATATGCACCCATATAACAGACGTCCCTTAATTCACTCACACTGTGTAGAGCAGGGGTCGGTAACCCAGGAGCTTTTAGGATCTACTTTAACACTGTGTGCTCATTGGTCTATGGTTCGATCCCCAGTTGATGTGGGATTTTTTTAGGCCTCAAACGGCTCCTGGGTCGACCCAGCCCCAGTTGGGTACCAGAGCAACTTCTGGGAAGTTTAAGGTGGCCGGCGTGATGCTGACCACATCACCCCTAGTGTGCCGATGGTCGAGAAAATATGGGCCTAACACCATATTCCCAATATGCCTCAATGGGCGTGTAAACGTGTCTAAAGTTAGTTGCTTATCAGGATCCTTTATTGGCTGTTTGTGATTTTTCTAGGCAATTTTTTTACTCTAGTAGCTTTCTGAACACTGTTAAAAATCCACACAAAAGCCTGCTCTAAAACCTGGTATATCTGGATTATGAAACTGCGTTCATATCCATTAGGCCGAGCCCTCTAAAGATCTACTATATGTCTGTGTGTGATTTTAGGAGGGTGGGGAGGGGTTATTGAACCTTACTATCTCGTGCAGTTCACCAATATATTTTAGTAGCCAGCTCGCGAGTTTTCATTGGGAATGCGGAAAAGGTACCTTTGATCCAGGGGACACTGCGATTTTAAATGCCGGTGGAAGAGATCTAAACCGAAATTTCTCTAGTAATAAGTCTATTTTGTTCCCCGTAGTCCGCCTTAAGATCTACCAAATCATCCTTTGTGATCTGCTGGTAGTTCGGGATCGATTGGTTGCCGACCTCTGGTGTAGAGAGTAGTCGTTGCTGTGGCTGTAAGTGGCGAATACTGCCGACATTTCATCTACAGGGTGATCGAAAAGTCACTCGCTGGTTTTAAGTTTCTATATCATGACTTGTATCTGTGGATATACACGGAACAAATGGTGAAACAAGAAACATTAACTGCCATGTTTTCTGCTTCTTCTATTTCGTACACTCTCACTCCGTAGAGTTTTTCCAGGAATGATACTAGTGACGGCCATGTATGCTTTATCTGTTGCTCATATGTTGGGCATCTTTGAAGCAGATGTTCAGCTGTCATTTTATCTGTTGCTCATATGTTGGGCATCTTTGAAGCAGATGTTCAGCTGTCATTTTATCCATGCCACAGTTATACATATCGGTAGATCCTATCTTTAGATTGTTGAATAGAGCAACACTTATCGGTAGATCCTATCTTTAGCTTGTGGAATAGATGGTATCCCAATGTGTTGTGGCGCGTGCTGAGTCTGAAGATTATCATTTGTTCTCTTCTGCTGAGCTGGTTATATGTATCATTTTGTGTGTGACCTGGATGCTCTGCATCCCAGCTGTTTCTGTATCTGATTCTGATAAAACTCTCTGCCTCTTTGAAAGTTATGCTTGTATCACAGGCTGAGGTAGCTTTCCACATTCCTGTGCCAGTCTGTCAGCCGCGTCTTTTGGGTGCAGTAATAAGTTTAACTTTTAATTGTTCTAAATTTTATTTCCAGAAACAAAACACAATAAATAAATTTTAGAAATGGCTAATAAACGGACGTTACAAGAAACAGCCGAATTTCAGCTTTTTTTAAAATGAATTCATATGTTGAACAGTCAGAAATTCACAACGATCTGTAATGTTATGTACCTGTGCATTTTATGTAATAAAAAGTAATTGTCTTCATTGTGGCGGTTTGTTTCGTGTAAATTAGTTGGATCGGGATGGGGATCCAAAGGCGCAACAATAGAGAATGCAGTCAAGCGACCCATAGCTTGACTGCTTGCGTCAGGGTCAGCGAACCAGAGCTGACCAAGACCCTAACTCCACCTCCAAGTGGTGGTCCTGGAAACAGGCTGCATCACTGCAGTCTGGCTGAGAGAGTAGGGATCGAAGAGGGAAGGCTAACCCGGTCCCCAAAAAATGCCGTGCGGAAGTCGGATGTGTCGGCCGAAAGGCGCAAATATCACAGCTCCGCTATAAACGGGCACAATGCAACCAACGTCCTTTTCAGGACGAACGAGGAAGAAGAAGGATCGGGATGACAGATACAATTTTCAAACAAGAAGTAACTATTTCAACGACACTATAGTGTTTAATGGTCCGTCTAGTTTCTAGGTGTCTCTGAAGAGACAGAAAGATTAAGACTACTTCGCCCTCAGGCGTGTCGTAGAAGGCTACTAATATGAGGTTGTGCATGGGGCTGGCAACCTTATTGTATAAAACTATTTGCCACAGACAGCACTGCAGCAAGAGCACGTGACTGCTTGGTGCTAGCTTTCTGTGAGGGGAGCCAGCTACAGTAGGGGGCTGCATGCTGGGTAAGGACCTCAAAGGAAAATCCTATACCAGTATATTCTTCTTCTTCTTCTTGCGATCGCATCTTTGATGATTACACCGTCAGACGAGTTCTCATGATGAATTCGACTGTTGTTTGAAGTTCCTCTTTAACTCCATATAGCTTTGAGTTTAGTGTTGAGTCATTGGGCCAGTATATCTTTCTTAACTGGTCATACAGAGGACAGTCCTGTAGAACATGCTCAGCAGTTTGTTCGTTTAATCCACATGTGCACAGTGGTGAAGCAGACAATCGTAGCTTGTGCATGTGTTTATTCAGTTTGTTATGCCCTGTCCTGAGTCGAAAAATAGTTATCTGTCCCTGCCGGTCGAGAGTGTGATAGTCGTCTTTGGGTTGGTTCTGTTCTCGTCTGATAGTCTGGATAGCTCTCTTTTTCTCAAAGTATGTGACTTCATTATCTTCTTGTTCACATTCTCCTCCCTTTTTTGCAAGTTTATCTGCCTTTTCATTTCCGGGTACACCACAATGAGATGGTACCCACTGAAGTATGGTTCTCTTTTTGGCAGCTACCTTGTTTAGTTCATTTCTCAGATGCGGGAGTTTACCACCTTTGAGAGCTTGCAGGACAGACAGTGCATCTGTGAGGATGACTACCTGGTGGCAGTCAGAGTTGGTGTTATAAATCATATTTGCAGCTTGCTCTAGAGCTTGAACCTCAGCTGTATAGTTGGAACAGAATTTACCAGTGGGAATGTGCCTAGTCTCATAGTGGTTGTCAGGATATGAGATAAAGATACCGGCACCTCCATTCCTAACAGCATTAGTTGCTGATCCATCTGTATAGGCATGTATCCATGATTGATCGGGATAGCTTTCTTGGATCATACTCAATGTAGCAGTTCGTTTTTGCAGATCATTATACTCACATCCACGTGTGAGACCACTGACTGATGTATTAATTTGGAGGGCACTGCTGGCCTGCTCCCATGGTACAGGGTATAGGGTGGGCTTCAGTGGTGTTGTCTTCATGGATAGGTCTTCTTGATGCTGTCTTATAAGTCTTTTCCCCCGATGCACAAAGCTGCTACGCTTTAGACGTCCCAATGCCAAATCATCTAGTCTTGCCTTCATTGGGTGCATTGGCATACTGTTGTACTTTTCCATCTGGATCATGGTTTTTGTGTCTCTTCTATGGGACAATGTCTGTAATCCAGCAACCTTCTGCATCTCTGTTATTGGTGTAGTTTTCATGGCTCCTGTAATGAGCCTGAGAGCTTGATTTTGCACCTTGTCCAAAGACTGCAGATGTGAGTTAGCAGCTGATGACCATGCTGCTGAGCTAAACTCTAAGTGTGGTCTTATTACTCCATTATAAATCTTCTTTAGATTTCGTTCATTTGCTCCCCAGTTGGTACCTGCTAATTTTCTGAGTATGCCTAGTCGTCTTCGGGCCTTTCCTTCTGCATTTTCAATATGCTTATTCCTTCTTCTTCTTCTTGCGATCGCATCTTTGATGATTACACCGTCAGACGAGTTCTCATGATGAATTCGACTGTTGTTTGAAGTTCCTCTTTAACTCCATATAGCTTTGAGTTTAGTGTTGAGTCATTCGGCCAGTATATCTTTCTTAACTGGTCATACAGAGGACAGTCCTGTAGAACATGCTCAGCAGTTTGTTCGTTTAATCCACATGTGCACAGTGGTGAAGCAGACAATCGTAGCTTGTGCATGTGTTTATTCAGTTTGTTATGCCCTGTCCTGAGTCGAAAAATAGATATCTGTCCCTGCCGGTCGAGAGTGTGATAGTCGTCTTTGGGTTGGTTCTGTTCTCTTCTGATAGTCTGGATAGCTCTCTTTTTCTCAAAGTATGTGACTTCATTATCTTCTTGTTCACATTCTCCTCCCTTTTTTGCAAGTTTATCTGCCTTTTCATTTCCGGGTACACCACAATGAGATGGTACCCACTGAAGTATGGTTCTCTTTTTGGCAGCTACCTTGTTTAGTTCATTTCTCAGATGCGGGAGTTTACCACCCTTGAGAGCTTGCAGGACAGACAGTGCATCTGTGAGGATGACTACCTGGTGGCAGTCAGAGTTGGTGTTATAAATCATATTTGCAGCTTGCTCTAGAGCTTGAACCTCAGCTGTATAGTTGGAACAGAATTTACCAGTGGGAATGTGCCTAGTCTCATAGTGGTTGTCAGGATATGAGATAAAGATACCGGCACCTCCGTTCCTAACAGCATTAGTTGCTGATCCATCTGTATAGGCATGTATCCATGATTGATCGGGATAGCTTTCTTGGATCATACTCAATGTAGCAGTTCGTTTTTGCAGATCATTATACTCACATCCACTTGTGAGACCACTGACTGATGTATTAATTTGGAGGGCACTGCTGGCCTGCTCCCATGGTACAGGGTATAGGGTGGGCTTTAGTGGTGTTGTCTTCATGGATAGGTCTTCTTGATGCTGTCTTATAAGTCTTTTCCCCCGATGCACAAAGCTGCTACGCTTTAGACGTCCCAATGCCAGATCATCTAGTCTTGCCTTCATTGGGTGCGTTGGCATACTGTTGTACTTTTCCATCTGGATCATGGTTTTTGTGTCTCTTCTATGGGACAATGTCTGTAATCCAGCAACCTTCTGCATCTCTGATATTGGTGTAGTTTTCATGGCTCCTGTAATGAGCCTGAGAGCTTGATTTTGCACCTTGTCCAAAGACTGCAGATGCGAGTTAGCAGCTGATGACCATGCTGCTGAGCTAAACTCTAAGTGTGGTCTTATTACTCCATTATAAATCTTCTTTAGATTTCGTTCATTTGCTTCCCAGTTGGTACCTGCTAATTTTCTGAGTATGCCTAGTCGTCTTCGGGCCTTTCCTTCTGCATTTTCAATATGCTTATTCCATGTAAGCCTTTGGTCAAATGTCACCCCAAGATAGGTGGGGTAGCTTTCTTCCTTGATCACGGTTGTCCCTAGGTGTATGTTAGCTGGTTTGTCCTTGGGGGCGAGGGAGAACAGTGTTGTGGAGGTTTTGTCTGTGTTTATTGTGATAAGCCATTTCTCTGCCCATGACACTAGCATGTCTGCTGCCCGCTGCATTCTATAATTTGCTGTGGTGACATTTTCATCAGCGCACCAGAGTACTAGGTCATCTGCATATAAGGCAGCTTTAACTCCTGCAGGGAGATCTTTCACCAGGTCATTGATGTAAACAAGGAAGAGTGTTGGGGAAATTACTCCTCCTTGAGGTACCCCCTGATGGAGCAACACTTTTCTGCTCTGCAGACCGTCAAGAGTGACTCTAGTTCTCCTGTTATGCAAGTATGACTGGATCCATTTCATCATGTTGCCTTGGATTCCACTTCTCCTAAGTTTTGCAATTAGGCCATCTTTCCACACCTTGTCAAAGGCCTGCTTGAAGTCGACCCAGATCGTTAGGACCTTTTTCTTCTCCTGGAAGGCATCTTCTATTGCTTGAGACAAGTAAGTAACTTGGTCTTCTATACTGTAGCATTCTCTAAATCCAGCTTGTTCCGGCACCAGGATCTGCTCAGACTCTAAATACCATATCAATCTGTGGTTGACTATTCGCTCCATAGTCTTCCCAACACAGCTTGTGAGACTGATTGGCCGGTAACTTGCAGCCTCGGTCTTACATTTCCCTTTCTTTAGTATGGGTATTGTGATGGCTTCTCTCCATACTTGGGGTACCGTTCCTTTCAACCAGCTGTGGTTGAATATCTCAAGCAGTTTTGTCTTTGCTGCTGAGCTCAGATTTACTAGCATTTCGTTGCTGATTTTGTCTGGGCCGGGTGACTTTTGAAACTTAAGCTTGGAAATAGCCTTCTGTAGTTCTCCTAGTGTGATGGGTTCCCTCATTGGGGCAGGAGTATCTGTCTGTCCCATGGTTGCCAGTATTTCTTTTCTTATCTCTCTCTGATGATCTATGTTAATGGGTAAGTTGCTTTCTGAACTGTATCTTCTAGCAAACAAGTCTGCAGCTTGTTTTCCTCTGAAAAGTTTGCCACCTTCATCCAATGTGATAGTCTGCCTAGGTGAGGAACGCTCTTCATTTAGAGACTTGACTAATCTCCAAAGTTTCCTGCCGTCTTTCTCAAGGTTCAGCGATGCCGTTTTAGTTCTCCAGCTTTTCCGTTTTTCTTCTAGCTTTGTTCTCTGAAACTCTGCTACAGCCTTTTTCCATTTGTTGTGAGTTTCAAGTGAAGGCTGAGACTCTGCGTCCTTTCTAGCCCTGTCCATAGCTTCCTGACGTTCTTGGAGTGTGCTGGACCAGTATGGTATGTAGTTACGCCGGCATCCTTTGGGAATGGTTTCTTTTGCAGCTTGTAGTATGCATCTGTTGAAGTCTTTTACCACTTCGTTAATGTCTCTGTTGTGTACCTTGAGGGTAGACAGCAGCGTGTTCACCTGATGCCTGAATAAACCCCAGTTGGCTTTTTTGTAGTTCCATCTTGTAATGGCTGGGCCTGTACTGAGAGTTGCACTCTGGACAGTAAGAAAGATTGGGCGATGGTCGCTTCCCCCTAGTTGGTCTCCTACTTCTCTACTAATAGATCCAGCTATATCTGGTGTGGAGAAGGCAAGATCTGGTGTTGAAGTTGTGTGCCATCCTCTGGAGTAGAAGGTAGGAGTATCTGTGGCATTATTGACTAGGATTAGGGAGTGATCATCTTGCCAAGTTTCAACCTCTTCACCTCTGTGATCCAGATGGTTATAGCCCCAGCTCTGGGAGTGGCTATTAAAGTCTCCAACTGCTATAAAGTTGGTGGCTGGTACCTGTATAGAGCTGAGACTCAGGGGTTTGTTGTTCGGACAGTAATAGTTCAGGAGTTCTATTTCCATCTTGTCTACCTTTATCTGCAACAGCTGATATTCTGCTCCATCCATGAAGGTTTTCCTTTCGTGTGCAGGAATGTTATTCCTTACAAGAGTAAGTACTCCTCCTTTTCGTCTATCTTGTCTGTCGGATCTGAAGCATTGATATCCCCTTATTTTAAAGGTTTGATCTGCTTTCAAGTGAGTCTCTTGGATACAGCAAACACTGACTTGCTTCTCATACAAGATGTTTTCCAGCTCTGTCTTTTTGCTGTATCCAGCCTGCTTGCTGTTCACTCCCTCTGCATTCCAGTGCATCATGACAAGTGGCACTCTGGGTTTCTCTTTTTCTGTTTTGTTTTGGTCAGTAGTTCTCCTCCGCCGTCTGCTGACTCCACAAGACGGTCTAGAGGGTCCTCCAGTAGCTGAGGGTGGGCTCTGTCGAGGTTCAGAGCCCGGCACTGCACCTGCCTGGTGGAGCTCCACAGGGCGAGCATCAGTACGAGATTTATTTGACGGTGTACTCTCCATAGAAAAAAAAGCGAGTTGCGTGATACTGTGGTTTCCGGTGCGCCTTCTGGCCCAGTATCTATGACTTTAGCACCTGTTCAACGGGAGAGTGGGCTCATCCCTAATCTGTTTATGTTCCCAGTAGTAGACTATTCGCAAGCAGCCTGGGGGTGTCACTGCTCTGCGCGGACCTTGTTTACCGAGGCGGCGTCCGAGCTCGTATGGTGAAAATATGGTTGCGTTATCTTCAAAATAGCCCTGTCTTTCCCATGGCTTTTCTGCCATCCTGCAACTTTGAGTTAGGGAGTTCTGAGCTCCAGTCTCTTTCCCAGGCATTTTATCCTGGCCTGGCACGCATACAGAGGACCCCACTTCTGGTTCTAAGTTAGCAGTTGGGGATAGGTGGGGTAGCACACTGTGCATTCCCCGTCATCCAGGGGGCTCTCCAACTATGCAGAGCTTGCACAATGCTGTGCTCTGGTTCTGGGCTCTCCCAAGGAATCCTCACGTCCTGCACAGAGCCACTTCCAGATACCCACCACCTGCCAACCCCCCATTGTAGAAATCTCCTGCATGCGGCCATCCAGTCAAGAGCCAGTATTAAGTCTGGTGCCCAAGTGATCCCCCCAAGCTCAGTGTGCAATGCTGGGTTCTCATCATGCTGCAACACAGGGGGGATTGTGATGCTCAGCCATCTCTCTCAACTCTGCACCGATAAGTGACATCGGGGACTTAACTGTGCCTCAGTACTGGGAGGCCCCGTTTCCGGGTACACCACACACAGCCAATTGAGGCAACGGTCGCCGTGGGCGTGTCTTCAGTGGGGAAGTTGTGGAGTCTTCCTGTCCATGTTCTTGCACATCCTAACACTGCCCGCAAGACATCGGAGGTTTGGAGAGTGGCCTTCTCTATACCAGTATATAAAATCCCAGCTTTTTCTGTCAGTGCGTAACGCTAAGGGATACAACTTTGGTTGTAAGTTAGACATTAATTGTATTGTTTCCCTTATGTGTACTCTCCCGAAAATAGTAACACTTACCAAAGAAGAATGGCGGTGTGCACAAAAATATATTTATAGAATGTGTGATCCCGTATACACACATTGTGATCCTCGCTGCTGCTACGTAGTTCTACTAACAGGAGGAAGCAATTCACGTTCTTCTGGCGTGTTGCAAGAAGAAGAATGCTGTTATATATTGTGAGAGCATTTTAACATCAGATGTCAAACAAATACTATTTTAGTTTTTTTTATACTTTTGAATAAGTAAAATTGCCGTTAGGTATTGGTGCTTTTGAATTTAATTCCCGTCTTATGACGGGCTTTTACACTAGTAATGATATATTGTTACTACCGTGGTGGATTTTTTAAAAAATTGACTCATTATTACCGTAGCATGAATCGTTATTTTCTGAGCAACATCGCAGCAAACCAGCAAGCAAGTTGCCATACAGTATATAACATGTTCCGGGAGTTACGCACAGCTTGAGAATCGCTGATTTTGAAAACATCTGTTGTTGATCTGGTATTAACATATTTGAGCTGTATTATATATGCCAGCTCCTAAAGATGTCATTTTTCAATGACACAAAGCCTTACCCTCACATCATATGGGGCGTCTGATGCTGTGGTGACTGCTGTGATAAAGTTGACCGCGTTTACGCTATGTAAATAAAGCAATTATTCTCTCAAAGTGTTATTTTCAAAGTTGTGGAATTCGAAAGCTAGGGGGAACAACAGTTGTAGAGAAATAATTTCGGAGTGTTTACGATTCATTAATAATTATTTCGTTAGTACCCGGTGTGTGTTAGTTCCTTTAAAATATGAATGCCAAAGCGTTTGCAGGCGGGCATAGAAGTTAGCAGTTTTCTGGCAGTGCATATTTTGTGTGCCAGATTTTTGGCAATGTAGCCATCAAACCAATTAAAGTGTGAGCCAGTCATTGGTAATTGCGTCTTTTTGTCCCTTGTTCTAAGTTTTTGCCTGAGGTCCTGATGAATGTTTTATTGTCCTGTACATCGGCGGCTTTGTTCTTGTCAATGAATGAAATTGCTCTTTACACTTTATTTTAAAAAAATGTAGCCATTGTTATATTCTGCAGTTACCTTCTTCCTGTTTGGATATTGTTTGTTCGATATTTGTTTTGAAAATGGCTCCGGAAACCATCTCATCAATAGTCACATGTGGCGAATTGTTATTTCAGCTTTGGCGAATTTACAAATTTTGATTAAATTATTTTGTACTTTGGAGCAGGGGTTTCATGAAATTTTAAAACAAAACCAAAAAATAAAAAAATAAAAAATTTACCACTTCTGGCAATGTACCAAATTAAGTACTTTTAAAAAAATCCTGAAAAATGGCTTCTGAAGGACAGACATCCAGAGACTGGTCATACTGATCTTGGCTATAAAGTTAAAGGTAAAGGTAGTCTCATTGCGGATACTGCTGTAGGGAAGTTAAGTGTTAGAGACTCCATTATCCTAGGCATAGCTTTATGAGGCGGGGGTGCCTATTCCACGTCCTCTCTGCCTTTTCCTTCCCTGAGAGTCAGGCACTAGTTTACAGCTGTGTAGACTGGAGCGTGTCGCTACTAGATTCAGACCCCGGAGCTCGGTAAAGTTTGCCGTCAGAGGCAAGCAGAACCTGGTTATACAAGTGCTGACATTACCGACTACCGATGTCGTTGAAAAAAAAGCACCATCACGGCATTCGGCTAGGACCTCCTCAGAATGACAGCGGCCTGTCACAAGTGCTGAAGAGATTCTGGTGGTATAAATCCAGGGTTGTGGAGACGGTTAACAAATTATCCGACTCCTAAAATTTTAGAAATTCCACTCCCGACTACAGTTTTTTACTAGTCATATGGCATACAATTATGCACGAATATGGAGTTATATGTTTAAGTATGGTATGTGTGTGAATAAACGAATACGTGGCTTTCGTAGATTACATTTAAACTATTCAATCATTCATACAATAATTCACAACTAAAACTAAAAAAATGTATTTAAAAATATGAAAATCGTTTATAATTTAAATTGAATTGGTTCTTTAAAAAAAGGATCTGCCTGGGCATACGTCTCGTGACATTCGGAGTCGGGGTCATTGTTGTCCGACCAACACCACGAGTCCCGACTCCACAGCTCTGTATAAATCAAATTTGTGATGTAATAAATTATGACGTGTCTTTGCAAAACTTGGTTCATCATTTCTTGTTTTCTTTGAAATAGGCCCAGCTTCTTTTAGTCCGGGGTTTGGAACAAACCTTTGCAATTTAGTTTTCAGTCTGGAAAATGTAGAGGAAAATTGGCTCCTAAATACCATCGCAATAAGGAAGCTGAAATTTGTCGGTCATATAAAAAGACATAATAGTCTGGAAAAATTAGTAATGGAAGGCATGGTCCCTGGAAAAAGGAGAAGGTGACGACCTAGACGACGGTGGATCCAGGACATCACAGAGAGTCTGAACTTGTCTTTGGATGATGCAGGTCGGACTTGCCCAGAATCGTGATGCGTTCAGAGCAGCTGTAATGGAGACAACATTCTGGAGAGAATACGTCACGTGATGATGATTCAGTCTGGAAGCATTGTGAACTTTCATCATCATCATCACTTTTCAGTTCCCGAGGGAGCATATGCCTTCAGCAGTCTTATACCATGTCTGCCTGTCCCGTGCCATCAGGTCAAGGTCTTTCCATGTCTTCTCCATGCCCTTCACGTCTGTCCCATTACCTCCCTTGTTCGTTTTAAAGTAGGAACATTCCAGTTGCCAATTCTGGAGATTTTCCAAACAGACAAAAAGGTGAGTCCTGCAACCCAGGTTCCTTTCGGCTTTCTCTGTGTTGCGCCATTCGCCTCTTTACAAGAGGACGTTCTTCTGTCTTGGATTGCCGATTTGGCTTATTGTTTGTTTGTTGAAGTTTTTGTGGTTTTTAAGAATTTCTACATAATGGGAGCGACAGACCCCATGCGCAACCCTCATTAGTCGCCTCTCACGAGACGTGTGGTAGGTTGCAGTGTTACTATTATTTGCTACCATTTCGGAACCAGGTAACGCACTGGCGATTATGACTTTATAAATTTATCATTTGCGAGTAGAAATATATATTCAAGGACCTCGGGTTTTTCTCTTTATTTATTCCCGTGTTCAGACATCCGTAACTGAAACCAATCAATTCTGTTCTTTGTTGTTTGTCTTCCTCTATTATCTACTACATACAAGTATTTCGACCTTTGTGTCTTATTTCATTCATTTTTAATACTCCGCTCGCCCAAGGAGCATAAGTCTTCAACAAACACATGCCAAGTCCTCCTGTCACGTGCCATCATCTCAAGTTCTTTCCACGTTCTCATCATTTTCACCTGTTCTTACAGCTCTCTTCGCCACGTGCTTCTTGATCTACCTCTGCATCTCTTGTCCTGGGGGTTCCAGAACAAGAACTGCCTCGTAATGCTATCCACAGGTTTCCTCAATGTGTGTCCTATCCATCGCCATCATCTTCTTCTCATCTCTTGTTCCACTGGCACTTGTCTGGTTCTTGTCATCAGTTCCACGTTGGTAACCTTGCCATACCATTTTAATCCTTCTGTTCTACGCAAGCACCAATTTATGACAGTCTGTAGCTTTGTGTCTTATTTGGCTTATGTTATGTGGATTATGCTTGCTGATAGGAAAACTACATAGGTGATTTAGTCTTAAAAAAATGTCTGGGTCGTTCCCGGGATCTTTATTCCATAGTTGCGTATGGTGTCGTGAGAATGACCATCGCCAGTAAGGCACTTTGTATTTGAAGTTTAGTTGGCTGTGTGCCCTTTCGCGATTCACTCTCGCAGCCAGGCGATGGCGCCGTTTGGATGGTCCCTGATTCTCTTCTCCCGTGAGCATATCACTTCAGTTACATTGCTGTTGTCTTGTGTCTTTCTTTCTTTGTTACGAGTAGTTGCTATTTAAGTGTTTTGTTTTAAATTTACTTTTCAAGGATTATACCTTGTCAGTTTTGACAGGTAGCATTTACACCTTGCTTTCAATGTTTGGGTCAGCTTGGCTCTTTTAATCAGCGTGGTTCTATTAATCAGCTTGGCTCTATTAATCTGCTTGGCTCTGTTAATCAGCGTAGTTCTATTAATCAGCGTGGCTGTATAATCAACGTGGCTCTGTTAATCAACGTAGCTCCAGCAATCAACGTGGTTCTGTTAATAAACGTAGTTCTATTAATCAACGTAGCTCTATTAATCAACGTGGCTATATTAAGCAACAAGGCTCTTTTAATCAGTATTTTTATCACTGTATTTCATAAGATCAAAACTGAGACCCGGAGTGAGGAAATTAACTTTGGAGGCTGGGCTCACAGTTTCAGTGACTTTGGGGTTTCAGCCACAATTTCGATACTAGCTGGTATATAGACACACTTGTCAAATGTCACGTTGATTTATTATTAATCGCATAAATCATTGCTTTGCGGGCGAAGATGAAAAAGGCTCGTGAGCAGTTTAACAGCCGTTGAATAAACTTGTTTCGATTATTTTCCTGGTGGTTTTACAAACAGTAATCTAATAACCCAGTTTTATTATAGGTGTGGCATTTTCCGTAGTCCACACCTGTCGCTCAATTGAGGGTCTAGTAGCTGATCCTTCGTTGTTCTCATCGACTTGTTTCAACATTTGTTGATGTTGTTGTATTTTTGTTGTTGTTGTTGGCCAGTGTTTCAATCTCTTCCTGCCTGTTTATGGATAGAGCTGATTTTTTATTTTGTATATTTCTTCTTGAAGGTCTGTTTGTCGATCTTATGTTTCGCAGACTTGTTTTGCCATTTCTGGCCATGATTGCATGTGTTTGTTTGTTTGTTTGTTTTTTGTGCATTCTTGAAGTTGTAATTACAAATGGAACGGGGCATAACAAGTCTACCATATAACGTGTTATTTATGTCAAGCTGTACGAGTTTCATCTGTAAGTTTTAATATACTTACTTACTTACTTACTTACTTAGTCGTTCCCCTTCTACCGTGAGGTGTAGAGGTTTGGAAGAGAGAGCGCCAGACCATTCTATCAGCTGTCTTCTTCCTGGCCTGGTTCCATTCTAGTCCTCGGTCCTTCAAAGATTGTCTAATGTTGTCCTCCCAGCGGACTCTGGGTCGTCCTGGAGGTCTGGATCCCTGGCTCTTTGTTTCCCATGCTTGTCGTGGTAGCCGATCTTCTCCCATTCTGCAGACATGGCCAAACCATCTTAGTTGGGACTGTTCTATTTGGGTCTGCAGCGGATGGGATTTTAGGCCTTGACGGATCGTCTGGTTGCGGACCATGTCTCTTCTTGTTACTTCAACCACTTTCCTCAGATACCTCATTTCTGAGGTTTGGATCTGGCTTTTGTGGGTTGTAGTCATTGCCCACGACTCGCATCCATATGTCAAGACTGGGACATAGGTGGAGCGGTATACAGCCATCTTCGTTTTCTTACCAACCTCTTTCTTGCTGAGGAATCCACGATTTATGGCCTGAAAAAGTCTCCCAGCCGCTGCTTTTCGAGTGGCCAACTCTTCTTTGATGCCTCCCTTTCGGTCTATAATAGCTCCGAGATATCTAAAGTGGTCGACCTGCTCCAGGACCTGTTCTCCCAACTTAATCTGATGTTTTCTTTCTTCTCGTGATATCACCATGGATTTTGTTTTAGAGCTGCTTATGACCATCCCTCTCTTCTCCAGCTCTTCCTTCCAGACTTGCAGGTTGGATTGGAGATGTGCCTCTGATTTAGCAATCAGGGCAACATCATCAGCAAATGCCAGCTCCGAAATATAGACCTGTCTCATCTTCCAGTACCCCACTGAATACTTTCTTGTTCTCTCCTTACATGCCTTGATGACATCGTCCATAAGGAGTATGAAGAGGTAAGGTGATAGGATATCACCTTGTCTTACACCAGTGGTGGTCCTGAACTCTTCTGACTTATGGTTTGCTGTCCTCACATAATTTCTGCAAGACTTGTAGAAGCTCTGTATAGCATGAATCAGAGGTGCTGGAATATTCTTCCTTGCCAAACAGTCCCAAAGTTTGCTCCAGGGGACCCTGTCAAATGCCTTTTCCAGATCTATGAAACAAAGATGGATCTCACTCTTATACTCAAGGGCCTTTTCACTCAGCTGTCTGAGTGTGAAGATTAGGTCTTGAGTACTTCGGTTTGCTCGGAATCCGCACTGGACCTCATCCAATTGTGGCTCAGCTAGGCGTCGGAGTCTCTGCTCTAGGATTCTAGAGTAGATTTTACCAGGGACACTGAGAAGGGATATGCCTCTATGGTTTCCACACTGTCGATTGTCACCCTTTTTGAAAATTGGTGTTATGATGGCAATCTCCCAATCCTTTGGTATGGTCTTGTTGCACCATGCTGCCTGTAGGACCTTTAAGAGTAATAGGTCGCCTGATGCTCCCATGTACTTAACCATTTCTGGTGTTATACCATCATGCCCTGCTGCTTTGCCCATCTTGATTTTCTCTAGTGCTGCCCTCAGTTCTTCCATCTTTATGTCATCTTCACCATCATTGGTTTCCTCTTCTGTGTCAGTGGTTATCATTTCTGATGCTTCATCATGCTCACCATCCAGGAGTTCTGAGAAATATTCTTTCCATCTTTCCATTACTTCCTTCGGGGCAGTAAGCAATTTGCCTTGCTTGTCCTTTATAAATTTGAGAGGGCATTGTTTTTCTTTCCTCATGTTCTTTAGGGTCTTATAGAACAATTTCTGGTTTTCTTGTGCATCTTTTTCTAGCTTTTCTCCAAATTCTTCCCAGGACTTCTGTTTTGCTGCTAGCACTTTGTTCTTTGCTTCTGTTCTGAGTGTCACATATTCTCTATATTTTTCCATTTGTCCTGTTGTGTTTTTAGCTCCTAAGTATTGTTTCCATGCCATTTTCTTCTCTCTTATTTTCTCTTTGACTTCCTCTGTCCACCAAGGTGTCCTCTTTCTCTGGTTCCCAAGTCGGACTTCACCGCATGCTTCTGCAGCAGCTGTCTTTATGATATCCTTGAATTTATTCCAGAGGGTTTCCAAGTCATCAGGTCGTTCTTCTGTATTGCTCACTGCTGTAGCAATAAGCCCCTGATATCTGGTCTTAATTTCTGGCTCTCTCAGCTTGTAGGTCCTAATGCTCATTTCTCCTGTTCGTTTACTTTGTTTCTTGCGTGATGTTGGGCAGTTCCTAGGCTGAGCAACTCTTTCAGTTGTTCGTTTGATTGTTAGCAGGTAGTGATCACTTCCAATCTCTGGCCCCCTCCAGACTCTTGCATCTCGGACATATCTGAATGAGCTTCTCCGAACAATGGCATAGTCGATCACTGACTTCTCATTCTTGGTTGGTTCACATCTAGTGTATGCATGTATGCGCTTATGGGGGGAACTTTGTGTTTGTAATGATCAGATTCTGCTCACTGCAGAATCTAAGGAGTCGCTTTCCATTGTCATTGAGAGTATCTTCTCCATATCTTCCGATAACTCCACCCCATCTAGCATGGTCATTTCCAACTCTGGCATTAAAATCTCCGAGCATAATAACTTCATCTAGGCAGTCATCCACTGTCCTTTGAAGCAGCTCGAAGAATTCCTCCTTGACCTCTGCTCTCTCATCCTCATTTGGCCCATACACTATGACCAGGTTGACTATGGTTTCTCCTTCTTTTAGTTTTACAACCATAATGCGCTCCGAGATAAAGTTCCATCCCTTGATACTATCTTTTTGATTTTGGGCCACAATGCAACCCACGCCCCCTTTAGCTCTTTCAGATATGGGTACACCACTGTAGAGCAACGTGTTGCCATCGAGATCCATGACTCCTTGTCCTTTTTTCTTCGTTTCCGTTATAGCCAGGATTTCTAGTTTTGCTTTCCTCATCTCTTCCACCAGCTCCTCTTCCTTCCCATTTATACTTCTTGTGTTCCAAGTTCCATAAGTCGTAGTCCGTAGTCCGTTCCAGTTCGTCGCCTTTAGAATCAGTCCGGTTTTCTCTCTTGTAGTTCGCGTAATCATGATTTAAAGCAAACAGGTAGTTTTAATATAACCATAAACAAAACATGTAATTTTTTGCAACAGCAACACAATAAATAAATAAAATAACTTTTTTTTTTAGTTTAGAACAAATAAGTACTAACCACACGATTGGTTGTTGTTGTTTTGTTTTTCATTTTGGTCGAATGCCATTGTGTCTGCAATTTTAACCCATGCCTGTTTCTGAATATGATGTTAGCTGTGAATTTATTTCGTCTATTTATTTTTAAAGGCCCGACTGGCCGATCTTTTGTTTAGACCACCGAGAGTTGTTTCACCTTTTTGTTTTATCTTTGTATCAAAGGCCGCTGTGTCTGCAACCCTTAAGTCCTGCCTGTTTCTAGGTACGATGTTCTGTTTCTTTCGTCTGATTATTTGTACTATTTCCTAGGACTGTCCCTTAAAGCAATGCTCCGCAACCGTTGTGCACTAGTGTGTCTGGGATGTCTGCCTCGTGTGCCGTGACACAAGGCGGAATACACTATATAATGGCATACAGAATTAGACGTTATGGTAAAATATTGCAAAAGAGTCTCACGCGTACAATTTTGTAAATAATAATATAAGCTTTCATCCACCAGTCCATTAAAAAAAAAAAAAATTAAGGAACACTGTCAGTTGATTGCGGAGGATTGTTTAAATAGTTCCCACGCCTACTACTAAAATATTATAGTGTGCCGTGGAATTTTGGAGAACGTCTAAGCGCGCCGTGAAGGAAAAACTGTTGCGGGGAGCACTGCCTTAACGGATTAGATCAGATCACATACCGTCTCTGCATCGAAGGTTGGCAGTAATGGTTTCCTGCCACGATTTATGTCTCTTGCCTGGGTGAACACTGATTATTGCCTGTCCATCACATGGAGTTTTTATCCCATCATTAAAAGTGTCGCCGTCAAGCTTCTTTGACTGAAACGTCTCCCTTGCTTATGGTTTTCATATGAGGAGAACTGCCGTAAGTAAAACGGTTGAATGCAAAAAAAAAAAAAAAATATATGTATATATATATACCCAAAAACACACAAATAGTAATACGTCTTACTGTCGTAAATTTATTTTGAGAGAGAAGAGTCGTAGAAATAGTGGTCCGGTTTAGAGTGGAAAATGATGATGGAAAGCTCAGTGATAGAAAATGTAGATATTAAATAGTTGCTTCCCAGCGTGCTGGAGGAGAGTAAAGACAGACTTATTTACGACAAATCGCTTCTCTCAATCTTCTCTTCCGCTCTCCTGGTCAAACAATTATTTGCCAGTTTTTCCAGACTCGCATCTGCGCGCACACCGATTTGGTGTTTTTTACACACACAGACGATGTAGATACAAACTATATTAAACGAATAGGGGAAAAGTTGGGCTTTGGGTATATCCAACACCGTACTAAGTGAGTTTATGTGATTTTATTCACTTTAAACATCAATCACTAACAAATATCAGGTATTACATAAATTATCATAAATACACAAATGCAAATAACACATTTGGGAGGGGTGAAGAAGACTGGTATCGACTAAGCCCTTCCCGCTTATAGACAAAGATAAACCCAGTTCAGAGATAGATAATATCAGGAACATAGGTACGTTAACCTAACAGTGAAGTTAATTACTCTGAAAGAGGGGTCACAACGTTATGTATAGGTGATAGAAAGAAATCCTGTTCTTCCCAATTGTTCTTCCCTTTACTAAGCAAATGAAAAGGAGGGGGTTTTAAACATAGTTAACAAATTATCAACTATCCCACTTAAAGGAACAATACAGAAAAGATATATATTACCAGGTAAGCAAGTTAACAAAATGGTTACACAAAAGAATTAATTTCCTGTCATTCATGCACACGCGTGAGGATCCACACTCATATACTCACACACTTACCGAATGCAGCCTCAGACGATCCATAAAAGTATATAAAAACAGCAAGTATTTTTTGACATATGAACTGTCTAGTCCTTCGATGTCCCGCCCCAGATGTTTGCGAGGGTTTGTTGGTGACAAATATTCTCACTTATCGCAAGACTTGAAGACTAAGAGTTCTCGTGTTTTTATTATATATATAAAAGGAGTCTATGGGATGGCACTAACACAGTTCGGCACAGGGGTGAAAATGAAGTGGTCTCTTTTAATCCTCCGCTATGGTAAAATTCCTTCAATGCGTGATGATAGTTTTATTAAATCCAATTGAGGAAAAAACTAGGCTCATTCACAGTCAGGAAAATATGTACTCTCTCACAGTAAACAGTAAATATGATATCGCTACTGGCGCTGTTCATCTTCCAGTTTATCTTACAGATTTAATTTGATGATAATAATCAAATGATCTTGGGTAGGCTTTCTTTCATGTAATTATGTTAGCTAGGCCGTACCGGACCACCACAAGATTTACTTTAAAAAAAATGTCTCATCAAACTGTCTGGAAGTTTAAGAACCGAGTATGGAAACTCTGAAAGATTTCGTTATTGCTGGGATTGCAAAAGGTGATCAATCTAGAGAAAAAGATAGAAAACCAATAACAACATAATCATACTTTAAAACAAATAATCTTCTAAGCGTGCGATACATTTCCCGTTAAGCCTATAATACACTCGAGTATTTAATTATGTATTTAATAAACACTGCGCGAATTCTAGTGGTTAAAAACACACATCTATAAATATAGGACTTAACTGAATTTATTAATTATAAATTCCTTCGCGACTTTAAAAGTTAATTTAAGCATCTATTATCTTTTGAAATAATATAATAGATAGATCATTATATTTACAACTGGAACTATTGAGACGGTTTAATTTAATAGGTTTAAATTAACACAAAATCCAATGAAATATAATGAATGAACTAGACCACTGATCACTTTACACAATATATTACCGCTTTGCACAGAAATAGAATTCACTGCAAATAAAATGAAAATCCAGGGGATAATCTAGCAAGATTTCAAATATCGCTAGTGCTACTATCAAGTTCTGGCCAGCGAATGATAACGTGTCTAGTCTTCATGGTCTATTTAGCTAAAATGGAATGTAAGTTGAGTGGGACATGATAAACTTGACAGCTTTTTTGATCTCACGAACTTTTGGGGATCTGACCGCCAAATCAAGAGAAGAAGCCGCCCCCTGGTCTTCGTATCCGCTCGCTGCTGCCCGTTTCGGCTTTCCCCCGTTCGCTCGGTTGCGATTGACACCGAGACGCGAAAATAGCGGCAAGCAACTGCGTCTCGTAGCAGGGACCACTACTGTCTTTGATAACGCCGATAGTCTCCCCTGAAATCCCTCAGTCTGTCTCTTTGATCTCGTGCCGCCTACTAAATGAGTCCCGGTGGAATGAGTTCTGGCAAACGAAAAGTTACAACAAATGTTCAGGGGTTCTAATGTTATGAAAAGCTAAAAGTCCCTTTAAATCATCCATCATATCAGGGAGAATTCACTTGTCAAACTAGACGTACGTCACAATCGTCCCCACTTTTAGACATGAAACCATTTTTCATGTTTCATTTTTTGACAATGGAGGTGACCTGATTGGTGATTTTAGGATGAGTGGTATCTTCAGTTTGCTCTTCTTCCTCTGTAGACCAGTTTCTACTCAGGAAATCAGCCCCGACATTCTGTCTTCCCGGAATATATTCCACTTTGAAAGAATAAACGCTTAAAAGAAGCGCCCAACGCATGATCCTTGCGTTAAATTCTTTATTGGCACCAAGAAATGCTAACGGAGCGTGGTCTGTTTGCACCGTGAAAGATGTACCATAAAGAAACTCATGATGGCGTCTGATACCGTCAATCAGAGCAAGACATTCCCTTTCAACTACGCTGTAGTTCCGTTCCGCTTTATTTAATTTCCGACTGCCATAGGCAACTGGAAATAGCATGTTCAGGTCACTGTCATCGGCTTGAAGCAGTGTTGACCCGATGCCCTGACCTGACGCGTCGACTCTCAGTACAAAAGGTTTCTTGAGGTCAGGCAACCTCAAAATGGGGTATGCAGACAACTGTCCTTTCAAAGTGCTATACGCGTGTTCGCACTTTTGATCCCATATGACCTTATCAGGACAACCTTTCTTTGTGAGGTCAGTCAGAGGTGCCGTCAGTCCGTTGAAGTTCTGGATGTACTTCTGATAGTATGCACATAGCGATATGAAGGAACGTACGTCTTTCTTCGTTCGGGGTCTTTTTGCTGCCATTATTTTCTCCACGTTCTTCTTAATAGGCCAACTGCATCCGTGAGAAATAGTGTGCCCCAGGAAGTCTAACTGTTCAAACCCGATGAGACATTTGCTAGGTCTGGCTGTGAGACCCGTTTCCTGTAGTCTCCTGAGGAGCATAGCAACCGTAGCAATATGTTCTTCATAGGTTTCCGATGCAATTAAGATGTCATCCATGAAATTATGGATATGGGGACTTTGCAAAGGTTCTAGAAGCTTCTTCATCATCCTGGTGAACACTCCTGGTGCGTTATGCAAACCGAACGGCATCACGTTAAATGTGTAATGTCCTTCACTAGTGCTGAAAGCTAACAAAGGTTTAATTTCCTCCTTGACTGGTATTTGATAATAACCTTTGCTGAGGTCAATCTTGGAGAAGATCTTTGCTTTGCTGAGCTTGGTGAACAACTCAGAAACAGTTTGGAGAGGTTCGGGCTGGAATTCCGTTACCGCGTTTAGCAACCTGTAATCAATGCACAGCCGAACTTCCTTATTGGGCTTCTGCAACAGCACTACACTCGAGCTGTAAGGAGATGTAGACTCACTGATAATTCCTGCCTGACGCAGCTTGTCTATTTCTCCGCGAAGTGCATCAGCTTTAGCGTACGGGATGGGGTAAACTCTGGTTTGAACAGGGGTCTCGTTTGTTAATTTCATATCAATTCAATGAGATTTGTTCGACCAGGTACATCCGTTAAGACTGCACTGTACTGTTTTAGTAGAGCCCTGGTTTCTGTTTGTTGTTCTGGTGAGAGATTGTCGCCGAACTTGACATCTTTAAAGGATTCTGTGGGTTGCAATGGATACTCCATGCAACCATCATCATCTTCCTCGTCTTCCGTTGCTATGGCGACAGCCAGGAGATGCTCGGAGGATGGCACCGGTCTTTCCAAATATTTCTTTAGCAGATTTATGTGGAAGACCTTCTCCTTTCCTTTGATGGAGATCTTGTAGTTGGTACGTGAGATCTTTTTAAGGACGGTAAACGGTCCTTGCCATCCGATGCGAAGTTTATTGCTTCCGGTTGGAAGTAGCAATAGGACTTTCTCCCCTGGTTGTAGTTCTCTCTCTTTTGCAGCTTTGTTGTATCTTTTAGTAATTTTAGCGCGGGCTTTCTTAAGGTTGGTAGTAGCTAGATCCCATCCTAGCTTTAGCCTTTCCTTAAGCTCAGATACATACTTGCTTGCAGAGACGACTGTCTCGTCAGCCTTCTGGTCTGTCAGGGACCGAAGTAAGGCTTCTAGTGGCCCCTTAATAGGTCTGCCAAATAAAAGTGTAGCTGGCGCAAAACCCGTAGACGCTTGGGGTACCTCTCGGTAGGCGAATAAGGCAGCCGATATATATTGGTCCCAGTCTTCCGGTTTCTCCTGACCCAGCTTACGTAACATCATGGTGAGGGTACCGTTAAAACGTTCCACGAGCCCATTTCCGGCCGGATGGTAGGGACTTGTGTGGATATGTTTGGCCCTCAAGATCTTAAAGATCTCCTCCATTAACAGGCTACGGAATTGGGATCCATTGTCCGTCAAAACTTGTTGAGGGAATCCCAACCGTGTAAAAATTTGCACAAGGGCTTCTGCGACATGCTTGGAATTAGTGCATGGTAGCGGTACGGCTTCGGCCCACATAGTGCAAGTGTCAACTAAGGTCGGATGAACCTGTTCCTTCTTTTGGTCTTTTCCAGAGGACCAATAATGTCGACAGCAACCCGTTCAAATGGAGTCCCTACTATTGGCATTTGCCCCATAGGTACTGGGGGTGTCAAGTGCTTGGGTGCTACCCGTTGGCACTGGGCGCAGGATTTCACATACCTGACAATGTCAGAGTTCATTCCTGGCCACCAATAGTGGTTTTTTATTCGCTGAATAGTGGCGTTTTGTCCCATATGTCCGCTAAAGGGAAGAGAGTGCCCCATTTCTAAGATCTGGTTTCTGTACTGCGTCGGTACTAGGAGCTGGTTATTCCCCGTGTCCGGGTTGCCCGTTCTACGATACAATACACCATCCTTAGAAAAGATGTCTCCGTTGTGTCTGGGGTCCTTAGCCATGGGCAGTTTTTTAAAGCAGGGCGCCAGAGTAGGGTCCTTTTGTTGCGCCTCCTTCAGTTCATTTGGCAACAAGTTTGGCGCAGGCTCCCTCTCCTTCTTGGCTTGCCCTCTTGTGGTTACCGCTGCCACAATCGGCTCCTTAGGTCTCCCAATGAACACATATCTACATCCCAGGATAACTGGGTAGATCGGATCATCCATTATGGCCGCTTTAATAACTCCTCTGACAAAGTCAGAGTGTATTTCTACCAGTGCGATAGGAAGCGTCCTGGGTGCGTCACTCCTGAAAACTCCACTAAGTTTGACGGTTTCCTCTGTCTCCTGACCTGGTTTGACTAGGTGTCTAGCAACAATACAACTAAAACTTAATCCAGTGTCAAAGAGACAAGTAGTTGAGGTACCATTCAAAATTACAGTTCCTCGAGTTGAGGGTCGGTCCCCCTCAGGTTGAGAATCACTGACGTTGACTCTACCTTTCGAGGCTGTATGCAAACATCCAATGCGGTTTGCACCGGTTTGTTTGCCCTGATCAGACGTTCCTGGTGTAGGGGTCTTCCCTTTTCCTTGACCTTGGTGGCCGCGCTGCCACGTAGGCTTGTTGGGTTGATCAGAATTGTTGTTGGGGGGGGGTATCGGGTTTTGTAGAATTTCGATTTTTCCTGGGGAGGTTTCTGGGTATTGTTATCTCGTTGGTTATAATGTTGAGAGGAAGTGGAAGAATAGGATGCCTGCTCTAGATTCTGTTTTCGAGATGGCTCATCGGTGGGTTTACGTTTAGTGCTGGGAAGTTCGGCCATTGCATTGCTATAGCGTTCGGCTTTATTGAGTATGTCTTCAAGCCTGACTGCCCCCTGTTCAGCCAAAAATCTACGAGTTTCATTCGACAAAGTGGATTTTATCTGCTCCACAAGAACAAGTTCGAGGAGTCCCTCATATGAAAGAGGTAGGTCAGATAATTCAATGCACTTTGTCAGATAACCCGTGAGACGTGAAGAGAACTGGGGAAATGTTTCCGTGCTCTCTTTTCGGCTGTTTCTGAACAACTGCAGAAACTTTCGGGCAGTCATCTCAAACTGCTGTAGTAAGGCCTTCTTCAACAGGTCATAATCATGTTGATTCGGTCCCAGCTTTGTGTACACGTCATAAGCATTGCCTTTCAGTGACGTTGAAAGTTTGAGCGCCCAGCGGGTACTCTCTAACCCATAAAGATTCGCGAGTCTCTCGAATTTTTCTAGGTAGCTGTCAATTTTTTCGTTAGGGCTAGGAAAAGATTCTAAAGAAAACGACATAGCAGTTAATTGGGCAGACTGAGTGCTGGAGAGATCCATTGTTTGAGACTGGGGCGAAGACGGCTCTCCATTATTTGAAGTAGAGGCACTCCGACTCTCTAAAGCCTTGAGCGCTAATTCATGCTGTCTTTCCTTGTCTCTCTCTTCGCGTTGTCTCTCCTTCTCTCTTTCCCTGCGGGCGTCCATCTCTGCCTCAATTTTCTTCTGCTCCAATTGACGATCGTCCGCTTCTTTCTTCCTAGCTTCTGCCCTCTCTTCCTCCGCGTCATACCTTTGAAGTTCCTGGTTGATAAACAGATTCGCAGCTTCTGTGTCTAGTCCTGAGTCCTTGGCCTCTTGCCTCAAAAGGGATCTTATCCTAATTCTCTCTGCCATTGTCAAAGAACTGGATGCTTCTAAGACTAGAGAATAGTAAGATGGAACAAGAAGGGGAAAACTCAAAGCCGCTACGAAAAAAAACCAAAGTAAAAAAAAATTTACTTGAGTTACCTCCTACCTGTACTGTGCAAACTTATCGCTGCTATTATCTGGCAATTAAGGCTCTAAACGCAAGCGACTATGCCACTAAATGGTAAGTTACACTGGAAAAGAATCTACTTTTACTAACAGTAGAGAAAAATTTAAATTAAAACAATTTAAAAGGAAAAAAAAAAAAAATTTTTTTTTATTCCTAAATTTTAAATCTCTGACAACAAACTCCGTCCCTAAAGTCAATTATTGAGATGAGACGTTGTTAACTTAATTTTTAAAAATCAGAACAATCCGTCTTTAGCTAAGCTCAACTCTTTTTAACTTCAAAAACCTTAGTGACTGTAAAACAATCACGCAATCCCAGCAACTCTTATAAAGAAAGAAATTGAATTATCTCCGCCAGAGGATAATTAAAATAGCAAATATTTTTGTTTATCTGTACTTTCTACTGCTGTGGAGAGAAAAACAACCTGTAAATATGCTGTGTGGACAACCCAAATACTTAAAGAACGTTTGTCTAGGGGTGTAATTATTTATTTATTTCCCTAATTCACAAGACAAATCATTCACACTCTACCTAGTTAGACCCAGACTAAATCAGACTCAAAATATCTTTAACCCGGCTATACGATTGCCTCAAATGTAGCTCAAGATCCCAGAACCAGCCCACAAATATGTGTGCATCAAATGTATCTCAAAATAATCCCGGCGAGCCAGCCAAATATTGTCGTAAATTTATTTTGAGAGAAAAGAGTCGTAGAAATAGTGGTCCGGTTTAGAGTGGAAAATGATGATGGAAAGCTCAGTGATAGAAAAAGTAGATATTAAATAGTTGCTTCACAGCGTGCTGGAGGAGAGTAAAGACAGACTTATTTACGACAAATCGCTTCTCTCAATCTTCTCTTCCGCTCTCCTGGTCAAACAATTATTTGCCAGTTTTCCAGACTCGCATCTGCGCGCACACCGATTTGGTGTTTTTCACACACACAGACGATGTAGATACAAACTATATTAAACGAATAGGGGAAAAGTTGGGCTTTGGGTATATCCAACACACAGAACTAAATGAGTTTATGTGATTTTATTCACTTTAAACATCAATCACTAACAAATATCAGGTATTACATAAATTATCATAAGTACACAAATGCAAATAACAAATTTGGGAGGGGTGAAGAAGATTGGTATCGACTAAGCCCTTCCCGCTTATTAGACAAAGATAAACCCAGTCCAGAGATAGATAATATCAGGAACATAGGTACGTTAACCTAACAGTGAAGTTAATTACTCTGAAAGAGGTGTTACAAAATTAGGAATAGGTGATAGAAAAAATCCTGTTCTTCCCAATTGTTCTTCCCTTTACTAAGCAAATGAAAAGGAGGGGGTTTTAAACATAGTTAACAAATTATCAACTATCCCACTTAAAGGAACAATGTAGGGTATACAGAAAAGATATATATTACCAGGTAAGCAAGTTAACAAAAGGGTTACAAAAGAAAAAGATTAAATTTCCTGTCATTCATGCACACGCGTGAGGATCCACACTCATATACTCACACACTTACCGAATGCAGCCTCAGACGATCCATAAAAGTATATAAAAACAGCAAGTATTCTTTTGACATATGAACTGTCTAGTCCTTCGATGTCCCGCCCCAGATGTTTGCGAGGGTTTGTTGGTGACAAATATTCTCACTTATCGCAAGACTTGAAGACTAAGAGTTCTCGTGTTTTTATTATATATATAAAAAGGAGTCTATGGGATGGCACTAACACAGTTCGGCACAGGGGTGAAAATGAAGTGGTCTCTTTTAATCCTCCGCTATGGTAAAATTCCTTCAATGCGTGATGATAGTTTTTTAAATCCAATTGAGGAAAAAACTAGGCTCATTCACAGTCAGGAAAATATGTACTCTCTCACAGTAAACAGTAAATATGATATCGCTACTGGCGCTGTTCATCTTCCAGTTTATCTTACAGATTTAATTTGATGATAATAATCAAATGATCTTGGGTAGGCTTTCTTTCATGTAATTATGTTAGCTAGGCCGTACCGGACCACCACAAGATTTACTTTAAAAAAATGTCTCATCAAACTGTCTGGAAGTTTAAGAACCGAGTATGGAAACTCTGAAAGATTTCGTTATTGCTGGGATTGCAAAAGGTGATCAATCTAGAGAAAAAGATAGAAAACCCATAACAACATAATCATACTTTAAAACAAATAATCTTCTAAGCGCGCGATAAATTTCCCGTTAAGCCTATAATACACTCGAGTATTTAATTATGTATTTAATAAACACTGCGCGAATTCTAGTGGTTAAAAACACACATCTATAAATATAGGACTTAACTGAATTTATTAATTATAAATTCCTTCGCGACTTTAAAAGTTAATTTAAGCATCTATTATCTTTTGAAATAATATAATAGATAGATCATTATATTTACAACTGGAAC
Organism: Oreohelix idahoensis; assembly: GCA_024509875.1. Classification (NCBI taxonomy): domain Eukaryota; kingdom Metazoa; phylum Mollusca; class Gastropoda; order Stylommatophora; family Oreohelicidae; genus Oreohelix; species Oreohelix idahoensis. The sequence continues at coordinate 148,673 of JAMPIV010019803.1, read as the reverse complement.
TATTGAGACGGTTTAATTTAATAGGTTTAAATTAACACAAAATCCAATGAAATATAATGAATGAACTAGACCACTGATCACTTTACACAATATATATATTACCGCTTTGCACAGAAATAGAATTCACTGCAAATAAAATGAAAATCCAGGGGATAATCTAGCAAGATTTCAAATATCGCTAGTGCTACTATCAAGTTCTGGCCAGCGAATGATAACGTGTCTAGTCTTCATGGTCTATTTAGCTAAAATGGAATGTAAGTTGAGTGGGACATGATAAACTTGACAGCTTATTTGATCTCACGAACTTTTGGGGATCTGACCGCCAAATCAAGAGAAGAAGCCGCCCCCTGGTCTTCGTATCTCCGTTCGCTGCTGCCCGTTTCGGCTTTCCCCCGTTCGCTCGGTTGCGATTGACACCGAGACGCGAAATTAGCGGCAAGCAACTGCGTCTCGTATCAGGGACCACTACTGTCTTTGATAACGCCGATAGTCTCCCCTGAAATCCCTCAGTCTGTCTCTTTGATCTCGTGCCGCCTACTAAATGAGTCCCGGTGGAATGAGTTCTGGCAAACGAAAAGTTACAACAAATGTTCAGGGGTTCTAATGTTATGAAAAGCTAAAAGTCCCTTTAAATCATCCATCATATCAGGGAAAATTCACTTGTCAAACTAGACGTACGTCACAATCGTCCCCACTTTTAGACATGAAACCATTTTTCATGTTTCATTTTTTGACAATGGAGGTGACCTGATTGGTGATTTTAGGATGAGTGGTATCTTCAGTTTGCTCTTCTTCCTCTGTAGACCAGTTTCTACTCAGGAAATCAGCCCCGACATTCTGTCTTCCCGGAATATATTCCACTTTGAAAGAATAAACGCTTAAAAGAAGCGCCCAACGCATGATCCTTGCGTTAAATTCTTTATTGGCACCAAGAAATGCTAACGGAGCGTGGTCTGTTTGCACCGTGAAAGATGTACCATAAAGAAACTCATGATGGCGTCTGATACCGTCAATCAGAGCAAGACATTCCCTTTCAACTACGCTGTAGTTCCGTTCCGCTTTATTTAATTTCCGACTGCCATAGGCAACTGGAAATAGCATGTTCAGGTCACTGTCATCGGCTTGAAGCAGTGTTGACCCGATGCCCTGACCTGACGCGTCGACTCTCAGTACAAAAGGTTTCTTGAGGTCAGGCAACCTCAAAATGGGGTATGCAGACAACTGTCCTTTCAAAGTGCTATACGCGTGTTCGCACTTTTGATCCCATATGACCTTATCAGGACAACCTTTCTTTGTGAGGTCAGTCAGAGGTGCCGTCAGTCCGTTGAAGTTCTGGATGTACTTCTGATAGTATGCACATAGCGATATGAAGGAACGTACGTCTTTCTTCGTTCGGGGTCTTTTTGCTGCCATTATTTTCTCCACGTTCTTCTTAATAGGCCAACTGCATCCGTGAGAAATAGTGTGCCCCAGGAAGTCTAACTGTTCAAACCCGATGAGACATTTGCTAGGTCTGGCTGTGAGACCCGTTTCCTGTAGTCTCCTGAGGAGCATAGCAACCGTAGCAATATGTTCTTCATAGGTTTCCGATGCAATTAAGATGTCATCCATGAAATTATGGATATGGGGACTTTGCAAAGGTTGTAGAAGCTTCCTCATCATCCTGGTGAACACTCCTGGTGCATTATGCAAACCGAACGGCATCACGTTAAATGTGTAATGTCCTTCACTAGTGCTGAAAGCTAACAAAGGTTTAATTTCCTCCTTGACTGGTATTTGATAATAACCTTTGCTGAGGTCAATCTTGGAGAAGATCTTTGCTTTGCTGAGCTTGGTGAACAACTCAGAAACAGTTGGAGAGGTTCGGGCTGGAATTCCGTTACCGCGTTTAGCAACCTGTAATCAATGCACAGCCGAACTTCCTTATTGGGCTTCTGCAACAGCACTACACTCGAGCTGTAAGGAGATGTAGACTCACTGATAATTCCTGCCTGACGCAGCTTGTCTATTTCTCCGCGAAGTGCATCAGCTTTAGCGTACGGGATGGGGTAAACTCTGGTTTGAACAGGGGTCTCGTTTGTTAATTTCATATCAAATTCAATGAGATTTGTTCGACCAGGTACATCCGTTAAGACTGCACTGTACTGTTTTAGTAGAGCCCTGGTTTCTGTTTGTTGTTCTGGTGAGAGATTGTCGCCGAACTTGACATCTTTAAAGGATTCTGTGGGTTGCAATGGATACTCCATGCAACCATCATCATCTTCCTCGTCTTCCGTTGCTATGGCGACAGCCAGGAGATGCTCGGAGGATGGCACCGGTCTTTCCAAATATTTCTTTAGCAGATTTATGTGGAAGACCTTCTCCTTTCCTTTGATGGAGATCTTGTAGTTGGTACGTGAGATCTTTTTAAGGACGGTAAACGGTCCTTGCCATCCGATGCGAAGTTTATTGCTTCCGGTTGGAAGTAGCAATAGGACTTTCTCCCCTGGTTGTAGTTCTCTCTCTTTTGCAGCTTTGTTGTATCTTTTAGTAATTTTAGCGCGGGCTTTCTTAAGGTTGGTAGTAGCTAGATCCCATCCTAGCTTTAGCCTTTCCTTAAGCTCAGATACATACTTGCTTGCAGAGACGACTGTCTCGTCAGCCTTCTGGTCTGTCAGGGACCGAAGTAAGGCTTCTAGTGGCCCCTTAATAGGTCTGCCAAATAAAAGTGTAGCTGGCGCAAAACCCGTAGACGCTTGGGGTACCTCTCGGTAGGCGAATAAGGCAGCCGATATATATTGGTCCCAGTCTTCCGGTTTCTCCTGACCCAGCTTACGTAACATCATGGTGAGGGTACCGTTAAAACGTTCCACGAGCCCATTTCCGGCCGGATGGTAGGGACTTGTGTGGATATGTTTGGCCCTCAAGATCTTAAAGATCTCCTCCATTAACAGGCTACGGAATTGGGATCCATTGTCCGTCAAAACTTGTTGAGGGAATCCCAACCGTGTAAAAATTTGCACAAGGGCTTCTGCGACATGCTTGGAATTAGTGCATGGTAGCGGTACGGCTTCGGCCCACATAGTGCAAGTGTCAACTAAGGTCAGGATGAACCTGTTCCTTCTTTTGGTCTTTTCCAGAGGACCAATAATGTCGACAGCAACCCGTTCAAATGGAGTCCCTACTATTGGCATTTGCCCCATAGGTACTGGGGGTGTCAAGTGCTTGGGTGCTACCCGTTGGCACTGGGCGCAGGATTTCACATACCTGACAATGTCAGAGTTCATTCCTGGCCACCAATAGTGGTTTTTTATTCGCTGAATAGTGGCGTTTTGTCCCATATGTCCGCTAAAGGGAAGAGAGTGCCCCATTTCTAAGATCTGGTTTCTGTACTGCGTCGGTACTAGGAGCTGGTTATTCCCCGTGTCCGGGTTGCCCGTTCTACGATACAATACACCATCCTTAGAAAAGATGTCTCCGTTGTGTCTGGGGTCCTTAGCCATGGGCAGTTTTTTTTAAGCAGGGCGCCAGAGTAGGGTCCTTTTGTTGCGCCTCCTTCAGTTCATTTGGCAACAAGTTTGGCGCAGGCTCCCTCTCCTTCTTGGCTTGCCCTCTTGTGGTTACCGCTGCCACAATCGGCTCCTTAGGTCTCCCAATGAACACATATCTACATCCCAGGATAACTGGGTAGATCGGATCATCCATTATGGCCGCTTTAATAACTCCTCTGACAAAGTCAGAGTGTATTTCTACCAGTGCGATAGGAAGCGTCCTGGGTGCGTCACTCCTGAAAACTCCACTAAGTTTGACGGTTTCCTCTGTCTCCTGACCTGGTTTGACTAGGTGTCTAGCAACAATACAACTAAAACTTAATCCAGTGTCAAAGAGACAAGTAGTTGAGGTACCATTCAAAATTACAGTTCCTCGAGTTGAGGGTCGGTCCCCCTCAGGTTGAGAATCACTGACGTTGACTCTACCTTTCGAGGCTGTATGCAAACATCCAATGCGGTTTGCACCGGTTTGTTTGCCCTGATCAGACGTTCCTGGTGTAGGGGTCTTCCCTTTTCCTTGACCTTGGTGGCCGCGCTGCCACGTAGGCTTGTTGGGTTGATCAGAATTGTTGTTGGGGGGGTATCGGGTTTTGTAGAATTTCGATTTTTCCTGGGGAGGTTTCTGGGTATTGTTATCTCGTTGGTTATAATGTTGAGAGGAAGTGGAAGAATAGGATGCCTGCTCTAGATTCTGTTTTCGAGATGGCTCATCGGTGGGTTTACGTTTAGTGCTGGGAAGTTCGGCCATTGCATTGCTATAGCGTTCGGCTTTATTGAGTATGTCTTCAAGCCTGACTGCCCCCTGTTCAGCCAAAAATCTACGAGTTTCATTCGACAAAGTGGATTTTATCTGCTCCACAAGAACAAGTTCGAGGAGTCCCTCATATGAAAGAGGTAGGTCAGATAATTCAATGCACTTTGTCAGATAACCCGTGAGACGTGAAGAGAACTGGGGAAATGTTTCCGTGCTCTCTTTTCGGCTGTTTCTGAACAACTGCAGAAACTTTCGGGCAGTCATCTCAAACTGCTGTAGTAAGGCCTTCTTCAACAGGTCATAATCATGTTGATTCGGTCCCAGCTTTGTGTACACGTCATAAGCATTGCCTTTCAGTGACGTTGAAAGTTTGAGCGCCCAGCGGGTACTCTCTAACCCATAAAGATTCGCGAGTCTCTCGAATTTTTCTAGGTAGCTGTCAATTTTTTCGTTAGGGCTAGGAAAAGATTCTAAAGAAAACGACATAGCAGTTAATTGGGCAGACTGAGTGCTGGAGAGATCCATTGTTTGAGACTGGGGCGAAGACGGCTCTCCATTATTTGAAGTAGAGGCACTCCGACTCTCTAAAGCCTTGAGCGCTAATTCATGCTGTCTTTCCTTGTCTCTCTCTTCGCGTTGTCTCTCCTTCTCTCTTTCCCTGCGGGCGTCCATCTCTGCCTCAATTTTCTTCTGCTCCAATTGACGATCGTCCGCTTCTTTCTTCCTAGCTTCTGCCCTCTCTTCCTCCGCGTCATACCTTTGAAGTTCCTGGTTGATAAACAGATTCGCAGCTTCTGTGTCTAGTCCTGAGTCCTTGGCCTCTTGCCTCAAAAGGGATCTTATCCTAATTCTCTCTGCCATTGTCAAAGAACTGGATGCTTCTAAGACTAGAGAATAGTAAGATGGAACAAGAAGGGGAAAACTCAAAGCCGCTACGAAAAAAAAACAAAGTAAAAAAAAAAATTTACTTGAGTTACCTCCTACCTGTACTGTGCAAACTTATCGCTGCTATTATCTGGCAATTAAGGCTCTAAACGCAAGCGACTATGCCACTAAATGGTAAGTTACACTGGAAAAGAATCTACTTTTACTAACAGTAGAGAAAAATTTAAATTAAAACAATTTAAAAGGAAAAAAAAAAATTTTTTTTCCTAAATTTTAAATCTCTGACAACAAACTCCGTCCCTAAAGTCAATTATTGAGATGAGACGTTGTTAACTTAATTTTTAAAAATCAGAACAATCCGTCTTTAGCTAAGCTCAACTCTTTTTAACTTCAAAAACCTTAGTGACTGTAAAACAATCACGCAATCCCAGCAACTCTTATAAAGAAAGAAATTGAATTATCTCCGCCAGAGGATAATTAAAATAGCAAATATTTTTGTTTATCTGTACTTTCTACTGCTGTGGAGAGAAAACAACCTGTAAATATGCTGTGTGGACAACCCAAATACTTAAAGAACGTTTGTCTAGGGGTGTAATTATTTATTTATTTCCCTAATTCACAAGACAAATCATTCACACTCTACCTAGTTAGACCCAGACTCAAAATATCTTTAACCCGGCTATGCGATTGCCTCAAATGTAGCTCAAGATCCCAGAACCAGCCCACAAATATGTGTGCATCAAATGTATCTCAAAATAATCCCGGCGAGCCAGCCAAATATTGTCGTAAATTTATTTTGAGAGAAAAGAGTCGTAGAAATAGTGGTCCGGTTTAGAGTGGAAAATGATGATGGAAAGCTCAGTGATAGAAAATGTAGATATTAAATAGTTGCTTCACAGCGTGCTGGAGGAGAGTAAAGACAGACTTATTTACGACAAATCGCTTCTCTCAATCTTCTCTTCCGCTCTCCTGGTCAAACAATTATTTGCCAGTTTTCCAGACTCGCATCTGCGCGCACACCGATTTGGTGTTTTTTCACACACACAGACGATGTAGATACAAACTATATTAAACGAATAGGGGAAAAGTTGGGCTTTGGGTATATCCAACACACAGAACTAAATGAGTTTATGTGATTTTATTCACTTTAAACATCAATCACTAACAAATATCAGGTATTACATAAATTATCATAAGTACACAAATGCAAATAACAAATTTGGGAGGGGTGAAGAAGATTGGTATCGACTAAGCCCTTCCCGCTTATTAGACAAAGATAAACCCAGTCCAGAGATAGATAATATCAGGAACATAGGTACGTTAACCTAACAGTGAAGTTAATTACTCTGAAAGAGGGTTACAACGTTATGTATAGGTGATAGAAAAAAAATCCTGTTCTTCCCAATTGTTCTTCCCTTTACTAAGCAAATGAAAAGGAGGGGGGTTTTAAACATAGTTAACAAATTATCAACTATCCCACTTAAAGGAACAATGTAGGGTATACAGAAAAGATATATATTACCAGGTAAGCAAGTTAACAAAATGGTTACACAAAAAAAATTAATTTCCTGTCATTCATGCACACGCGTGAGGATCCACACTCATATACTCACACACTTACCGAATGCAGCCTCAGACGATCCATAAAAGTATATAAAACAGCAAGTATTCTTTGACATATGAACTGTCTAGTCCTTCGATGTCCCGCCCCAGATGTTTGCGAGGGTTTGTTGGTGACAAATATTCTCACTTATCGCAAGACTTGAAGACTAAGAGTTCTCGTGTTTTTATTATATATATAAAAGGAGTCTATGGGATGGCACTAACACAGTTCGGCACAGGGGTGAAAATGAAGTGGTCTCTTTTAATCCTCCGCTATGGTAAAATTCCTTCAATGCGTGATGATAGTTTTATTAAATCCAATTGAGGAAAAAAAAACTAGGCTCATTCACAGTCAGGAAAATATGTACTCTCTCACAGTAAACAGTAAATATGATATCGCTACTGGCGCTGTTCATCTTCCAGTTTATCTTACAGATTTAATTTGATGATAATAATCAAATGATCTTGGGTAGGCTTTCTTTCATGTAATTATGTTAGCTAGGCCGTACCGGACCACCACAAGATTTACTTTAAAAAAATGTCTCATCAAACTGTCTGGAAGTTTAAGAACCGAGTATGGAAACTCTGAAAGATTTCGTTATTGCTGGGATTGCAAAAGGTGATCAATCTAGAGAAAAAGATAGAAAACCAAAACAACATAATCATACTTTAAAACAAATAATCTTCTAAGCGTGCGATAAATTTCCCGTTAAGCCTATAATACACTCGAGTATTTAATTATGTATTTAATAAACACTGCGCGAATTCTAGTGGTTAAAAACACACATCTATAAATATAGGACTTAACTGAATTTATTAATTATAAATTCCTTCGCGACTTTAAAAGTTAATTTAAGCATCTATTATCTTTTGAAATAATATAATAGATAGATCATTATATTTACAACTGGAACTATTGAGACGGTTTAATTTAATAGGTTTAAATTAACACAAAATCCAATGAAATATAATGAATGAACTAGACCACTGATCACTTTACACAATATATATTTTACCGCTTTGCACAGAAATAGAATTCACTGCAAATAAAATGAAAATCCAGGGGATAATCTAGCAAGATTTCAAATATCGCTAGTGCTACTATCAAGTTCTGGCCAGCGAATGATAACGTGTCTAGTCTTCATGGTCTATTTAGCTAAAATGGAATGTAAGTTGAGTGGGACATGATAAACTTGACAGCTTATTTGATCTCACGAACTTTTGGGGATCTGACCGCCAAATCAAGAGAAGAAGCCGCCCCCTGGTCTTCGTATCCGCTCGCTGCTGCCCGTTTCGGCTTTCCCCCGTTCGCTCGGTTGCGATTGACACCGAGACGCGAAAATAGCGGCAAGCAACTGCGTCTCGTAGCAGGGACCACTACTGTCTTTGATAACGCCGATAGTCTCCCCTGAAATCCCTCAGTCTGTCTCTTTGATCTCGTGCCGCCTACTAAATGAGTCCCGGTGGAATGAGTTCTGGCAAACGAAAAGTTACAACAAATGTTCAGGGGTTCTAATGTTATGAAAAGCTAAAAGTCCCTTTAAATCATCCATCATATCAGGGAGAATTCACTTGTCAAACTAGACGTACGTCACACTTACAAAGAGAAAGGACAAGAAAAACCTACGTTGCGGCCACAATGCCTTCGTCAGGGACAGACAAACAAGAGACAGGAGGGAAAGAAAATGAGAATTAAGTAGAGAACATGAAACTATAAAAATAAGAGAAAAAAAAACACTCCCTTATGTCCAGTCACATGGTGGAGCAAAGATGGCTGCCACTAAACCGGAAAGCGGAAGTGGATAGTACATTAAAAACAAAAAAATAACAAATAATGAAAACAAGGACAGGAAAACAGAGTGAGGGGAAAATTGGGGGAAAACAAATTAAAAAAAAATAATAAATAAATAAATTTTAATAAATAAATAAATAAATAATTTTATGTGTTTTTTTTAAAATTTATTTATTTAATTTTTATTTTTTTTAATTTATTAATTTAAAAAAATATATTTATATATTTGTTTTTTCTTAATATTTATTTATTTATTTATTTTCCCCCACTTTTCCTCTCACTGTTTCCCAGTCCTTGTTTTCATTATTTGTTAATTTTTTGTTTTTAATGTACTTCCGTTTTCCGGTTTAGTGGCAGCCATCTTTGCTCCACCATGTTGACTGCACATAAAAGTGTTTTTTCCCCTCTTATTTTTATAGTTTCATGTTCTCTACTTAATTCTCATTTTCTTTCCCTCTTGTCTCTTGCTTGTCTGTCCCTGACGAAGGCCTTGTGGCCGCAACGTAGGTTTTTCTTGTCCTTTCTCTTTATAAGACGTATTACTATTTGTGTGTTTTTGTAAAAAAAAATTTCTTATGGTTTTCTACCAAGTATTGTGTCTCTTTGAAACGCTGTTGATTGTGTTACTTGGAAGTCCTTGTTTGGGAATCGCCAGGTTATGAGAAGTAGAGACAGACCGAAGAATACATGGAGAAGAGAGCTAGAGACGGAAATGACAATGGCGAGGAAAGCACGGGAAGACCTTTAGCTGATAGCCGGCGGCAGGAGGACGTGACATGTGTTTTGTTGAAGGTGTATGCTCCCTGGGGAGCTAAAGGCTTTGTTGGTTCAAAGTGTTTAGTCTAAGTGTTATCGCTTTCATCTTCAATTTTTTTTCCTGTGCATTCCTTACGGAGCATTAGGCTATCACTGCAGCCCGTACCCTTACAGGGAGCCCGCGCCAAGCAGCCACGTGCTCTTGCAAAGGTGGTTTCTGTGACGATTTGTGTTATATCATGAGGTTGCCAGCCTTTATGCACATCTTCGTATTAGTCACCTTGTACGACATGCCAGATAGTGCAGTATTCCTATCATTTCTTTGTCACCTTAGAGACCGTCGTGAAATACACGGGACGGTGTCGCTTTCATATTCTTTTGTACTTCTTTCCATTCCAGGATTTTCTATAACTTCTGTGTTTGCTTCTTTTTTAAAAAATTAGTTACACCCCGTCCTTCTGTATAATGCATGAATCTTCAGCAACGCTTCTATATGGTAGCGAGATATGTCCAACCTATGCTAAGCAAGAAAGAAGGCTCAATACCTTCCATCAACGGCAGTGCTTCTTAACCTTTTAGGGGTTTCGCACCCCTTTACAGCATCTTAAGAAGCCTCGCACCCCTTTAAAGTATCTTAAGAAGCCTTGCACCACTTCGCACGCCATTATCATCTAACTCACAAAATATGCCAAAATGAGAAAAAGAGATACTAGTATGTTTTGGGAAAATGTTATTTGCAAAATGTGACAAAGATTCGGTGTTGAATTCACGTTGTCAATGTTCTGTTTTGTACAAATACATTTGAGTCCTAGATATTATAATGTTAATGATGATTCGCCTTCTAAAAGATCTAGCATGTCTCGCAACCCCCGAAGGTAGATCATGCACCGCCATGGGGGTGCATGCGCCCCTGGTTAAGAAGCACTGATCTACAGTGTCTACGTCACATCCTCGGTATTTCGTGTAATTGTCGTGGAGTGGTTTTGAGGAGAAGGACAGCTTGGATGGAATGGAAGAATAAAGATAATACCTAGAGGAAAATCTTCCAGACTGCCGGTTGAATGCACTGTCTCTCCTCGGGAATTAGTCCACTAGAAAACCTTTCTTAAAAGAGAATTCTGGCAACTAAACAGGATATTTTCTGGACGATAAATTCTTTATCCGAAATCCTACAAAGGACTATGTATAGTACATATAGTTGGATAAGAGATTTGGTACCCAGCCACATTAAAAATATCCCGACCCAATAGTGTTTATTAATTATGGCTCTGCCCCCAGGGTGTAGATTTTAATTACTAAAAACTAGGAACCCAATTAAAAATTACAAGAAAAATAACAACAGACTCTGTTATGTAAAGTTTACAAAAATGAAGATAGATTCTCACATATATTCAAGTGTACAACTATAAGCTATGTTCACTACTCTATGAATGGTTCTGAACACTGTCAGAATGAATTTGTAATCCTAGGACAATTGGACTATTCTGTAGTGGTTCTGCTGGCATGTTAAACTACTCATCTCAGATGCTGCTGAATTTATGTTGTCTTGTTGCCAGGGGGTTCAATCTGTCCCAGCACTCCAGGTCCAGTATGGCAAGTTCTTTTTAGGGTTTCAGAGGATGGCAGGTTGCTTCCTCTGTCTTGACACAGGGCTCATCACCAACTGGGGTGGAGTATGTCTGCCCTCGAGAACACTGCATATGGTTAGGTCTCCTGGTAGGACAACCTGGTAGGATGCGCTCAACCAACCACTGCTGTTTAAAACTGGACAGTTCCCCTCTGTAATTGCCTTGACAGAACCATCTTGTCCTGGCCGGTCTGCCGGCTAGCGAGAGAATTCCGCTACCAGAATCATTCGCTTCGAGAATCGCACCTACATTTTCTCCAGTGTTTGCTGGGTTTAATCTGCCTATGTTAGGGGTGGTGGACCTGAATTAATGTTGACATTTCGATCCATCCCCAAACACACACACACTGGCCGGTACTTGGGAGATCAAAAGTCACATGACAATACGACTGCCTACCAGTTGGCTAAAATTGTAATTATTCCCAGGGAAAAAACCCATGTTACTGTACAGCGATTAAAAGTTCACAGCGAAGAGTCGAACGACTTTTTGCCGGTAAAACATAGAACAAAGAGAAAGGAATTTCATTCTGAAAAAAATAAGAGATCTGATTTTTAGATGAGTGGTGGATTTTCTAGAGGAAAGAGAACTGGTGAGATTAAAGATTGACACAGAGAAAAGAAGGCGGTTTTTACTTCGTCACAGTAATGACAAAGTGACAAATGTCGAGGTACTGTGACGTGCTGGCCTTCCGGGCATGTTTACACTGCTTAGCGCAGACGACGCTGGCTTGGACATACCCGCCGCATATGAGATGATTGCAGCCCTAAAGATATCTTCTACAAACAACTGGCAGATGGTAAAAGAACAGTTGGGCAACGGCAGCTGAGGTTCAAAGATGTGTGCATGAGAAACATGAAGGCACTGCACACAAATCCAGCAACCTGGAGAATAAAGCTGCCGATCGCAAGTGGCAATGCTCCCCGAGGCGCCATCTCAGATTGGGCGAAAAGAAGCTCTCACAACAAGCAGGAGAGAAAAGACCACGCAGAAAGGAACACCAGGAACAAAAGCAGCTGAGGGCTGTCACCTCGGGCGCGCATTCCCATAGTCAGTTATGACTGAAGGGGACTACAACTACGTCCTTCTGTACAGGGTGTCCATAAAAGATAGTACCCTTTTCAAAAAATGTGTTCTCGGCCCTATGAAGTGGTACGAGGATGCTTTCTATAACAAAAGTAAGATAATCTCTGCAAGTTTTTAAGCATACCTTACAAAGACTTAAAAAAGTGCGAATGCGCGCAGTGGGTATTTCAAGGGAAACTTTCGCAGTTGAGTTGCAACCGGTAATTGTTATATTTCTCTCAACACACTGGCCAAGTAGGTGGAAAAAAAAGAAATAGGTACATTCTTTTTGAGTCTTTGTAAGGTATGCTTAAAAACTTGCAGAGATTATCTTACTTTTGTGATAGAAATCATCCTCGTACCACATCATGGGGCCGAGAATAAATTTTTTGACAAGGGTACAATCTTTTATGGACACCCTGTATATATCTACATTTCACAATGCTCAGCTCCTTCTTCCTGCTGTTTCATGTCAACAAACCGTGCTGCTTCACTAATTAAAGAATGCAATATAATTTTATCTCAACTCAAACCATTTGGAGAAGGGAATTAAACATAGAGATTAAGGGGATAAAGAAGATATGGGCACACATGAAACGGTAGCTGGTGACGGGGCGATTAAAACTAGAATTGAACATTTTCAAAAATGCGTTACTCAGTATCAGGGTTTTATATGAACATGTCTAAACCAGTTTGTTAAGGAACCATCGTATTTATCTTTATAATCTTACAAATGCCCAGCATGCGCCTGTCGGGCAGAGCCGGATTAACGTAGTAGCAAAAGTAGCATTTGCTACGGGCCCCGCGCTTTTAGGGGCCCCGCGCCAATAAATATGTACATAATTTGTTGGTCATCTTCTAATACGAGCGTTAAACCAATGATCTTGTGATTTATGCTATCTTTAGCGCCTTTTCATTTGGTGTCACGAAATTGTGAGAGAAAGAGCATAAGAGAGTGACTTAGTGTGACTCTTCATTATTTTTATCTTAACTGTTTGCGGACGGAAGCCATTTAAGTGGCATTGAAAATTTGGTCACGTTTGGAGGGAAGCCACTTTTTTGGCTCTAGGCGACTGCCCCTCTAATTTTGTTTCGTTCTTTGTGAAATGAATTTGCATTAACAATAAAAACTAGAATTTAGGAAACGGAAACTTCCTGTCTTAATTGAGGTATACGGCGTGCTCGCAATCTCTTTCGATCTTGATTAAAATTTCTTGATTTGTAAGGTTAGAAAACTCAAAAAATGAGCAATAGATACAGAGATATTGGACGTAATTATGCTTCTGGAAGTGAAAAACGTAAAGCGAAGGAAGAAAAAGAAAGAAGAGATCAACTTGTGATATCAAAAACACGTAAGCTGACAGAATATTTTGATGTTCATGGTGGTGGTACTCTAACCGCTGAAGCTGGAAGTACAGGAACAACTAGTACTAGTGCAGGCTGTGCAGCAGAAAACATACAGCAAAACCCAGTATACACTGAGTCTGAATGTGAAAGAATAAGTGAAACGAAGAAGTACTCTAATGATATTGGTGACTGCCGAACAATATAGATGACTGTGAGCGTGAATATTGGATATCCAAGGGAAGTGAAAAATGCCAACATGTTGATAGTGCCTTCTCTTCATCCATGCGATTGTATGACACTGAAAAGAAAACTCGATACTGTCAGAAGTCTTATTTTACACATATTCATAAACTTACAAACAAGCAACATGCAAGAAAATGGTTATGCTTTTCAGAAAGTAAAGGGCACCTATTCTGTTTCCCATGCAAGCTTAAGAGTTCAGAATGTTCATCAAAGTTTACTGTGGAAGGGTTTAATGACTGGAAAAATGCAAGCAATCTAATTTTTCTATTGCGTCGACAAAAGAAAGCTCCTCACATAGACAAGCTTTAGTTTCACTGTTGATGCGTAACAACAAAGGTGAACGTGTCGATTCCCAACTTGTGAAACAAATGGACATTCAAGAAAAGTATTGGCACAAACTTCTAAAGCGAATAATTGAAGTTGTGAAGTTTTTAGCAGAACGAGGCCTTTCATTTCGGGACAGTGATGAGATTGTTGGGTCCCCTTATAACGGGAATTACTTAGGGTTGTTAGAATTACTGGCCTAGTTTGACCCTTTTCTGGCAGAGCATATAAGTACTCATGCAAACAAAGGATTTGGACATACATCATATCTATCTAAAACAACGTGTGAGGAATTCATCAGTGTGATTGGATCCAGCATACTGGATCACATTCTCTGCGAAGTGAAGAAATACAAGTATTATTCCGTTTCATTGGATTCTACTCCAGATATATCTAATATGGACCAGCTGACTTTGACTCTGCGCTATGTTTTCCATCTGGACCAATTGAAAGATTTGTGACATTTTTGGATATGGAAGGTCATAGTGCTGAACAGCTTATTAAAAGTCTACTTAATTTTTTAAAGGCAAATGACATTGATATTAAAGACTGCCGTGGTCAAAGTTATGACAACGCCAGCAACATGAGTGGCTAGTTTATAGGATTACAAGCACAAATTAAAGAGATGAATAAGTTTGCGCATTACATTCCGTGTTTTGCACATTCACTAAATTTGGTTGAAAATGTGCTGCTGAAGGTTGTCAAGAAGCAGTCATTTTCTTTGGATTTGTTGAAAGCCAGTACACCTTCTTTTCTGCTTCTACCTACCGGTGGGGTCTCCTTTCTACTGCATTATATACTCATAATAAGTCCCATTTGCCCTTTGTGAAAAGACTCAGATACCAGGTGGTCCGCTCAGGCAGATGCAACAAAAGCACTTTTACACAGCTTGTCTGCAATAAAACAAGTCTTGGATGATATTTCAGATAACAATGATCAGAAGGCAGAGTGTCATCAACAGGCTCGTGGTCTACTTTCAGCCATGGTGAAGTTAGAAACAGGAATAATGATCATACTGTGGGATCAAGTATTACAGCTTTTTCAAATGACCAGTGCTTCTTTGCAATCTTCTGACCAAGATTTGAATACAGCTTGTGCACTCTATTAATCCCTGCGGGGGTATATTCACGCTATGCGGTCTACTTTTGCAGACATAGAGCAAAAGGCCAAGGATCTGACTGAGTGTGAACATTATCAAGAACAAATTCGAAAAAAAAATAAAACGAAAACGAGAGTATGATGATTTCAGTGGTTCCAGCACACTTGATCCACTTGTTGAATCTCAAACGCCTTCTCAGCAGTTTAAAAGCCGAACATTTCTTGTCCTTATTGAAAGCGTGCTCTCTGCCTTGTCAAAACGCCAGAAAGCTTATCAAAAGTTGAATGATGTATTTGGATTCCTTCGTCAGTTACAGTCGTTTACACCTGAAGAGGTGGTAACGAGATCATCGAATCTTATTAAATCATATCCGGAAGATCTGGAAGAAAGTCTTTGTGAAGAACTTGTGCAGTTTACAGAACGGTTTGATAATTGACAATTCTTTATAGTCTTGTTTTCCAAATGTAGAAATCGCCTTGCGCATCTACCTCGTATTTGTCACTAATGGTAACCAACTGCAGTGGAGAACGATCATTTTCAAAACTGAAACTTATTTAAAATGAACTAAGGAGCACCATGGGTCAAAAGAGATTGAACAATCTCACACTAATGAGCATTGAACATAAACTTCTGCGTGAAATTGATACATCCTATATCATCAACAAATTTG
The DNA here is from genome assembly GCA_024509875.1 of Oreohelix idahoensis. Classification (NCBI taxonomy): domain Eukaryota; kingdom Metazoa; phylum Mollusca; class Gastropoda; order Stylommatophora; family Oreohelicidae; genus Oreohelix; species Oreohelix idahoensis. The sequence goes on along the minus strand of JAMPIV010019803.1, from coordinate 132,981 downwards.
CTCATGCTAAATGTAGAAACATTAATATTTAAACAATAATTTTGACTGTGTTGTTACTTTTGATAATGATAATTACTATGCAAATTAAAAATGTATGTGTTCAAATATATTTGTGTTGTTTTATTGTTTTTTTAATATAGGGCCCCTTTCTTAACATATGCTACAGGCCCCGTACTAGCTTAATCCGGCCCTGCTGTCGGGCCACATGGTACAAAGCAGTCCTGTAGTCACACAAGTCCTGTAGTCAGCATAGGGAGGTAGGATTGCATAGAGAAGGCACTAAGAGGCATGGGGTGGAACCGTTCTTCTAAAGAATGCTTTTTAAAGGTAGAGTAGGGGGGGGGGGGCACTGAGGATACGTTTATGGAACCAAGGGGGGCGTTGGCCCGAATAAGTTTGGATACCACTGCTTTATAGCATACAGTATGTTGTGATAATGAGCATTGGGCCTCGTATCGTTCGGGGGGGGGGGGGGGGGGGGGGGGGGGGAGAGACTGCAGGGTGGGTTTGTCTCCGAAGAGGTGAAAAGGATATGACTACTGCTACCTCTGGCGTGTCGTAGGGGGCGGCCAACGGGAGGTTGTGCATGAAGCTGGCGATCTTGGCAAGGAAAATAAGCTGCTACAGAAAACAACTACTGATAGGGCACTTGAACGCTTTGGTGCATCCCCCTGCAAAGGTGCTAGCTGCAGCAGTAGTTTATGCATCACGGGTTGACAAGGAAAATGAAGATTATGATGATCCGTGACCCAAATATTCCTTGGGAAGTTCCATTGATATGTTAATCACTAACTTAGTTGTCTATTTCTTTTTCTCATTTACATAACGTGGATTCTTCAACATAGTTGTCTATTTCACTTTGTATTCTCATTTACATAACGTGTAGGATTGAATTGGTTATGACACAGTCTTCTAGGATAGTCGTAAACGAGCAGATAAATCCTGTTTCTGGGCCATATGCTTTCAGTTTGCCTGTCTCAACGATTGACGTAAAACCCTGATACGGCCCTGTGATTTATCTGAATGTTTTATAGTCGATGATAATGGTCGGGATATCGGATTAATCATCGACAAAAATACCGGTCAGCCGGTTATATGGAGGATGGATAAACAAAGCATGGCGTGCAATAGATCATTGTCTATAACGGGAAACGGTTTATCCTGTGCTATATTGAACCGTGGAAGTAAAGCATGGAAAGTGGATACACGAGTGCGCGGCTTATTGGAGGTCAGTGGGATTGTGGTTTCGTAAAAGGATAATGAAAATACTATGATAGGAAACTCTATACAGAGCGATACAACAGGAGGCAATCTGATCATCAGAAGTCCCCCCGTCGAACAAGCGTTTCGGCCTTGTATACTCCTTTACACTCTAAGGGGGGCGGGCCCACTTGGGTCATGACTCCCAAGTGTCTCAGCCTATTGTTGTCTTGTATCGAAAATGAACCCATTTCACTTTGGTAGCAACTTTAAAATCCACAACTCCGCTAGCCGTGGAGGCAATTGTGAAAGTAACAAAGAGAAGACTAATTACTCCGTTCGTTCCGCCGCACACCACGACTAGGGACAGACACTGACACACCTGCACGAAGCCGACGAGGCTAGCCACTGCGCGCTAGCAACTGTAATTCTGTGCCCAACACCTCTTATAATTTACGCCGCGTGTTGCCCGTCAGTCACAGCCCTTTCACCAGTACACCGAAAAACTCAACGTATTGTGGACTTAGAAAAATTCCTGATGTTTTCTGTACCACAGAGTTTACTGTTCCCAGTTCCATATCCCATTACGGTTGTTCCACAGCCAGCATGATGCCTTTTCCGCAGTTTCACTAAGCCTCTTCAGTGCCCTTGTTCTCGACTGTCCCCGCAGCCCCAACAGTTTCAATAAATCATACACTGATGCAGCCACGAGCCCTCTTGCACTCACCTCAACAGCCATAACCCTGGCAGTGAACCCATCGTGTCTCAGATCCGCGGCCAGATCACTATACTTGGCCGCTTTGAACAAATGTTGCTCTTCCAATCTCGATTCAAATGGCACGGTCAGTTCAATCAGTATAACCTAGTGCGATCATCTGTCTGTTTGTCCTCCCCACATGGCACATATCTGTCTGTTTGTCCTCCCCACATGGCACATATCTGTCTGTTTGTCCTCCCCACATGGCACATATCTGTCTGTTTGTCCTCCCCACATGGCACATATCTGTCTGTTTGTCCTCCCCACATGGCACATATCTGTCTGTTTGTCCTCCCCACATGGCACATATCTGTTTTTCCTCCCCACATGGCACATATCTGTCTGTTTGTCCTCCCCACATGGCACATATCTGTCTGTTTGTCCTCCCCACATGGTACATATCCGTCTGTTTGTCCTCCCCACATGGCACATATCTGTCTGTTTGTCCTCCCCACATGGCACATATCTGTCTGTTTGCCCTCCCCACATGGCACATATCTGTCTGTTTTGTCCTCCCCACATGGCACATATCTGTCTGTCCGATTTTCAGTTTGTTAAACAGATGGTATCTGAACCGGCAATGGCCGGCTCTCAGTCTGAAAATAATCACTTTATCACGGTAATGTATAGCAAAGAGTTGCCAACAGAACGCACAAGTGGCGATCAGAGGAGGGTTGTGGAAAGAAATGATTGCCTACGCCGCTCGACACATCAAAAGAAATCAAATCCAACGCAAAGATAGGAATCTTGGCCTCAGGTGTCATGTTGGTCCTGTCTTGTGGCTCTGGCCGTGGAGTAGAACATGAACGGCTACCGGGAGGTTACAGACTTTCATAAATGAGTCGTTATCATTATTATTGACACTTTCCTTTACATTTTCCTTTACGGATCATGGAGCCACAACTACAGCTGTTTCCCTTTGCTGTCCTGCACGAAGCATTCGCTTGCTCTTGTAGCGGTGATATCTTTGTTTAGCATGAGGAGGTAAGCCAGCCCCACGGACAACCTTGTACGAATTGCCTGAGAGTGCATTAGGCTTGTTCTTGCTACATCTTTACAGATACACCCGGGAACTGTACGAGACATAGATAACAACAAAAACACGAATCAAAAAGTTACAGACGGTCATTAATGGATGCTTGCCTATAATAGACGGATTGAAGTGGCACGAGATCACCAATGTGGAAATAATGACAAGTGCCGGTGGGGAGGAGATAGGAGAGATTGGGGGGTGGCGATGGATGGGACACACTTTGAGGAAATCAGTTCATGGCGTGGCTGGATGGTCCTTATGCTGGAGCCCATAAGGTGGGAGAGGTAGAAGCAAGCCGAGGCAGTAATTACAGTGATGATGAAGACAACGAAAGATCTTGAGCTGATAGCACCCGACACGAGGGTTTGGCACGAGTGTCTATAAGGCCTTTGCTTTGTGGGGAGCTGATTGGCAATGTTCAGAGCTTCCTCCTTAAGTTTTATCAAAATTGAACAGTAGGTGACACATCGCGGAACGTTTTTCATTTCCCCAGGTTATTGTTCGGAAATTCACCTGATACCATTTCTAAAAAAAAATTGCTTCACTTTCTACTGAAAGTAAGTTAAAAAGAACTCTTCCCGATAGATTTCCCTGCTTTTGTGCTATCATTACAGTCACCTGTAACCATTTAAAGGGCCAAACAATCAGGTATGCTTTTGTTGGGGTTTCCGTTTAAATCAGGTAGCGCAGAAAGGTGGTTTCTAATATTCGATCGCCATTAATGATTGTTGGTTTTATTAAAGGACGCCCTAAGCCCGCCTCAAATGCAAACCGTTTACTTTGTGTTTCTCGTTCACATCAGCGGGTTTGATCGAGGGTTATACAAAGTGATTGATTTGTCATTCCCTATTTGTAGACGTTGATATCCTGTGTTCTGTCTACTGGATGGATAAACATGAAGCAAATGTCGAAATAGTGAGCAATAACTGCCGTCTTACTTTTAAGATTTTTTTTTTTTTTTTTCCTTAACCAGCGGCACTTGGGCTTTCAGCCCTTCGGCCCAATGACATGTCATTGCGAGGCTGGGGAACCTGAGGACTTTCCTTCCAACCCGGTCAGGAGCTTCGCTCCTTCCCATCCACAGAGGGTTTATCACAGGAGCCGTTCAGGTTATTCAGTCAAATTTCCGGCCGTACACATTTCTTCAAACGCTGACACCCGGGTTTGAACCATGAACACCTGGTCGCCAGTACAACGCCGAAGCCATTACACCAGCGCGGCTCCCACTTTTAAGATTTAAATGTGTGTTTATTTATTGTAGTTCCCAGAAGCAAAATCAAATAAAATCTAAAATGACAAATAAACGGACGTTACAAGAGACAGTAAAAAAAAATGGCCGCCTGCTATGACAGTGTGCGTTGAATGTTGAATTGTAAAGGTAATGTGATAGCGTTTTACTTAGTAAAATGACAGTTAATTGTCTGTATTTTGACGTATATATCATAAAAATTTGTTGGGTATGAGTGAAAAAAAAAAAAAAAAAAAATAAACATTTAAAAATAGAAAGTGCGTAAATACTTATAATACAATTGTTGTATATGATATTTACTTACTTATTTAGTCATTCCTCTTCTACAGTGAGGTGTAGAGGTTTGGAAGAGAGAGCGCCAGACTATCTCATCGACTGTCTTCCTCCTGGCCTCCTTCTTTCTTTGATCCATAGCCGCCGACCGTCAAAGCAGTCAGTGGCCATCACGCATGGTGGCGTCTTGTATGGCAGCAACAAATTGATTCCACTTTGTTCGGTCGGCGGCCATCCTTCGTACAGTACCCTAACTCTGGTTCATTCTTTGCATCTCGGCTTCCACAGTTCTCCGCCAGGTTGTTTTTGATCGGCCTCTCTTTCGCTTTCCTTCGGGGGTCCATAGCATAGCTGCTCTTGCAATGGTATGAGGGTCCCTTCTGAGGACGTGGCCAGCCCAACTCCAGCGTCTGCCAGCTATGATCGTGTGCATGTCCTCCTGGCTACTCCGAATAAGCAGTTCTTGGTTGCTAATGGTATTCTCCTCCTGGCCTGGTTTCAGTCTAGTCCTCGGTCCATCAGAGATTGTATGATAATTGTAATATTTGTTTAATGTACATTTTTTCCCACCCTTTTTGAATATTTGCTGTCTAGTATGGCTTGTTTATCAGGGCTAAGCTGTTGTTGTGTTTTTTTATCAAAGTTTAGCCGAGTCTGTTACTTGATTTTGTCAATCTTTATCTGTGTTTTGTTTTCCTCGCGATCTTTATATCTAAGAAGATTTTTCTGGTGATTTTTTTTTTATACACATCTCGTTCTCTTCTTTGGTTTATTCTTCTTCCTCTCGTCTTCTGTTCTCTCTGTTCTTCCTCCTGATCACTATTCTCGTCTGTCCGTCCGTTTCTATCATTCTTCACATTTTCCGTCTTCCTCCTGTTCTTCTTTATATCCTTTTTTTTAACTTATTCATTTTCCTCTTCCTTTTTTTTTTCATCTTTCCATTCTTCGCCTTTAACTTCCAAACGGTGCCCAACAAACTTACATTTTCTAAGTTCCTCTCTGTAATTGCCTGCCTAGCCCGCATTATCTTTCCATTTCTCGGGAGATTCATCTGTATACAGCCAATTTTGTAACTCTTGGAAACGTCTTGTCCCTTATAGATATTGCGCGTTCGACATAGATTATTCTGTTTCATATTACAAATCTAATTAAGTGTGCTCAGTAGACGACGGACGGTCCAGCGGTCCTCCATATCAGTTATCTCCATATACTCGGTGTTGGCAACAAGTGTTCGTGAAAGGGAACCAAAACAAACAGACCGGTCGAAGAGCGTTTCATTGTTCTGGTGACAATTTTTCTGTGTCAGGTTATAGCACCGAGGAGAGGGGTACATGAACTGTGTACAAGACGTGGTCGGCGCGTGTACGTGGTCACGTGTCGTACGAATGAGGTTCTGGTTCCTGGCTAGAATACTCTGGCTGTTCGCGACCTTGAGTGAGTGCTCTGGAACAGTCGTGCACGGTGAGTAAAAGGACCGTTTGATAGTGTGTGTGTATATACAGGGTGTCCATACAAGATTGTACCCTTTTCAAAAAAATTATTCTCGGCCCAATGACGTGGTACGAGGATGCTTTCTATCACAAAAGTAAGATAATCTCCGCAATTTGAAGAAAAAAAAAATGTTTTTCGTGCAATAAAAACGGACAAGAAATTGGGGAATTAGTAGACAGCTGGAAATGGTCTCCACGGGTTAGTTTTGATTCCTTTTCTTTCCCAGCTTTTCTGTCCTTACATATACACTCTTTAGGATCTTGCATAGTTAATGAGCATACGATTGGGCTGATCGACTAGAGCCCGTGCCTCTCTCGCGGGGAAGTTATCGGATTCCGGGATTGAAGCCTGACAGGTACACGCTGCAGTTTACCCAGCTGTAAATGGGTATCCTGACTTTGCTCTCGAGTCATGGAAGGCAAAGGCCGTGAGCAGGGCCGGATTAAGCCAAGTCTGCCCTCTAGGCTTTTGGTATTTTGGCCTCCCTTCACCTAATACGCAATAATTTAATATCTTTTTTAAAACACCTTAGCATAATTGTTTTTACTTACGCACAGGCCCTCAAGAGCTCCGGGCCCCTAGGCTTCAGCCTACTTAGCTTAATGGATGATCCGGCCCTGGCAGTGAGGAGGGTAGGTGGTCACTCCACCTCAACCCTAGTATTGTGAAATCTGTAACACTTCACTCCCCCACGGTAGTTTCTGATCTTGAGTTAGGGAAGGCAAAGGTAGTGAGGAACGGAGCTGGTCATCCCACCTCATAAAGTCAAACCTAATATTGTGAAGTCTCTAACGCTTCACTCCCATACGGTTGTTTCTTCTATGGTACTACCTGCATCATTTTATTGTTAACATAGTCCTTCAAATATAACGTGGTTGTTGACTGCTGTTGCCAACCAGAGTATGTAAATGTCTCGACAGATATAGCGACGATCATTTAAATCAGTGTTTCTCAAACTGTTTCGGGTCACTGCCCCATTGGCGTCTATAGCACATCACCAGAGTCCCATTCTTCTTCTGTTTTGATCCTTGGTTACTGACTGACAAAGCAATCAGTGACCATCACGTCTGGTGGCGTCTTGTAGAGCAGCAACAAACTGTCTCCACTTTGGTCCTTGGCTGCTGACTGACACAGCAATCAGTGACCATCACGTCTGGTGGCGTCTTGTAGGGCAGCAACAAACTGTCTCCACTTTGGTCCTTGGCCGCTGACTGACACAGCAATCAGTGACCATCACGCCTGGTGGCGTCTTGTAGGGCAACAACAAACTGTCTCCACTTTGGTCCTTGGCCGCTGACTGACACAGCAATCAGTGACCATCACGCCTGGTAGCGTCTTGTAGTGCAGCAACAAACTGTTTCCACTTTGGTCCTTGGCTGCTGACTGACACAGCAGTCAGTGACCATCACGCCTGGTGGCGTCTTGTAGTGCAGCAACAAATTGTCTCCACTTTGCTCGGTCGACAGCCATCCTTCGTGTGGTGCCCCAGCTCTGGTTCACTGTCATCTTCTCTGCTTCCACAGTTCTCCGCCAGGTAGCTTTTGGCCATCCTTGCTTTCGCTTTCCTTCTGGAGACCATAGCACAACACTTCTTGTGTCCCCTCCATTACTTTAAAAAAAAACTATAAAGAGTGGAAGATACGAGCAACTGCTGCTAATTTTGCAGCAGCAACAACAGCATTGAATTAACCTAATAATTTTGTCGTAATGCATATTAATAGCTAGCGTAGTGGTCACCACACTGCGCTGGCGACCGGGTGACCCAGGATCAAACCCGGGCGAGGACATTTGAAGATTGTTCGTCGACCGGGATTTGTACTGGATTAACTCGAGCCCTGGCGAGAACATTTAAAGAAGTGTCGTCGACCAGGGACTGGCGGCTTCTGAGCCGACCCAGCTCTAATGGGTACCTCCGAAATCGGCGAGTATCTGCCTGAATGGCGAGGGACACCTGTCTCTGTACAAGAAAAAAAAGGGATACTCGCGTAAAATCAGTCTCAGGTTAGACATAATAACCTGAGATTTCGCCTCGAGTATTAGCGGGCGTACGATTAAAAAAAAAATAGTTATTTAATATAAGATCAACACAAACAACAACCAGAAAGTTACAGGCTTTCATAAATGGGTGCTTGCGTAGAATAGAAGGATTGACATGACCAGATCACCAATGCAGAACAGATGACAAGAACCAGACAAGTGTCAGCGGAACAGGAGATGAACAAAAAACGCCGGAGAAGGATAGTACAGACATTTAGGAAACCTCATGATAGCATTACCAGGTAGTCCTTGTTTTTGAAGTCTCAGGGCATGAGCGGCAGAGGGAGACCAAGGAACACACGGAGAGGAGAACTTGAGACAGGTATAAAGGGGATGAAGATGACATGGATGTGCTTCTCAACTCAACTTTATTTTTTTTCTCACTAACACTGCAACGTAATATTTGAATAGGATATTGCAGGTAATTACCAAAAACTCACAGTACCCATAGAAAAGCTACTCGTACCCCCAGGTATGAAAACCCCCAAGTTGAGAATCCCTACTGTAGGGTGAGAAGCTGGGGACGAGCGACGTTAGGAAAGAGTGGTGGGTTAGGGTTTGTTCAGGCTACGTTGTGCTTTTAAGCGCTCACGTCACGGCCGTGTATAATCATAAACAATTTTTTACGTAAGCGTTATATTAAGTAATATTGTTATATTTAGCCTGACAAATCCTCCACCACCCCCTTATTACTGAACGCCATCTTTGGTCCCTATTTCCCTATCGCCCCTACGATCTTCCCAACGCTCACCATGGGAACCACTGATGCAGATAATTACCCTCATTCGGTGTTCACATCGCTTGTTTATGTCTCGTGTTCTCTATGTGCCATCGTTGTGTGGTGTGTCATCCGAGTGCTACAATCATCATCTATATGTTTGTCACTATAGAGCACATGTGAACCATATAATGCACATGATCCTTGAAACAAAAGCGAGTTGCAGAGTCCGGATCATCATGTCTCTTGTTTGCTTCTTATGAAACATGGAGCCACCACTGCAGGTCTTTCCATGTCCTCTTTGTGTGTGTCTGCAGTCGCCATGTCCTCTTTGTGTGTGTGTCTCCAGTACCAGTCTCCATGTCCTCTTTGTGTGTGTGTGTACAGTACCAGTCTCCATGTCCTCTTTGTGTGTGTGTCTCCAGTACCAGTCTCCATGTCCTCTTTGTGTGTGTCTCCAGTAGCAGTCTCCATGTGTTTTTGGGTCTCCCTGTGATTCTCTAACCTTTGCAAGTGCTTCTTAGATGTAATAATATGTGAATTGTATGAAATAACAATCAGAGAATGATACTGATTTATTAGAGAATGACACTGCAATCGATGAATCATCAAGGCTAAGACTGCTGGAATTTGGCATCAAACGTAAGACTAGCATGGATGGACGTATGAGAGGACGCATCTGCCGTGTATACAACCAGTGCGCAGCAGCAACAATTAGCATTCATACCCTTCGACATTTGCTGAGGAAGACTGAGCACCTATGGGTTTGCCCGGAGTGCAATGACGTCGATTCTGATTAACATTAACATTAATATAACAATAAGAAAATAATCAAAAAACAGCCATGCAAGACAGAAGAAGCTCCTCTGGTAAGGAGGTTCATGGATGCGGCCCAGAGAAATCTAAAAGAAGTCTGGGTTACGGCCTGACCTTATGGAAATCTCCATTAGTACCTGGAGTGAGTGTCCGATGGGCATTGTGGTTAGAGCACTGGTCTCTTGTGGCACAGGTGCCGGGTTCGAATCATGGTACCGACACGCTCCAGTCTATCCAGCTGTAAATGGGTACCTGACTCTGCTCTTTGAGTTAGGTAAGGGAAAAGCAGCGAGGAAGAGAACTGGTCACCCCCACCTCTCATTGCTGGACCTAGTATGGGGAAGTCTCTCACCCTCACTCCCCTACAGCAGCATCTGTTATAGGACTACCTATTTTAGTTTCTGGGGATGGAGACAGACAAGGCTTGTTACCCTCTCAGGCATGCAAGAAACAACGAATGTTAGGTTGTGCATGGGAGTTTGGCAACCTCATCATGTCAAACAGATTGCTACATAAACCACAATTTCAATAACAAATAAAAGCTTTGATGCAGGTGTAGCGAAAAGCTTGTATGTGTGTGTTGTGTCAGTAGTAGTATTGAAGAAACAGAACTAGAATTCTGCGTTTTGATTGGGTGACCCAATTCGTCTATCGTTCATTCATTAACAAGGCATGTGTATACACATACGCTACAGCAGGCTTCCTGCAAGACGGACCAGCTATGGTGATGGAACCATGCTCCATGCAAGAAGAAGCGAAAAGGGAAATGAATGAATAACATACAATGAAAAATACATATATTATGTCTGGGGCTTAACAGATGAAGCGCGTTTATATTTTTATATGGAAAGCAAAGCAACAGGTGATAAATAACTTGTTCACATGAACTTGGTATTCACAATAGTTGCTACACTGTATTAATGTCAAATTAATTGTCAAAGACATTGTCGAAGGATGGCCACCCACCGAGCATAATGGGGACAGTTTGATGCTGTTCTATAATACGCCACTAAGCGTGATGGCCACTGACTGCTTTGTCAGTCACATGCTAAGCATCCAAGAAAAAGAAGTGCCACATGGCTGTATCAGAAACATATGAGTGACTCACAGGGTGCTATGTGAGATGCCTGAGAAAAGCTGTTAATATGTCCTTTCTTGCATCCATGGCTGCTGATTGGCACAATGACCATTCGTCTTCATGGCCTAGTAGTGTCTTGTAGGGCAGCAACTGACTACACTTCATGTGGTCGGTGGTCATCCTTCATACTGTACGCCAACTCTGGTTCTTGCTTTTCACCTCAGCATCCACAGTTCTCAGTCAGCGTGCTGTTGGTCAGTCATTACTTCACTTTCTCTGTAGGGCCCAAATCTTGGCAGTTCTGAGGATGTTGTCAGGTCTCTTCTTAGGACATGACCAACCCAATTCCAGCATCTACCTTTTTAACATGTTGCGCTTATCTTCTTGGGTTACTGTTAATGTATTCATGTGAGGCAAAATGAGAAAGGAAGAAATCAGGAAAATAGTATGGACAACGCCATGTATCAAATACAAAATTAGTAAAATTGTAATAGTGTCCTCATAAGCCGTCAACAACACAGTATGTGGCTACTGGGAGATGATGTCTTAGATAAAAGTAGGTGATTTTATTAACAAAATTCTGCGATTAGATCCTAGCGAAGGCTGCATATCTTGCACAAAAAACATAAAGTGCATCTTCGCATGACACTTTACAATACATGTGAAAGGACGTATGAAAATAACTAACATTGTAAAATATAAACAGTGTCATATTTTTTTTATAGATTAGGATTGCTGCCACCTCATACATGCTGTAAGAAACAAGTAGTTGTGCCAGCAGCCTCATCGTGTAAAACAAATAGCTGTTGAAACCATCACTGGAAAAGTCCACACTCTGATGCAGGCTTCCTGCAAGGAGCCAGCTTGTGGCCAGCTCCATGTTCTGTAAGGAGCAAAAAAAAAGGAAATGATACTCTTGTTATGATCTCTCAGATATGATATTGGACACACATAAAAAGACCACCATTGTTGTGTATAAGTGGAAACCTGCAGGACAAGAGGAAGGTGTAACACCAAGGAGTACAATATGGAGACATACTGTGACACAAATAAGGGTTGTGGATGCATCTCAGAGGAGATAGAGAGAAGACTGAGATCAAAGGAAGTGCGTAGTCCACTGGCAGGGTGTCCTTGATTGAGCCCTGGCGCATTTATTGATTGGTGTTTGTATTGTGAGCTTTGCTGGGATTCTCGTGTCAAAGGTGCGGGGTTTGAAACATGGTGGCGTCACACTGCAGTCTACCCAACTGTCAATAAGTACCTGACTCTGCTTGTGAGTTAGGGAAGGAAAAGGCAGCGAGGAAGTGATATGTAGCATAAATGTATATTAAAGATGCTGTCATGTTTCCGCTGCCCAAGGAGCATAGGCCTTCAACAACATATACCAAGTCTTCCTGTCCCGTGCCGTCTGCTCAAGGTCTTTCCATATCTTCTTCAACCCCTGTCCTGTCTTGTCTCCAATTCTCGTATCCGTGTGTTCCTTGGTCTCCCCTCTGCCTCTCCTATCATGAGGATTCCTGAACAAGGGCTGCCTTGTAATGCCATCAACAGGAAATAATGGTGTTAAATATAGTGTTATATAAACAGTCACCCACACATCTCGAAGCTGGACCTAGTATAGTGAAGTCTGTAACACTTCACTCCTCTAAGGCAGTATCTGATATGGAACTACTTGTACCTTTGTCTGATGAACGTAGCTGAGTTAACAGCCGTGGTGTAAAAAATGTATTTCCTTCACTCCTTGGCTTGTCATTGGGGTTTTCTAAGAGTCCACTTGCTTGAGTGGTAATAACTTCAGAGCATAATGTGGTCATGGCTCCGTGTAGTTCACCCGGGGGGTCTCGGAAGAGAGAAAGACAAAATAGGACAGCTGCACACTCAGACATGTCATACAAGGTGACTAATATGAGCTTGTGCATGAGGCTGGCAAATTCATCATGTGAAGCAAATTGCCACAACAACCACCACTTTAAGAGCATGTGAATACTTATCACAGGGATCCTGCAGTTGACCAGCTGCATTGGTGGCCTAATGCTCCATAGGGAGCGCGAAGGAAAATGATGATGATAGTGTTTCATATTGTTTAGGATGATGATAGTGTTTCATATTGTTTAGGATGATGATAGTGTTTCATATTGTTTAGGATGATGTTAGTGTTTCATATTGTTTAGGATGATGATAGTGTTTCATATTGTTTAGGATGATGATAGTGTTTCATATTGTTTAGGATGATGATAGTGTTTCATATTGTTTAGGATGATGATAGTGTTTCATATTGTTTAGGATAATGATAGTGTTTCATATTGTTTAGGATGATGATAGTGTTTCATATTGTTTAGGATGATGATAGTGTTTCATATTGTTTAGGATGTGTTGCGTGATAAATTCTCGCAACATCATTTTATTACAATATCTATTTTATAACGCAAGGGCAACAACTGCTTGAAATTTATAGTCACTTTTCTCGGTAAGCATTTGTCTTCTCGCGTTGGTATCGAATGCAGTTAAGTTTGAGCTGTGGTCATTTTGCGCTGGACTGCGCATGACTTGTCTTGCTTCTGGGTCGATCGGTTTCCGCCCACCACTAGTGGAGTGAGCGATTTGGAATGGCGAAAGAGATGCCTCGTTGAAGAGGGGATCTCCGCTTTTTTTTTGTTCTGTCAGGAATGTGAGAGTCCTCTTATGGATATTTCGTTTATTCGAGATAATACCTCTAGTGTATTTGCACATGCCGGGAGGCATAATATTTCTGTGTATTTCCGGAAGGCAAGGTAAATTAACATTTTCATTAACTCTATCGATTTTTGGTCGTGAACGATTTCTGGTTCATGGCCTGTCTTCGAAAGTCGTCGTCACGAGATGTTTTCCTAGCTCACATGTCGCTGTATTGTGCTGCATCGGTTGATGCAGGTTCCAAGGACCATTACTTGCTACTTTGTTAAATGAACTAGGTTTGAAAAACCTTTATTATCTAGAGGATATTTTTGAGGACATTATTTATACTTCGGCAGACGTGTCTGTCTTGCTGAAGTCAAACTAAGGAGAGTGAACTGATCTCATACATCTGGTTATCTCCTGGCTGTTATAGAAAGGGATGGAGTTTTTCACCTGACTACATTTACAGCACTTTGAAATATAACATGCATCTGACTCATCATTGTAATGCTGTCTACCGTCTATTGCTGTATTGAATGTTGCTGTGATAATGACTGTTTGATGTGTCTACATATTCGCGTAACCATTTTGTCACTGTGGCGTCCACAATAAATAATGAAGAAAAACGTCAACGGCTGTTACAAGAATCATTGACTTTATACGTCGTGAGTTTACTGACGTCCTATGTGGATTGCCCTGTTATTTTTGTATGAACATTGTTTTGACTGAACACATCTGCACACCACACAAAACCAGACATGCGGATACCATCCATCATCATATGGCATCACGCATCAGGATGATGATAGTGTTTCATATTGTTTAGGATGATGATAGTGTTTCATATTGTTTAGGATGATGATAGTGTTTCATATTGTTTAGGATGATGATAGTGTTTCATATTGTGTAGTTTTTTTTAATGGTATTTTATTTATTTTTTTAAATTTTTTTAACTGGAGCATTTAGAAGGCTTTGTTTCTTTGTTTGCTTGTGTTGTATTTGTTTGTTTTTGATTCAAACAGTGATACTCAAGGCTACATTCTCATAGGCTGGCAGCAGTTGCCATGGAGATAATGAGTAATAAAAGCCCTTCTTCCAATTATCATAATTCAAATAAGCTAATAATGATATTTTGAATGAGGCCAGCATGCTGACACAGCTTATTGTCAACATGGGAAGGAAACAGTCCATTCTGATTGAGCTTGTTATGAGCACAGGAAGGTTGGAACACTGTATCTTCTTGTTTGTTCTGGCTTTCAGCTCCCTGTGAAGCAAAGGCCTGCTGTCTTGCACCCTCCATTTAACTCCTTGCCATGTTTTCTCATTCTTTTTATGTCTGTTTCCAATTCTCCTCTCCATGTGTTTCATTTCATTAATTTCTCTTTTCCCTTCCTTTTGGAGCATGGCTCCACCGCTTCAGCTGGATTCCTTGCAGGAGTCTAGTACTCAAAGCACCAATGCGCATATGCAGCACTAGTTTGTGTATCTTTGGGCTCTCGCCCTTCAGCCCAAGGCCATGTAGTGATATCTGCATGTTTTCGCAAATTGTTTTGTTTTTCCGTACAAGGTCTTCCACTTATCTGGCCTCAAAGGAAGGAACATTTTCCTAACATCATCGAGGGCTGGGCACTCAAAGAGGTGGTGGTCAACAGTTTCGTAGGTGTAGTTGCATAGCTGGCACTCTGGAGAGTGTTGTGGTTGGATTCTGTTCAAGTGACTGCTAAGTTGTATATGTTGTGCACTGAGCTGAAATAAGGTGCTCTGATCCCTCTTTGTAAGATGGCTAATGTTGTCATTAAGGTTCAGGACTGGACATATGGACAAGAGACAATAATGGAACTGATAAACTATATTAGGAACTGAAAACTGTAGATAATTAATGTAGCAATTGAAAAAAAAATCATACTTAGTGCTTGTACCCATCCTCTTACATGAAGCCTGCAGCATTTTTCATGTGTTGTAGCACAGATGGTTTATGTAGCTATCATTTAGTATGGAAGCTTTACCTTATGCCACTTTCTTTTTCAGTCTGTATGTCTTTGTGTTAAAGTAACTTTAATAAGCGTGTTCATGGCTTCAAACATGTGTTAAGTCTTTTTATCTTCTTGCGTTGTGTGTTAAAGTGTCTTTAATAAGTGGATTCATGTCATCAGACGCTGTGTTAAGTCTTATTATCTTCATGTCTTGTCTGTTAAAGCAACTTTAATGTGCATTCATAGCATCAGACACTGTGTCAAGTCTGATTATCTTCATGTTGTGTGTTAAAGTTTGTTTAATAAGTGCTTTCATGGCATCAGACACTGTTAAGTCTCATTAACTTCATGTGTTGTGTGTTAAAGTTTCTTTAATAAGTGCATTCATGGCATCAGACACTGTGTTAAGTCTCATTAACTTCATGTGTTGTGTGTAAAAGTTTCTTTAATAAGTGCTTTCATGGCATCAGACACTGTGTCAAGTCTCATTATCTTCATGTGTTGTGTGTTAAAGTTTCTTTAATAAGTGCTTTCATGGCATCAGACACTGTGTTAAGTCTCATTAACTTCATGTGTTGTGTGTTAAAGTTTCTTTAACCCCTTAAGGCCCAAGAACTTCTATAATTGAAAGCTAAATTTTATACTTAACTAATATTTCTAAGACTGAAAACGCATTTTAGAATGTAACTTTGTATAAAAATGTGAAGGCCGTTCATTTGCTTATGAAATAACCCATATTTGACCAAGTGGGAATTAATACTTGTTTTGTTATAAAACTATTACAAAGTTATGTATGATGGGTCATATGTGGGCCGCTGGGCCTTAAGTTAATAAGTGCTTTCATGGCATCAGACACTGTGTCAAGTCTCATTATCTTCATGTAAAAAAGGGGTAAAGGATCCCGTTACATGCCCATTGAGGCATATTGGGAATATGGTGTTAGGCCCATATTTTCTTGACCGTCGGCACACTAGGGGTGATGTGGTCAGCATTACGCCAGCCGCCTTAACCTTCCCAGAAGTTGCTCTGGTACCCATTTGGGACTGGGTCGACCCAGGAGCCGTTTGAGGCCTTAAAAAAATCCCACGTCATCTAGGGATCAAACCATGGACCACTGAGCTAGGAAGCCAGTGCTCTAGCCACTATGCTACTGCGGCCCCCTTTATGTGTTGTGTGTTAAAGTTTCTTTAATAAGTGCTTTCATGGCATCAGCCACTGTGTCCAAGTCTCATTATCTTCATGTTGTGTGTAAAAGTTTCTTTAATAAGTGCTTTCATGGCATCAGACACTGTGTCAAGTCTCATTATCTTCATGTTGTGTGTTAAAGTTTCTTTAATAAGTGCATTCATGGCATCAGACACTGTGTCAAGTCTCATTATCTTCATGTGTTGTGTGTAAAAGTTTCTTTAATAAGTGCATTCATGGCATCAGACACTGTGTCAAGTCTCATTATCTTCATGTTTTGTGTTAAAGTTTCTTTAATAAGTGCATTCATGGCATCAGACACTGTGTCAAGTCTCATTATCTTCATGTGTTGTGTGTTAAAGTTTCTTTAATAAGTGCTTTCATGGCATCAGACAATATGTCAAGTCTCATTATCTTCATGTTGTGTGTTAAAGTTTCTTTAATAAGTGCATTCATGGCATCAGACACTTTGTCAAGTCTCATTATCTTCATGTGTTGTGTGTTAAAGTTTCTTTAATAAGTGCTTTCATGGCATCAGACACTGTGTCAAGTCTCATTATCTTCATGTGTTGTGTGTTAAAGTTTCTTTAATAAGTGCTTTCATGGCATCAGACACTGTGTTATGTCTCATTATCTTCATGTGTTGTAGCACTGATGGTTTATGTAGCGGTTGTGTAGTCCAGACACTTAACCTTATGCCAGTTTCTTCTTCAATTGGTATGTGTTGCGTGTTAAAGTATCTTAAAAAACGCGTGTTCGTGGCATTAGGCATTTTAACATTAAGTCTCATCGTCTTTGTGTCATACCAAGGCATCTATGATTATGTCTGTCCGCAGATTTCAGTTCTAATGTTCTGTATTAATTTTGTTAACTTTTTCATTGGTCATCGTTATCAATTTGTCCATTATATTTTCTTTCTGTCTTCCATTGTTTCACTTACTCTCTATTTTCCCCTATTTGTCATTAGATTTTGTTAGTGCTCCTGTCCTCATCAGATTTGACTGTCTTCTCCTTTTCATTGTGACTTTTCTTTGTTCATTTACTTTTATCAGGCAGTTTTTTTTTTTTGGGTAAAGCGTGTTGCTGTTATTATAGCCAGCTGTGGGAGTCATAAAAATCTTTCTAGAAAACACGCCTCCAGGAAGATCTTTTTTTTTTCTGAATAGTTGAGATAATGTGCTTCCTAAAAACCTTGAGATTAAACGAAAAACACATGAGATGATTGAATCTGATTAAATATAAACAAAAACTTTCCATGTAATCAACTCTTGGTTTAAGTAACTATAGTAGGTTGACTAAGGAAGGAAATGTCCATTGTTATTGACTAACTATTTGTTAAGATGTAATATGGGGGGGAGGGGGTGTCAGAGTAGTTAAGAGGTATGGCGTCCGCTTCTAATTCTAAAGGTACTAGGTTCACTCCCAGTACTGGGAATATAATTGATGGAAATTTTTTTCAGAACCAGTGTTTCCTAATGATGTCATATACTCCCTCCCCCTGATCTCCTGGGTAGTGAGATTAGAAGCCTAGCCTTCTCGGATAAGGATGAAAAAAATAGGAGATCCTGTGTGCAAGTTGTGCATTCAAAATCCCTCAGCAGTTAGAAATCATAAATAGTAGGCCGTATGGTCGCTGCCCTGGCATAATTTAAAAATTAGGAAACCTGTCCAACACAAGAATATTTATACGTGAATCGTAGAATGCGTAATTCCTGTATACACACATTGGGATCCTCACCAGTGCCAAAGAGTTGGTGCATTGTGCTGAAATTCTCCTTTGTGTGATTTAAGGCAGGAGATCGGAGCACTGATGGAGTTGTCTCTGTGCAATGAAGATGGTCTTTTAAACCAAAACCAAACCTAAGGCATAATTATTTGAAGAGGAACACAGACAAATTGAGCTTGTGTATTTCTTGGTGGTATCAGAAGAAACTCACTGAATAGGATTACTGTACCCTCAGGCATGTCGTATAGGGCAATTAATATGTTTTTTTTTTTTTAATGCATGGAGCTGGCAATCTTTCTTACTTAGTCGTTCCCCTTCTACCATGAGGTTTAGAGGTTTGGAAGAGAAAGCGCCAGACTATCCTATCGGCTGTCTTCCTCCTGGCCTGGTTCCATCCTAGTCCTCGGTCCTTCAAAGATTGTCTAATGTTGTCCTCCCAGCGGACTCTGGGTCATCCTGGGGGGTCTGGATCCCTGGCTCTTTGTTTCTCATGCTTGTCGTGGTAGCCGATCTTCTCCCATTCTGCAGACATGGCCAAACCATCTTATAGGGACTGTTCTACTTGGGTCTGCAGGGGGAACTGGCAATCTTAACATGTAAAACAGATTGGCATAGAAACCACTGCTGCAAGAGCATGTGAATGATTGGTGCATTCTTTCCACCAGGGAACCAGCTACAGTGATGGCTCCATGCTCCGTAACAAGCATGTAGCGAAGTGATGGGACACAGACGGAGATTGTGCATGACGGAGGCCATCCACTGTGTTAATCTAGCACACTGCTGACAGTAACTAGCTGAAGGCATTGAAGGCTTTCATAATGAGAATGTATTTATACTTGAGAATGAACTTTGTCTTATTACAACTGAAATTGGGAGCTGCGGTAGCGCAGTGATTAGTGCACTGGCTTATTAGCTCGGTGGTCCATGATTCGATCCCCGGTTGAGGTGGGATTTTTTTAGACCGCAGACTGCTCCGGGGTCAACCCAGCCTCATGAATTGGGTACCAGAGCAACTTTGGGAAGGTTAAGGCGGCCGGTGTGATGCTGACCACATCACCCCTAGTGTGCCGATGGTCAAAGAAAATATGAGCCTAAAACCATCTTCTCAATATGCCTCAGTGAGCGTGTAATGGGATCCTTAGAACCGAAATTCCATGAATAGAGGTCTGTTAGATCAGGAGTTAACTCTTATTGAAGTTATGATAAGTTTAGAGTCCAGCGAAGTTAGGGGGGAGGGGTTGTCTGAGAAGATGAAAAGTATGATTACTGCTTATTCAGGCATGTCATTAAGAGGTGACTGATGTTAATTTGTACAGGAGGCTGACAACCTGTTCATGTGAAACAGATTGCTACGAAAACCAGCATGGATGCTTTGTTACAGCTTCCTGGAAAGGAAACCACGTGTGGTGGCGGCTTGCTGTCCACAAGGCGTGAAAAGAGAAATAATGAGGTGATGATGATGACAATGATGGGGATGATGATGGGGATGATGAGAATGTTGATGAGGAGGAGGATGAGAATGATGATGATGATAGAAGCAGACATGGGATGAAGGACTGAGCTTACTGAAATGAAACATGTCTGTCTTTGCTGATCATTGTCCTTGTTGTGATGGTTTGGGTTTGTTTTTTCTTTCAGTAACAAAGTTGACAGTGTCAGCAGGCACGGACAAGACAATACAGCTGCCAGAAAATTCTGTGGTCCTCACAGCTTTTGTACTTCCTAAGGCAGAAGAAGGTAAAGGTTACACTGATTATTGTTGGTTGTTCTTTTTCATTTCATATTCCTCCATTTTAGTCATCATCATCATCATCATCATCATCATCATAATTCTCCTGTGTGCTCCTTATGGAGCATGGAGCCACCACTGTAGCGGGTCCCCTTGCAGGAAGCACGTACCAAGCATTCACATGCTCCCATGGTTGTGGTCACTGTGGCAATTTTTTTTACATGTTGACGTTGCCTGCCCCATGCATAAAAGAAGAAAATGGCATGGAAACAATACTAAGGAGCTAAAAACACAGCAGGACAAATAGAGAAATATAGAGAATATGTGATACTCAGAACAGAAGCAAAGAACAAGGTGCTAGCAGCAAAACAGAAGTCTTGGGAAGAATTTGGAGAAAAGCTAGAAAAAGATGCGCAAGAAAACCAGAACTTGTTCTATAAGACTCTAAAGAACATGAGGAAGGAAAAACAATGCCCTCTCAAATTTATAAAGGACAAGCAAGGTAAATTGCTTACTGCCCCGAAGGAAGTAATGGAAAGATGGAAAGAATATTTCTCAGAACTTCTTGACGGTGAGCAAGGTCAAGCATCAGAAATGATAACCTCTAGCACAGAAGAGGAAACCAATGGTGATGACGATGACATAAAGATGGAAGAACTGAAGGCAGCACTGGAGAAAATCAAGATGGGCAAAGCAGCAGGGCATGATGGTATAACACCAGAAATGGTTAAGTACATGGGAACATCAGGCGACCTATTACTCTTAAGGGTCCTACAGGCAGCGTGGTGCAACAAGACCATACCAAAGGATTGGGAGATTGCCATCGTAACACCAATTTTCAAAAAGGGTGACAATCGACAATGTGGAAACCATAGAGGCATATCCCTTTTCAGTGTCCCTGGTAAAATCTACTCTAGAATCCTAGAGCAGAGACTCCGACGCCTAGCTGAGCCACAATTGGATGAGGTCCAGTGCGGATTCCGAGCTAACCGAAGTACTCAAGACCTAATCTTCACTCAGACAGCTGATTGAAAATGACCTTATTATAAGAGTTAGATCCATCTTTATTTCATAGATCTGGAAAAGGCGTTTGACAGGGTTCCCTGGAGCAAACTTTGGGACTATTTGGCAAGGAAGAACATTCCAGCACCTCTGATTCATGCTATACAGAGCTTCTACAAGTCTTGCAGCAATTATGTGAGGACAGCAAACCATAAGTCAGAAGAGTTCAAGACCACCACTGGTGTAAGACAAAGTGATATCCTGTCACCTTATCTTTTCAATCTCCTCATGGACGATGTCATCAAGGCATGTAAGGAGAGAACAAGAAAGTATTCAGTGGGGTACTGGAAGATGAGACAGGTCTGTATTTCAGAGTTGGCATTTGCTGATGATGTTGCCCTGATTGCTAAATCAGAGGCACATCTCCAATCCAACCTGCAAGTCTGGAAGGAAGAGCTGAAGAAGAGAGGGATGGTCATAAGCAACTCTAAAACAAAATCCATGGTGATATCACGAGAAGAAAGAAGACATCAGATTAAGCTCGGAGAACAGGTCCTGGAGCAGGTCGACCACTTTAAATACCTTGGAGCTATTATAGGCCGAAAGGGAGGCATAAAAGAAGAGTTGGCCACTCGAAAAGCAACAGCTTGGAGACTTTTTCAGGCCATAAATCGAGGATTCCTCAGCAAGAGAGAGGTTGGTAAGAAAACGAAAATGGCAGTATACCGCTCCACCTATGTCCCAGTCTTGACATATAGATGCGATTCATGGGCAATGACTACAACCCACAAAAGCCAGATCCAAACCTCAGAAAGGAGGTATCTGACGAAGGTGGTTGAAGTAACAAGAAGAGACATCTCAACAAGATGATACATCAAGGCCTAAAATCCCACCCCTTGCAGACCCAAGTAGAACAGTCCCAACTAAGATAGTTAGGCAATGTCTGCAGAATGGGAGAAGATCAGCTACCACGACAAGCATGGGAAACTAAGAGCCAGGGATCCAGACCCCCCAGGACAACCCAGAGTCCGCTGGGAGGACAACATAAGACAATCTTTGAAGGACCGGGGACTAGAATGGAAACAGGCTAGGAGGAAGACAGCCGATAGGATAGTCTGGCGCTCTCTCTTCCAAACCTCTACACCTCACGGTAGAAGGGGAACGACTAAGTAAGTAAGTAAGAGGTTGCCAGCACCATGCATAACCTCATAATAGTCGCCTTGTGCAACATCCTATTATTTCTCTTTTTTTTTTTCAGCCCCCCCCCCCCCCCCCCCGAAACTATGTGATGCATTCATCCATTGTGTCTATCAATCAATCAATACCCTTTAGCTCCTGAAGGAGCAAAGGCCTTCAACAACCACTTGTCAAGTCCATTTGTCACATGACATCCGTTCAAGTTCTTTCCATGTTTTCCTCATCATTTTTACTTCTGTATCTAGTTCTCTTCTCCATGTGTTTTTTGGTCTACCTCTGCCTCTTTTACCCTGTGGATTCCAGAACAAGGACTGCCTTGTAATGCTATCAATAGGTTTCCTCAATGTATGTCCTATCCATTGCCAGTGTCTTTTTATCATCTCTTGAGACAAGAGACGAGAGATATCCATTGTGAGTTACATAAAAAGTAAATTTTAATTAATAGTTATTTATGGGGCAGTGTTTGCAGACTTACAGATGAGATTTATATTGAGGCAGTCACAGGTGACATCGAAGTGAGTCCCTTTTTTTTTTTTAAACCTGCATGATCGAGGACAAAAGAAGATCCCCAAGACACGGGGGGGGGGGCTGTGATGTAGAAATGAGGACAGAGAGAATGAATAGTACTTGATATGCTGTCATGTGGCTTCTCGATGTCATACTCCCTCCTGGTCTCCTGGGTAGTGAGATCGGATGCCTAGCCTTCTCGGATAAGGGCGAATAATAGGAAGTCCTATTGTGTATGCAAGTAACACAAGCTAAAAATCCCACGGCATTTGGAAATCATGAAGAATAGGCCATAAGGCCGCTGCCATGACAAAATTAGAAACCAACCCACCACAACAATATTTATAGAATGTGTGATTCCTATATACACACATTAGGAATTTTGTATGTGCTACGGAATTCATGCACTGTGCTGAGATCCTCGTGTGATCTAAGGGAGGAGATTGGAGCACTGATGGAGTTGTCCGTGTGCAATGAAGATGGTCCTTAAAAACCTAACCAAACAATGTGGATTCTTAACTCTTATTTAGCATTTAACAAAACGTGCTTGCATGGATAAGTACTCAATGACATGAAGGGAACAAGTGCAAGTGAAGTCATTAGTATAATAATAATAATAATAATAAATTCTTTAAGCACCAAACACGGCGCATAAGGCAGAAACCAGTGCTCTCCAGGTTGTACGTTGTGACGCCACTCCTCTTAGCTCTTGCACATTATTTAGGCCCAACGTTCTTCCTTCTCTTATTATTGTTCTTCTGAGTGTTTCTTTTGGTCTTCCTTTTTTCCTCTTACCCTCAGGAACCCAAGTGAGTGCCTGCAATGGTATTCTGTTGTTTTGCATTCGTAGGACATGACCGATATATGACCATCGTCTTTTCCTTATATAGTTGGAGACATATTTCTGCTTAGAGTCTTCTCTTATTTGTCGATTAGTCTTGAATTCTTTCCAACTGATGTTCATGAGTTTTCTAAGACATTTGTTCTCGAATGTATTCAGCTTGTTCTCCAATGATTTTGTTATTTTCCAACTCTCACAGCCGTATGTTAACACTGAGATAACATTTGAATTAAACAGACGAAGCTTGGTATGTATATTCAATGATCGTAATTTCCAAATGTTAGATAATCTATTGAAAGCGCTAGCTGCCAAAGCAATTCTAGTATGGATTTCTCTTGTTGTGTCACCATCCTGAGTCATTTTACTGCCTAAATAATTGAAACTTTCAACTTTCTGTAGTTTTTCCCCGTTCAAGATGATATTAAAGGTCTCATTAGAAAAGTTCATAACTTTAGTTTTAGAGGCATTTATTTGGAGACCTATTTTAACTGAAAGATGACACAAATTATTTACTGCTTCTTGGGATTGTCTGGGTGTTGAACTTAAGAATGCTAAATCATCTGCGAAATCCAGGTTCCCCAGGAATTTTCCATTTGTCCATTTTATACCTAATTGTTCATTGTGGGTATAGTTTCTCATAACCCAATCAATAGCTATTCCAAAAAGTAGTGGTGACATAATACAGCCTTGTTTCACCCCTGTTTCTACTGTAAACCATTCTGTATTCCCTTTATTTGTTCTAACACAACATCTTGCATTGTCATATAGCGCTTTGATTATATTCACATATTTTGTTGGAAAACCATAGATTGTAAGTATCTTCCACAATGATGGGTGGTGTAGATTATCAAAGGCTTTTTGAAAATCGACGAAGGTGATAATAAGTGGCATGATACAAATAATGTACTTCTCTACAGACAAAGCATATTGGTGTGGACGAAAAATAGATATTGTAAGTCTTATGCTTGTATAGATAAGTACTCATTGACATCAGGGGAACTAATGCAGGTGAAGTCATTAGTATACAGTAGCATAATACAAATAATGTACTTCTCTATAAACAAAGCATATTGGTGTGGACGAAAAATAGATATTGTAAGTCTTATGCTTGAATAGATAAGTACTCATTGACATCAGGGGAACTAATGCAGGTGAAGTCATTAGTATACAGTAGCATACACTAATATGATACATATAATATACTTATACAGGGTGGCCCAGAAGTAAATAAAAAGTGATTTGGTGACCCAGAAGTCTTAGAGCAGTTTTAAACTTTAATAACTTCAGAAGTATATATTTTAGTAGCCAGGTCCAGAGTTTTCAATGCGAATGTGGAAAAAGTATCTTTGATCCCAGGGACGCAGTAATTTTTAATGCTAGCCAGAATTTCCCTAGTTTAAAAAGTCTTCTCCTCCACCCCTCTTCCCTTCCCCATTGCATAAAGATCTACTAAATCATCCAGTGGGATCTACTGGTAGTTCAGGATCGACCTGTTGCCGCCCCTTGTCTTAAATGGTTGACAAAGGACAGGAGAGATTGGCATGAAGTGAATGAACCCTTGTACCTTACAGGGAGTTGACACTTATAAGAAACTCATAAGAAGCATCTTCTACTACATTCGTGACAGACGGACTATATAAAATAAAGTTGTTTCATGAATGTCCTTAACAAACATAAAGGACAGACATTTTCAATTACTTACATTAACAAGTTTTTACAGTTTAATAAGAAATAGTACATAAATTTGAAAGTGCATGTTAAGTTAAAAAAAAAAAGTACAATCAAGTTATTGAAGTGGAAACAATTACACAAATTTTAGTAATATCTATATTTGATTGTGATGAAGACTTTTTTTTTTTTTTCTTTTGTTGTTGTTGTCAGGAGAGACGTACACATACGAATGGACGCCAGTGACCATTCCTAACAATGCTGAGACGGCGGCCATCATGGATGGCAAGAATACAGATACGCTGAAGCTGTCTAATGTACGTGTTCATCCTTTACGTTCGGTTTAGCTGTACATTGTGGTAGACTGTTTATTTGTTTTATTCCATCATCATTCACATCATTCATTCATTTTTTCCTTTTTACTCCATATGGTGCATGGATACACCATTGCAGTTGGTCCCCTTGCCAGAAGCCTGCACCAAGTAATCACAGTCTCTTGCTGTGGTGGTCTTTGTAGCGATTAGTTTGACATGGTGAGGTGGCCAGCCCCAGACATAACCCCATATTAGTGGGCTTTCACTGCATGCCTGAGGGTGTAGTTATCCTATTCTCATTTTTTTTAAATATTATTTTCTTTTTAATAGAGAGAAAGAGAGTTAAAAATATGCTGACACATTTTAACTGTTAGATTATATTTGACCTTTATGGTCACTGTAGCAGGCATGTTTTTTTTTTTTTTACTGTGGAGAGACTTGTTGAGGAGGGAGGGGAAGAAAGATGGAGATAAACAAAAAGTGGGAGAGGATTACAGATGTAGATAGGTGTTGCAAGTGGAAGTGGTCTGTTGCAAGGCGTGGTTTGGTTAGCTTTGAATAATGTTCCATGTGATATTAATAAAACAGTTATAAATGTCTGGCCATTGTTTTATCTTCTTGATATTCTTGAGTGATCGTGTATCGTGCCTTCTATGTAAGATTACGCGAATGCAGGGGTGGAAGATTCTGAACAATAATTGAATGACTTGGAATACGATTGATGTGACAAGTCGGTTCCATTGAGTCCACAATTATTTAATACAGATTACACGTCAAGACGATTCATGCATGTTGATCACAAAGGTACATATTATAACTTGAAAATATATGGCATAGATATGTAGATATCCTATCAGTCCTTGTCCAATAATCAAATTACTGTATGCAGATTGTCATAGCTGTATGCACGCGCGGTTGGGGTTTCCAACGGCCGACAGTGAGTCTATGAGTCTGGCAAAATCAAATACTATGGACTGTAATTCATCCTTCCTTAATTTTCACTTCGTACTGACCTTTAATCATTTCAAATCTTCGTAATAGCAATGGACTGACCCATGTCCGTACTTGCATAAAATATATCTGTATGGCAATACCATGCCCAACATTGGAAGGAAAGTCATACGCGTCTTAACAGCTTGACGGTCAATGTGAAAAGGGTAGCGTTTCTTAGTTACCGACTGTGTCCTAAACAACGCTATACACGTCATAATCGATCGTGTATAAAGCGTTCATTAATTGAAACATCTATCGCAATATATTAAATGTCTTAACCTTTATAATTGCACGTCTGGTAACCTTTAGCAGACGGCGTTAATATCATATACCGTAACAATTCCCTGTACACCGGGGAAAAAAAAATCGATAGATTTTTTTTCAATATCTATCCGACTTAACAATTTTTCAAAAAAATTTAATACAATTGTGACATATGGCCGACGATGTTCTGAGTAGAACCGTGTTGCGGTCGTGTCAACTAACTATTTGTCATAGTCATCTAAGATAAATCACATTATATATTAATATTATACATATTATTATATCAACTAAATAAATGTCCAATGTTAATAGTGAATGGTAAAATTAAATTAAAGTAAGGTCTGTCGTATTAGTATGTCATATAGGAATTAATTTGACTAATTAAAATTAAATTAATTAATTAAATTAAGAGTTAAATTATTAAGGTTCTAATGTAACGCGATGTTATGAGAGAAGAAAAAGACAAAATAAGTGAGAAGAAATAGAAAGAAATTCGAATATAAGTTTTAACTTAATTGTGTGTGTTAAGTGTTAGTGAATAATAACTATCTAATTTAACTAACTAAATAATGTATAGGTACATTAAAAAAAAATTATTAATCTAATACTTGTGTGAGATTTATTTTCTCTTTTCATAATTTCTTCTTTTAGTATTTCGTTCTCTTTTTTTGTTCTTTCATTTCATTTTTTTTCTCACCTTTCATTTTATTGATAATAATTCAATTAAGAAGTTAAGTTAACTAATTAATTAGTATAGGATATGATGATCCATCCGTAGTCTTGATCCTGATGAATTCTTTTAGGCAAAAGTGTTCAAATGTCCACGTCGGAGAGAAATGTCATTTATAACTGCATCGAAGAATTAAGAGTCCATAGGATAATAAGTTCGACTTGTCGTCAGATATTATTCCATGATTGTTCAATGATATTCGTATATCGTGTATGGATATTATACGAAGTTCGAATGTAAGTATATATACCTTGATTGTCTTGTCGTTCAATTCTGTGATGCATATAGTGTTTATAAAGTTTGAATTGAAGGCAAGGTTAGTTCCTTTATAGTTGATACTTCGTTCAATCCAATGTAGTTCTGATTGATGTAGTTTAAGAGTGTCAATGTTGATTATTCGTCGTCAATAGGATTACGTGACAACGCATCTGCCACACAATTTTCAGTGCCAGGTATGTGTTCAATGGAGAACTCGAATGGCTGTAGGATGATTGAATATCTGGCAAGTTTTTGGCTTTTGTGGTTGGATCGACGCAAGGATGCGACCGCACGTTGGTCCGTCTGTATGGTAAAGGGGGCACCGAGTAAGAATTTCTCCAGCTTCGTTATTGCCCAGATCACAGACAAAAGTTCCTTGTCGACTGTGGAATACTTTGTTTCAGCCGGCTTCAGCTTTCTTGATATATATAAGGTGGGGTGTAGAATGCCGTCATGGTTCTGGAGCAGGCATGCACCAATGCCGTAGTTACTAGCATCTGTTCGTAAGAAAAATCTTTTGGAAGCATCGGGAAGTCTTAAAATTGGTTCATGTGAGAACAAATTTATAATTTTGTTGAAAGTTTCATTGCATGTACCAGTCCATGTCACCTTCACTGGCATATCTTTTTTTAACAATGAAGACAATACAGCCGTGATGGATGACAAGTTTGGTATGAATCTACTGTAATATTGAACAAGTCCTAACAAACTCCTGACCTGTTTCTTCGTCTGAGGAATTGCTATGTTTAGAATTTTTGAGACTGTACTAGGTAACGTTCGGATATATCCCGATCCAATGATATGTCCCAAAAAGGTTATCTCATTACACGCGATTTGCACCTTTGTAGGTTTAGCAGTTAGATGATAATTCCTTAGAGTGTCAAAAACATATCTAAGTCCCAAAACATGTTCCTCAAACGACGAACTAAACAAGCATATGTCGTCAATATATGTAATAACGTCTGGTCTACCTGATAAAATTTGTCGCATCAGGCGAATGAAGGTAGCTGGCGCATTAACAAGCCCAAAAGGCATCACGTTCCACTGGTATAGACCTTGTGGCGTGGAAAATGCGGTGTAGTACTTAGCCTTTTCGGTCAGTGGTATCTGCCAATAACCTTTAGTTAAGTCTATCTTACTAAATATAGTTGCGTTAGATAGACGTGGCAGTAAGTCGTCGATAAGTGGATGTGGTTCGCTGTCAACTATAGTCTTAGCATTTAATTTTCTATAATCAACGCATAGTCTAATGTTATTGTCCTTCTTCCGGACAATCACTAATGGAGAAGAGAATGGCGAATTACTAGTCTCAATGATTCCCAGAGACAACATCTGTTCAAGTTCTTTAGTAGTTTTAGCAAGGAAATGTAAAGGAACAGAATAGGGATGTACACGAATAGGTGTATCGTCATTGAGAGTAATGTCATGACTGATAGCCGATGTGCGACCCGGAACGTCGGTCAACACATCTGGATAAGATTGTAATAGATTAGCAATCTGTAGACGCTGTTGCGGTGTAACCGTTGAAGAGATGGTTACATCCCGCCAAGATTCAGTAGGTTGAACTACTGGTACAGGTAACGGTAACTGTACCTCAGGAAAAGAAGATTCTTCTTCCTGGATGACAGATAAGTTAGTATAATGACAAGTGGATACTGTGTTGTCATCTAGTTCATGAAAAATTGACTGTAAGTGTTCAGGACGTGTATGAAATTGCTTGAGCATGTTAATATGAAATATCTTTTTGTGTCCCTTGATATCTAAGACGTAATCAACGTCGGAAATTTTATCAATGACTTTGTAAGGACCATTCCAAGATATCAATAATTTATTGTTATTGTGAGGAAGTAACACATAAGCCTCGTCGCCTGGGAATAATTGGCGTAATCGTCGAGACATATTTTGTAGAGATCGAGCCTTAGCTTTTGCAGCCTCAGAAGAAGCTGTTGCCAACTGGCAAGACTCAATAATGTTCTTCCGAAGATTAATTACGTACTCGTAAGATGACTGAGTGTCCTGAGTCATCTCGTCGTCAATTAATAAGTCTTTTATTAGTCCCATAGGACCTCTTGGGGGAGCACCAAAAACTAATTCAAAGGGAGAGAAGCCAGTTTGTTCATGCGGTACCTCCCGATAAGCAAATAGAACAGCTGGGAGTGCTCTGTCCCAGTCATGAGGGTGCTTAGCAGTAACCTTATGTAGTAGTTGTTTAAGTGTACGGTTAAGTCTTTCAACCGCACCATTACTCATCGGATGATAAATACTACTTAAATTCCTATCAATGTCCCAAGTTTTCATGACTTCCTTCATGGTGTCAGATATAAACTGTGACCCATGGTCTGATAAAAGTTTTCTAGGAAAACCCTATTCTAGAAAAGATGAGATGTAGTGCATCAGCTACATCTGTGGTAGTGGTGGTCTTTAATGGGATAGCTTCCGGCCATCGTGTGCACAAATCAATGCACGTAAGGACGAATCTATGTCCTCTGGCCGATGGTAGCAATGGACCAATAATGTCTATTGCCATCTTGTCAAAAGGTCTCACTGAGATATCGCAAGCCTGAATAGGCGCCATGTGAAAAGCTCCACGTGCTTTCACTTCTTGGCATGTAGTACAGGAACGTACATACTGCGAAATATCTCTTGACACCCCTGGCCAAAAGAATGAAGACAGTACTCGAGATCGTGTTCGAGTATATCCCATATGTCCAGCACAATGTGAGTCATGTGCATGTTGAAGAATGTACCGTCTAAAAGTATATGGGACCATAACTTGTTGTTTCATTTGTGATTTGTCATTAAAACATCTAATCAATATGCCATTTTTAATAACAAAACAATGTTTGTTATTATTACCTGAGGATAGATTGTCAACTTTATCAACCAACGTAAAAAATTTTTTTAAAGATTTATCCTCTTTTTGTTTGGTTGCAAATGTTTCCCTGTCAATAGGTGAATTGACTACAAATTCCTCTTGGTTGTCTGCATCCATTTTATTATCATCAACTTTCTCCATGAGTTGAGTCTGTGCTCTAGTCGTCACGGCGTTTCCAGTGCATAGGTTATGTTTCTCCCATTCTATAATCTCATCTGGAGTACAATCTTTACTGCCGTGTATACGACCAACCATCAAATCAGCTATAGGCTTTTTTAGCATACATACTTTTACGTTTCCTGTGAAGAAAGGAGTGTTGACATGAATAATAGCTGTGGGGTAAAACTCTATTGTTCCACCAAACGTCATGCAACGAACATATTCCCCCGTTGCACAGCTGGGATGTACCAGCGACTGTCGTACACCAATCGTTGTGGATCCCGAATCCCTCAATACTGAGACGACGGATCCATTAACTAATCCCCTGTTAAAAATTAGTAGGCCTGTTCCATCGTTGACTGCAAGACCTACCTGTGGTATAATATGTCCGCAGTTAAGCACTGTTTCTTTCGCCTTCTGAAAAATAAGATTGCATTGCTGGCAACTATTTGCCACATTATAATTAATAGCAAAACATGCAGCAGAAGACTGTGTTGTATTATTGTCAAGTGGAACCTGAGCTATAGGGGTAGTATTATTTGTAACTGCCGCCCCTGTATTATGGTTGTAATGAGATGATCCCCGAGAATGAGATCGATTCCGAGTATAATTGTTAGAATTATCTCGTCGTCCTCTATAGTAACTATTATCTCGATGTCTCGAGCCATGATTATTACCATTCCAGTTACTATTATTATTGGGAGTATGTGATCGATTATAATGAGTGTTATGTTGACCATTGTGGTAGTTTGTTTGAGGTGAATAATTTCTATCTCGTGATCTACCTCTGTTGAACTCATTTTTATTGTTGAAATCATTATTATGTCCCTTCTGAAAGTTAACATTGTGATTTCTTTGGAACCTGCTTCTGTCTACACTGTGATGTCTTTGTTTGTTATTGTGATTGTAGGCCATATTAGACGCCACAGGTAGAGGTTCTCTTAATGAGGAGTTAGAAATGGTTGCATTCGGGTGTGCCGAACAGTAGTTTAAAGAAATTTTTTCTAACTCATCCATAGTACCTGGTTTACGCTCCTGCAAATATGCAAAAAATGGCTGGCTAACTGAAGATAATACCTTATCTCGTAGTAGTAAATCAACTAATTTGTCGTATGATTTGTTGACTTCTGCCAGTTCAACCCATCTGTTAAATGTATTGCGTATATTCGCAATGAATCCTGCAAAATCCCTTGGAGATTCAGGTAAAATTCCCTTAAATTTCAACCTACAGTGTTCCTCGTCCAGGTGAAATCTTCGTAGAAGCAAGGACTTAATAGCACCGTAGTTATTAGCTATTGATGGGTCAGCATTTTGAGAAGCTGTCAGTGGTTCTCCAACCAAGAATTCATTTAACTTGAGTACCCATGACTCTTCAGGCAAATGGTTTGTTTTGCAAGTCTGTTCAAAACGTGCCAGGAACGATGAAAGGTCGTCGACGTTCAAGTTGAAAATGGGTAGTTTAAAGTTGTAGAAGTGTTTAGGCTGGCTGGATGATGATCCATTTTGTGCGTTATTATTCTGGTTTGCATCAGCATTTTGTGCTTGTAATCTTGCTGTCTCCAATTTAATACGCGCCAATTCCATTTCTTGTTGTAAAATAATTTCCTCTCGTTTCAATTTATTCTCTTCTTCCTGCCTGGAGATTGCTCTTTGCTCTTCTCTTTCACGTTGAGCAATCTCTCTCAACCTATTTTCCTTGGCAATTTGCTTCATCTCAAGTTCTGCTTCCTCTTTCTTTAATGCTGCCTTTTGTTCCTCTTCCTCTTTCTTTAATGCTGCCTTTTGTTCCTCTTCCTCTTTCTTTAATGCAGCCTTTTTCTCTTCTTCCTTTCTTTCATATTTTTTCGAGTTCTGATTCAGCAAACTGACGAAGTTCTTGAGATTTGTAGCCATAATCACGGCCAATTTTAACGAATGGTCTATAGTAAGCATTTTGACTTTTATCTGTAGTAATTATTGATAATTACTGATTAAAATAGTCAATAGTAGCTTCAGAGTAATTATTATACTTACTCAACTTAGAAATATTCAATATAAGTAATCACAATAGTATTGAACTTAATGTTTAAGTTCACCTAATAGACAATATTTTGTAACAATATTGTATCTAAATAATACTATATCATAAATAGTTATGATATCTGTTAAATATAATGTAATTATATCACCCAATTAACCTCAATATCCAATAATGTTGGGTATAATTCCTAGTAATTATATTGTTCAATGTACTAAGTCACTCTCTTAGTACCAGAAAAGTATATTAAATAATATACAATGGGTCTATTACCTCAAAGGTAGCTATAAGATTATTTATTTTGTCAATATATATATTATATTATTATGCCCTAGGCATCTATGATAAATTGTAGTGCTACTTTCTTGGACTATCACTGCATAATTATGCAATGTCCCATATTACCCTTAAATTTCAGAAAAAATTAATTAAATTAGATTACAAGTGTATTATTGCATATAATAGCATATTATTAATGTAATATTAATATATATTATGAGGACAGACAAGCAATGATGCAACTAAAGGGTACAAACAATGTCAAGACGCAAACAAGACATTTTCACAATTAAAAATGAATTTATGAACTAAATAAAATAAGCGGAAATGTCACAGACCAAATGAAAGGTCATGGTCTGACCCGAGGTCAACTTAATATTCAAAGTACACAAAAAATAAAAATGACTGCGAAAAATGATGACGTCACAGGACTCATAACGGACGAAAATTTAATAATCATAAAATAAATGATAGTCAGAGGAGAATGGACGAAATAGTAACGAACATGGTACAGAACTGAACAAAATTATTAACTAAATACGAATAAAATACACCAATTATCTACGGGACAGTACAGCTAACGCAAATTGTCAAACGGTAGCAAATTTGGACAGACTGTCCAATGGCAACCTCAATGGGCTTCCAAAAGTGCGATCGTTTAAGTTCCCTAAGAACGACTGAAATCTAGGTGGTCAGCTGTTCGCGACATTCCCAGAGATTTCAGTTCCCTCTCCAACCGGCCCACGAATTAACAACAAATACATACGATGGAAAACAAATTTAACATATATACATGAAAATACATAGACATGCCTAATCAAAGCGAAATGGACTCAGTATTACGGTTTTGCAATGACGACAATTTAAACAGCTAGACTTATCTTTCCCGTTGCTTCGGTCAGTGCTATAGGTCGTCAACAGCTAGGCTAATGCCCTTGACTGCCTGCTCCTGTAGTCCATTTCTTGTGTCTGCTTCAAATGACTTATTTTTCCCTTGGTTAGGCTTAAAAGAACGACTTCAGTTTTTCTCCGATAGTTTCACCTACACGAATTTCAGTGACGTCGCGTTGTTAGGCATTAGACTGAGTACTGCGTCATAGGTCATAATTCAGCACATCATGTGATCGTAACTTGATCGTAAACATTTCATTCGAAAGTCATTCAGAAATTTTTTTGTCGATCCCCAGACACCGGACACCACTGTTGCAAGTGGAAGTGGTCTGTTGCAAGGCGTGGTTTGGTTAGCTTTGAATAATGTTCCATGTGATATTAATAAAACAGTTATAAATGTCTGGCCATTGTTTTATCTTCTTGATATTCTTGAGTGATCGTGTATCGTGCCTTCTATGTAAGATTACGCGAATGCAGGGGTGGAAGATTCTGAACAATAATTGAATGACTTGGAATACGATTGATGTGACAAGTCGGTTCCATTGAGTCCACAATTATTTAATACAGATCACACGTCAAGACGATTCATGCATGTTGATCACAAAGGTACATATTATAACTTGAAAATATATGGCATAGATATGTAGATATCCTATCAGTCCTTGTCCAATAATCAAATTACTGTATGCAGATTGTCATAGCTGTATGCACGCGCGGTTGGGGTTTCCAACGGCCGACAGTGAGTCTATGAGTCTGGCAAAATCAAATACTATGGACTGTAATTCATCCTTCCTTAATTTTCACTTCGTACTGACCTTTAATCATTTCAAATCTTCGTAATAGCAATGGACTGACCCATGTCCGTACTTGCATAAAATATATCTGTATGGCAATACCATGCCCAACATTGGAAGGAAAGTCATACGCGTCTTAACAGCTTGACGGTCAATGTGAAAAGGGTAGCGTTTCTTAGTTACCGACTGTGTCCTAAACAACGCTATACACGTCATAATCGATCGTGTATAAAGCGTTCATTAATTGAAACATCTATCGCAATATATTAAATGTCTTAACCTTTATAATTGCACGTCTGGTAACCTTTAGCAGACGGCGTTAATATCATATACCGTAACAATAGGCAAGAGAGAGACTGAGGAAGATAGACTGAGATAAACAAAAGAGGGAGTAAAATATTGATGGAGATAAACAAAAGTGGGAGAAAAAGAATAGATGGAGATAAACAAAAGAGGGAGAGGAAGAATAGATGGAGATAAACAAAAGTGAAAGAGAAAGAATAGATGGAGATAAACAAAAGAGGGAGAGGAAGAATAGATGGAAATAAACAAAAGTGAGAGAGAAAGAATAGATGGAGATAAACAAAAGAGGCAGAAGAAGAATAGATGGAGATAAGCAAAAGTGAGAGAGAAAGAATAGATGGAGATAAACAAAAGAGGGAGAGGGAGAATAGATGGAGATAAACAAAAGTGAGAGAGAAAGAATAGATGGAGATAAACAAATGAGGGAGAGGAAGAATAGATGGAGATAAACAAAAGAGTCAGAGGAAGAATAGATGGAGATAAACAAAAGTGAGAGAGAAAGAATAGATGGAGATAAACAAAAGTGAGAGAGAAAGAATAGATGGAGATAAACAAAAGAGGGAGAGGAAGAATAGATGGAGATAAACAAAAGAGGGAGAGGAAGAATAGATGGAGATAAACAAAAGTGAGAGAGAAAGAATAGATGGAGATAAACAAAAGAGGGAGAAGTAGAATAGATGGAGATAAACAAAAGTGAGAGAGAAAGAATAGATGGAGACAAACAAAAGAAGGAGAGGAAGAAAAGATGGAGATAAACATAAGAGGGAGAGAAAGATTAACGGAGGTAAACAAACATACTTATATTTATTAAGTTCAGCAATAGTTCCATTAATCAGTTAAACTAAAGCATATTGTTCGCCAACCTTTTCATTTGGCTAAGCCATAAATCTTTAACCTTTGATCCTTAACCATTTACATCCATGCCTAAGAACTATTCATTCTTTCTTTCATCTACAACTTTTGTCACAGAAAAGATTGATTATTGGTTACTAGCCATCTTTTTTTTTTTTTTTTTTTAAATAATTATCTTTAGTTTTTTTATGACATCGTCCATAAGGAGTATGAAGAGGTATGGTGATAGGATACACTGACTAACAAAAAAAAACTTTTTTTTTCTTTCTCTAACATTTCTATGTTTTTCTGGTCAATTTTAATGCGCTGTTTTTAAATCTGCAAACCGTTTTTCTCTATCAGGTCGGGATCTCTAGAAATACGCAATTGAAGTTTTTTAACAAGGCATAAAGTATTATAACATCATTCATACAAGAAGTGTAACAGTTATGTAGGCTTGAATTTCTTTGCAGTCGACTTTCGTCGGTGAATGGCATGTGGTACATCGCGATGAAGCATCCAACAATAATCGGCAAGCATGGTCACACTTCACCGTCCTTGATAGCGTGATTCCATTACGGCGATATCTTGATGGAATCGTTCTCCATGTTCATCGCTGACTTCGCCAAGTTTGTCAGGGAAAAAGTCAAGATGCGAATCAAGCAAATGGATTTTGAGGGACATGTTACAGCCCATAATTCTGTATGCATCTATGCACTGCTTAACAATATGCACATAGTCGACAGATTTGTGATTTCACAGAAAGTTATCGACGATCGATTTGAATGCCATCCATGCGCGAAGTTCACTACCATGTAACAAGTTCTCGAATTGTTTGTCTGCAATAACTTTCCTAATCTGAGGTCCTACAAAGATACCTTCCTTTATCTTTGCATCGCTAACTTGCGGAAACTTTTCTCGAAGATAAGTGAAAGCTTTGCTCGTTTTATCTAACGCTTTTACGAAATTCTTCATGAGCCCCAACTTTATATGTAACGGTGGTAAAATGATGCCGTCTTTGTTAACTAATGGCTCATGTATTACATTTTTATGCCAGAGCTGCATACGATCCCTGATAGGCCACACCTTTCTTGCATAATGTTCCTGTCTGTTGCGGCTGTCCCATTCACATAGGAAGCAACAAAATTTAGTATACCCAGTCTGCATGCCCGTGAGAATTGCAATGACCTTTAGGTCTCCACAAATCCGCCATTGGTAGTCATTGTACTTTATTTTTGCCAAAAGTATAGCCATATTGTCATAAGTTTCTTTCATATGAACAGAGTAGGCGACTGGAATTGATGAAAATAAATTTCCGTTATGCAATAACACGGCTTTTAGACTAGTCTTGGAAGAATCGATGAAAGTCGCCATTCGTTGACTATGTGCTCACGACCGAGGTGCACCATTAGACCGTTTACATCTTTGCAATAGCAAATGCCATCATCCATCTCAAAGTATTGAACAAGTTCTCTGTGTCTATGACGAAATTTAGATATCGGAGTATTGGGCGCTAAAAGATTCCATTCTTTGAGTCGCGAACCGAGTAATTCCGCTTGTCCTTTAGTAAGAGCGAGATCACGTATTAGATCTGAAAGTTCTGAATGGTTAATTAAGTGAACACCATCATTCACCGGTATATAATCCGAGTCAGAATTAGTTTCTAAAGCAGGTAAACTATCACTTTCTGATGGTTCATTCACGTCCAACGGATATTGTTATGGTGGAACTGGGATCGGACACGTGATTGGATCATGAGGCACTGGTTTCGATACCGATTCTACAACTTCTAGAAGCCATATTTCGCTCAGAATTATTTCAAAATACAGTAACTATTTGAAAAATAGCGTAACATATGTCATGCATCTTTTAGCAGTATAAAAAGTAGAATTATTTTGCATTTTATTAATTTTTAATAAGTTATATAGTAAAAATGAAACGGAGCAAATAACGGTTTCCCAAAAATATATTTATTCACAAATATCTTAAGAACCCGACGTGATAGAGATAAACGGATTTCAGATTTGAAATCAGCGCAAGAAATTGACCTAAGAACACTTATTCTTATATAAGAAAGAAAAATGTTGTTTGTCAGTGATATCACCTTGTCTTACACCAGTCAAAACCCTAGTATCTGGTGGATTATCCCACCTTACTGCTATACTACAGAAGGATATTGAGAATACCCTGGACAGAAAAAAAGACCAACAGAGAAGTACTGCACTCACTAAACGTAGAGGAAAATAGGCTCCTAAATACCATCACAGTAAGGAAGCTGAAATTTTTCAGTCATATAAAAAGACATAATAGTCTGTAAAAATTAGTAATGGAAGGCATGGTCCTTGGAAAAAAGGGAAAGGGGAACCTAGATGACGGTGGATCCAGGACATCACAGAGAGTCTGAACTTGTTTTTGGATGATGCAGGTCAACTTGCCCAGAATCGTGATGTGTTCAGAGCAGCTGTAATGGAGACAACATTCTTGGAGAGAATATGTCACATGATGACGATGATGACTGCTATACTAGCCATGAAAGGAGATCCATCATCATCATCATCATCATCATCTCCTTTGTTTGCTCCTTATGGAACCACCCCTACAGGTGACCCTATTGAGGAAGTCAACACCAAAGCACAAACTCTTGTAGCAGTGGGTTCCGTTGTAATTTCTTTTATATTATGAACATGTACAACTTCCTGGCAACTGTTTTTTTGTTGTTGTCCATGTCTCTAGGTCACATGGTCGGGCTGACAGTGTTTGAGCTGAAGTCTCGTTTTTGAACCTGTTAATCTTAAAGGAAGCATCCGATTGACAGAGGGGTTAGAGCGCTGGTCTTTCACGGCAAAGGCAGCAGGTTTGATTCACGGTAGTGTCACGCTCCAGCCTACCCAGACATAAATGGGTACCGGATTTTGCTCTTGAGTTAAGGAAGGAAAAGGCAGTGAGGAAGGGAACTGGTCATCCCACCTCTTGCTGCTGGACCTAGTGTAGTGAAGTCTCTACCATTTCATTCCCCTACAGCAGTATCTGATATGGGACTACCTTTACATTTTTTTTTTCAATCGTAAAGACTGATGAGCCTTTTTAAATTGCTGTACATCATCACACTTCAGGCTCCCCAAGGAGCATAGGACCTTCAACTAACTTATGCCAAGTCTTCCTGTCCTGTACCATCAGCTCGAGATCTTTCCCCCATCTTCTTCATCCCCTTAGCTTAATTGTTATTACCTGTAGCTAAATTTAATTTGCAGCTCATTGCCGGCCTGTATGTTCTGAAAATTAAAGTGACAGGACAGAACAAATTTGGCGAGGCTTTGATCAATGTTACAGTCCTACCTCGTAAGTTATTTGTCTGTGAATGTTACATGGCATTTATTACAAGTTTTGTTTTGGTTCTGAGGTATATCTGTTTATGTTATGTGTTTTTCAATTATGTTTGGTGAAGTTTAAGGTTGTACTTACATTTGTTTAAATTATGTTTGGTGAAGTTTAAGGTTGTGCTTACATTTGTTTAAATTATGTTTGGTGTAGTTTAAGGTT
This sequence comes from Oreohelix idahoensis, assembly GCA_024509875.1. Lineage (NCBI taxonomy): Eukaryota > Metazoa > Mollusca > Gastropoda > Stylommatophora > Oreohelicidae > Oreohelix > Oreohelix idahoensis. The sequence continues at coordinate 93,598 of JAMPIV010019803.1, read as the reverse complement.
GTACTTACATTTGTTTAAATTATGTTTGGTGTAGTTTAATGTTCTGCTTACATTTGTTAAAATTATGTTTTGTGTAGTTTAAGGTTGTACTTACATTTGTTTAAATTATGTTTAGTGAAGTTTAAGGTTGTTCTTACATTTGTTTAAATTATTGTTGGTGTTGTTTAAGGTTGTACTTACATGTGTTTAAATTATGCAATGTGTTTGTTTATGCAGTGTATTTTGTAAATGTTGTGTAAATGGAGGTTATGTGGGTTGTTTTTAATGCTACTTAGTAAACACCTTCAAGTGGGTTTTAAAATGCAATTTGTTACTCAATGTTGAGGGTACATTTTTGTGAAATAAATAGATTTTTCCTTCAGTATTTTCAGTTTGTAATGTTTGTAGTGGTTTTGATGGTATTGTATGGTTGTTATGTTATCTAGTGTAATGTATGAGGTCAGCTGTGAAGGCTCCTGATATAAATGTTTATGTGAATTACAGAAGGCCCTTCTTACTACCACTTACGACCTCAAACATATCTCTTTTACTATCATGAATGTAGCTACGTTAAAAAGTCTAGGGTACTGAAATGTAATGTGTTGTAATATACTATACAAACACACACAGGTAATTAATAAGTCTAATAATTTAAATAAAATCTATAACACACTGAACTAACTCAGACTGTTTTAGTGTAAATTTTAACAATTTTCTTTAAATTTATTTGTTCTGAACCAATGTTTTATTTTGGTCAGAACATATGAAATGTTATGGAGTTATAAATGAAATGCATAAATATATGGCATAATAAAATGGAATTTGTGTACATAGGTATTTTATAAACTGGTTAATATTATGTTCATAAAGTCTTTGGGAGAACTATTACTGGATGTGCTGTTGGGGTGGTGTCATCACTCCCACTCTGTGACTACAACAAGCTTTGTCCATTGACTTATAGACTGTAGTTAAATGTTATATTTCCCAAGAATAAAGTCTTTATTTGATGGGGAAATATTTATGAATAGTTGTGAATACTGGCGAATCTTCAGCAGGCCACTTATTCACTTATCTCGTCTGTGATGATCTGATACAGGATTCCTGTGGCCCACTCCTCTCTGTAGCTGGAATACAATGATAGGCTGCACCGACACAAATGTTAGGCGGCACACACATCTGCTTGTGTATTCTTGCTTAAGTATTTGGCACTACCTTTAGTGCCAAAACAGAAACTCACAATTCTGAAACAAAATTTGTGCCATGTGTCAGTACTCTATCCACTGCGCCACTCTTACACACAACACAACACAACGACATTACACAGAATGGGTCAGATCTCTCTGACCAACATAGCACATCTTACCCAGTTGTTTTCATATAGTACCAGTTCCCCAAGACTGCATTGCATCTGAGATATGTTCAATAGTTTCCTCTTTCATTCAATAAGATAGGTGATATGTTCCCACTGATCTCAATAATAGATCCGCCTTCCATAGTCTTAGTTAGGCGTCCATATATTTTTTGTTTGTCTGGTATTCTGTTGTTTTGCATCGTAGGACCCTTGACCCCGATAGCTATGGACCATCGTTTTTCTAGACCCTGAACTGCGGCTGGGGACCTAGAGCACGCACTTACTTGTCGTAATCATTCTTCATGATATGGCAGTATCAATCACTCAAAATATTAAAATATACAAGATACATGCTTTCATTCTTACCAGAATTCAGAATTGAGAACACAGTTAATACTAGCAAAACTCAGCTGAGCTGCTGGCTATAGTATGGCGTCCCACTATATTTTATGTATTCTTCCTTTGAAAACACCACTAGCCGTAAATGACTGTGTCTCTGGACAGACTTATAAAAAATGGCAAAAATGCGCGTCTCTATCCCGCTAATATGAATACATTTGTCCAATCACAGACTCCCCCTCTACTTTTTTTAAATCTTCAAACTAAAAGTCAAATTTCAGTCAGATCTCAGTCAAGTATGTATTATTGTCTGTTGGTCCGTCTGTCTCTACTTGGTTTTTCACAAAAACACACTTGTTTCTTGGACCAACTACACGCAAAACCTACACAAAACTGTCTCCTAAGTTATTTTTAGCCACAATTCTCCACCTTCCCCCTCTCGTTCATTACAGCTAGATTTTTGCATTTCCTTGTCTCAAGGACGAAAATTTGAAACTTTAGTGAAAGTATGCACAACAATACTGTTTGCCAGTCTGATGTGAACAATACAGTTTTTCGTCAATATCTTCCTTGTTATCTGTCCGTCTGTATAATTTAAAGTATATTATTTCTCTGCTCAAGATGGGCTATCAAACTAGCTAGGTTTTATATTCATAACTTTACTATTAAGAAAAACATATTTTTTCTCAAGGTTAGTTTTTGAAATTTTTTGTCGAACTTTCTCCACGGCGTTTGCCGCTGAATTCAAATAAAACAACCAAGTTACCGTAAAACGTCCAAGATATGACTGTTTCTAATAAGATCCAAGATATGACTGTTTCTAATAAGAGCTAAGGTGTTTTCTGTCCATTTCCTTACTTTGTGTCAACTAGTGACGTGAATTTTGTTCCTTAAACTACAACTTGCGTCTTTTTGCCTTTTAGGTTCAAACACGTGTTCAGTCATATTTTTCCTTTTTTATATCTCCGTTTCGTCTGCATGTTTAACTAGTTAGTTTGAATGGCGGTAGGAAATGCGGGCATGGGCGAGCATGTCTCCTAGTATCTTGCGCATTATTTTTATCCCTACATGTTATCTTTATAATTGGAGATATTTTAACGTTGTATCACGGTAAATTCATCACAATGTTCATAGTTTTACAGCTTTGTCTATTTCTATCTATTCTTGTTTATTGCTCTAAATTGCTTTCTTCAGAGTCAGCAATGTGTCTCAGTTTCACAGCGTTGTCTATTTCTATCTAATCTTGCTCATTGGTCTAATTTAAAAAAAAATATTTTGAGTCAGTAATATTCATAGTTTCACAACTTTGTCTATTTCTATTCATTCCTGTTTATTGCTCTAAATTGTTTTATTCATAGTCAGCAATGTGTCTCAGTTTTTACAACTGTCTATTCCTATATATTCTTGCTTATTGGTCTAATTTGTTAATTTGTTTCAGTCATTAAAATTCTTAATTTCACAACTTTGTCTATTCCTATATATTCTTGCTCATCAGTTAAATTGTTTCTTTGGTATTTTGTGTCATTATGTGTTTCGGTTTTACAGCTGTGTTTATTCCTGTCTATTCTTGCCCATTGGTCTAATTTTTGTCTATTTTGAGTCAGTAGTGCTCATAGTTTCACAACTTTGTCTATTTTTTTTTATCTATTCTTACGTGTGGTCTCAATGTTTTTTCTTTAGAATCAGTATTATGTCTGTTTCATTACATTGTCTGTCCCTAACTATTCTTGCTCATCTGTTTTGTTTTCTATTTTAAGTCAATAATGCTCTTAGTTTCACAATTTTGTCTATTCCTATCTGTTATTGTTCATCAGTCTAAATTTTTTATTTAGTATTTTGAGTCAGTATGTGTCTCAGTTTTACAACTTTGTCTATTCTTGGTCTAATTTGAGTCAGTGTTATGATTAAAATTCATAATGATTATGTATGTATTATAGTAAGCTTGACAGGGCTTCATTTCTGATAATTTTATATGGAATTACTCAATAATAAAGGAAGTGACATCATACCGATATGGGGGGAGGGAAGCAGACGCGAATTTGAAGCAAAAGTTAGGTGATCGTCTGCTGGAAGAGATGCAGCTTGTGTTTTAATGAGAGCGGATCCATGTGTGTGAGCTCCTGCAGTCTACTGTGTTTTTCCTGCATTGTACCATCACTAGGCCATCAAGATACTATGTTTAGGTGTCCCTAGTTTACTCTAAGTCAGGAAATATATTATGACGACGATGTCTATTGCATTAAGATATTAAAAATTGTGAGAATGCCAGGACAGCGTTGCCATAGTCGACGGACTGCCTGATGACTTTTGGAAGACTGCATATTACTTCATTTGCCTTTGGGCTTGTGGTATGTTTTGATGTTAAGAAGAATGGTGTGCATATAGTTGTACTTGAGTGAGGTCAACTGTGAAGGTCTCTGAGGTAAACAATGAACAACTGTATTACAGAGTACCTTCCTTGTTACCACATTACGATCTCACTCTAAGTTATATTCTTTATTGACTAGTGTGACTGAAAGCTACATAAAGTGTCTAGGGTATTGTAAGAGTGTTGTTAAAGAATCTCAATACAAAAACATATACAAACATATACTAATTCCTATGATAAACTCAACTAACTCCAGCTGTTAAATTTTATATTTAAAATATCTTTTGTTAAACTTTATTGCTCCTGAGCCTAAAGTTGTTTTGGTCAGGACTATAGTTCAATGAGAATCAATTTAGATGGATAGGTATATTTACAAATATATATAAAGATATTTACATACAACAGACAATATGTCCATAGTACATTGTTACAAATTTTCAAGTTGATGTTAATTACTCTATTTAACTACAGGTACTGGGAAGCAGGGTGGGGATTGTCATCATCCCACTGTCTTTTGTTTCACTAGGATTGTTCATTTATTCTTTGGAGGAACGTTTTGTCTAGACAGGAGATTTTTCTTTAATCGTGATAAGTTGTCCCAGGCCAGATATTTCACTTATCTGGGTCCTGGAATCACAGCAGTTGTAGTTGGTTTGGCCAAACACTTCAGTCTCCTCTGGACTTGAACTTCTTTAATACAAGCAGGTGCCAGAGACTCTTTGAAATCGTGCAGACTTCTTCAATGAGCGAGTACTAGCACCAGACAAGTGCCAGCAGGAACCCCTGTCAATGCAAGTTATGGTTCTGTCTTAATATCAAGCTAATTCCTCCTAATGTACATGAAATCATACATACAAAAGAACATGGTCAGCTCTCTCTGACAACCCTGCTTCTCCCCTTTAGTTTGATGGAACAAATGGTACCAGTTTTCTTTTTCTCTTCTGACCATCATATATATAGTCCTGTAGTTTTAAACTTCTTAGATAGTCCCTTATATGATGGATCAACATCTAGGGCATGCCTAAGTCTGCCATGGAACTATTTAATTACAATCTTTTACATGGCCTTTTCTTTTTTCACACAACCCTTTTTTAATTAAAAAGTCAATAAAATCAATCTTACCACATATCAAGGAAATATAAACAAGTAACGATGAATTAGGCAATCGAATATGGCACACTTTTATCACTGCCTCTGTTCAGACTGCTTTCAGATGGTAGTATTATTAATAAAAAAGCACAAGTCTGCTCATCGCTTCTTGCTCCTCTGAATATTTTGGAAAAATGGCAGCGAGTAACCTACTATTTCGATAAAGTAAAAGGCTTTGGCCAATGAGACCAAGCATCTCTTTTTTTTTTTGAATGAATTCTTAAAAAAAAAAATCTCAAACCACTATGCGTTACTACTACCAACTAGATTTGTATATTAGGTCCACCCAATCTGCAGACAAGAGCAATTATGATTATTTGTATTTCGGTAATTAAGGAGATTGCCGCACCATACATACGACATATCTTCCGATAATATTACGGCTTCCTTCAAATTTCATCCAATCCCCTTCATCGTATTATCTTAGCCTTTCTGTCACCTACTTTTTTCCAAAAACAAATATGCTATCCAATCTAAGCAGACATGACTTGACCTGACAGTATCTCCGATTCTCTATGTATTATTACCAATATTTGATTATTTAATGGACTATTTAGATAACTAACAACATATTCTTGGTCAGCAAGTCTTCAGGTACACGAATATATGATTTTTATGGGGCTAAGTGGCTTGGTTCAAAATTCTATAATTTTTTCTATGTTAACTGTTTATTTTTAAACTACCTCCTGTTCAATTCTTTTTCCATGTATTTTCAAGCTAAATACAAGAGTTACGTCATTCGCAACAAGAGCTAAACGTGTTTTCATGACCGTAGTGTCCACATTTTCTAACGTTTACATCGTAATCTGAAAACCGCCTAAGGGCAAGGCTAGCAAGTTGGTTTTATTTTTTAGAAACAATGTGAGACGTGTTTTGCGTTGGTTATCTATCCGTGCCCATCCCCTCCACAATGTATTCTAGGCAAATATTTCATTTGAACTTGGAAAAGTGGTACGTTTGTCTCAAGGACGAATTTGAAAAATAGGGTACCCTTTTTGGTTCGGCCAATGCGTTATCAATTAATACGCTGAAGGCGTAGGCGACGACTATAATTCTCGCCGAAAACTTGTAGTACTATCCTATCTTTGACTTTATGCACTATACTGTTATATTCTAATTTAGATATTGTATTTAGAAGTTCACCACAGGGCTAGAACACATTTCATGGAGCTGTATAACCAATGTCATTAAATTGTGTATCGTCAAATGTTCAAGAGGTGTTGGCAAGTAATTGACTTTATATTGATACGTGTCTGTCAAGTACCCCTAGTTTTCACTTTGGCCTCGGATACTTCTCCGAACAATATATATTATAGACGGCACGCATCAGTCAGTAATGTTCTGAGTTTCATGGCTTTATCTATTTTGATCTATTCTTAATCATCAGTCGAATGATATTCTTGTCTTTGTTGTTCTCTTAGTCTCACACTTTATGCACTGTTGTCTTATTTTTAGCCATTCTTTCCATGTCAGATCATATCATGTAGAAAAGAAATATGGGTTCAGTCTTCCCTATATCTCTTAGCTTTGTTACCACGTATAAACTGCTGATATGATTTCGGACCTGTCTCTTGCAAGCCAGCCTAGTTCATCCTGGTTTTTTTTTTTCTTTTTTTTCTTTTTTTTTCTTTTCTTTTCTCTGTTCCTTCTCTTTGGCTCTTTTCCATGTTTTTCAGGCCCCTTTCTTTTCTCATTTTCCTGTAATGTCCCACTTCCCATCTTTTGTCATTGTCTGCTTTTGCACATTCTTTGTTTTTACACTATCTGTTTCCTGTTTTAAAAAAAATATATATTGAGTCAGTAATTTGGTTAATGCATGCGCATTTAATAGTGGCTGATGAATTGGATGTCATTTTTAAAAATTCACATGTAAATGTATTTCTTTTTTGGCATCATCTTACAAATCTGCTTAAATTGCTGTCAATCTTGTGCTTATTCGTCATGATTTCATACGTATCTGGACTGAGTGAACCATTTTCTGGTGCCCATCTACTTTAGATTGTGTTATGTTGGCTGATTATTTTTAAATCTTTGACATGACATTAGTGCCTCAGCACTTGTTTTTTGTGTTGTGTTTACTTCATTTTCTACAATTTTGCCTCTAAAAACATAGCTGCTTAAATAATTTTATAATCAGTGGTTCTTCTTAATGTTATTAAGATTTATTCTGAATGATTTATGTTTCATCTAAAGCATGTTTTGATCCTGAATTTCTTCATCGTTTACGCTTGTATTTGTGATTTATATTTTACGTCTGTCTGTCTGGTTAGTCACTTGTACTTCTTTGCCTGTTTCTAGCATTGTTCTCACATCTTGTGATTTTTTTTCTCCATATTCATTTTGTAGCATAATCTTTCCTCAGGTTTTAGTGTGAGCTCTTCATTTTAGACATTTCTTATGTAAACTGGGTGCTCTTTTTTGTTTGCTGTATGGGTATAATTGCTACTGTTTCTGTAGCTAATTCTCTTTTTAATGTTGGATTCCTGACTTCATACCTACTTTATTGTGTGAAAGATGCCAATATCTCATGATTGCTTTCTGACACGGGGCACACAAGGCCTTAACAATCTCAAGCAGGGAGAAATCTAGACCTGGCTATGCCAGGTTCATTATCTAAGAGTTAAGATCACAGTAACAGCGGGACACCAACTGCTATGTAATTATGGGACATCGTAACAACTGTCGAGTCAATCTCCATAATTTTAATACATAAACAAACATGGCACAGTAACTAATGAATAGTGTGGTGCAAAAAATAACAGTGGTAAACTAGAAAATTCACTGATACCTGCAACACTATTAAGCTGGTATTCTGGCACAGCTGCTCCAAAAGATACAACACCTATGACTGCTAGAACTAAGAAAAAAAGCAGATAGCTTCACAGGTTTAAATCTTAAAATAGATCATAAACAGCTTCTCCACAATGGACACACCATGGTGTCTCAAGAACAACAATATAACCACACCATATATCTTGTTTCTTGGCTCAGCAGCGTCTCTCGTTCAACTCCCTTCTACCAGAACCAACTCACTAGTCATGCCCCAACCAATCCTGCATTTACTTACCCTGTAAAAAATATTCCCTTCATTCACATACAAGCAACTCAAAACAACTCATGTACACATCATCAGGATACAGAAACAAATGGGATGCAGATCATCCAGGACACACACAAAATGATGCATATTACCGGCTCAGCAGAATGGAATAAGTGATAATCTTCAGGCTCTGCACGGGCCACAACAGATTGGGATATCATCTATTCAACAAGCTAAAAATAGGAGCTACTGATGAGTGTAACTGTGGCACTGATAAAATGACTGCTGAACATCTGCTTCAAAGATGCCCAACATATGAGGAACGTAGAAAGCACATATGGCCCGCACCAGTACCATTTTCAGAAAAACTCTGTGGAGATGCAAGTAGCCTGAATCTGCCCACTGCTTTCTTTGAAAATAGATGTCTGAGAGTGTACAAACAAGAAGTAGTAGTGCATAACTCTGTATTATTTTTTTCTTTTTTTTCTTCAAAATTTATATCATCGAGGATTTATGTCATTTCTATCAGAGAGGTAATTATCACATTTTTCAAGCGTTGTATTTTTTTTTTTCAGCTGCACGTCAAAACCAGCCACCTCGTGCTATCATCCACCGTCCAGTCCAGGAAGTCTATCTGCCAAATGTTGCCATATTGGATGGCTCTGGTTTGTGATTAATATTTATTTATTTTTTTTATTTCTTAAAGGATGTATTGGTTTTCTCATGTTTGATGCAAGGAATTTTCCACCGCTTTTAGTTTTCATGTAGTTTTACATTTTAAGGATTGATTCTTTTCTAATTCATTTTTCTAAAAGTGTGATAATACATAGTTGTAAAGGGGGGTCGGAGTGGCTCAGAGGTATGGCGTCCGCCTCGTATTCAAGAGGAAGCGGGTTCAAATCCCAGTTAAGGGATTATAGTTTATTTAAATAGTTTTTCAGAACCAGTGGTACTAATTATGTCATACTCCACCCTGGTCTCATGGGTAGTGAGATTGGATGCCTAGCCTTCTCGGACAAGGGCGAAAAAATAGGAGGTCCCGTGTGCAAGTTGTCTAGGCTGAACGGAGCATGCCTCACCTCACCAAAACGTGGCAAAATTTTATTAAAGAAAATAAAAAGAGCGACTGTCAGTTGGAGAGGTTGACTCATGTGTGCGAGTTGTAACTTTGTCAGGAAGTCTGCCGCATGTCCCTGTAATATACAAAAAAAAGCAGAAAGCACAACATTTTTAGATTCAAGATGTCAGTCCAAATGAATGAACTATCTAGTGAACTGATCTGATAATCTTTTTCATTTGTAAATGACAAATGGAGTCTTTCAAGAAAGAAACATACTATGTAGGAATAATTATTCCAGATGAGAAAATTCATGTCTTATTATTTTTTTGAGGACCTTGGAGGGGGCAGTAATCCTGTTCTTTCTGTGTCTCATAAGTGACCCCCAGGAACACTGCGGGGTCCAGGCATATCCTGTGCTGTTTATTCTTTCATAATTTTTGTCTTCCATGTGTTCATTGGTCTTCCATGTTTCCTCCTTTGTAAGTGTGAGTGCCTGATCTAGTTTATCTTTGTGTGTGCAGTTTCTTTCCACTTCCGCTTTCTTGTTTTCATCTTTAATTTTTCCCATTCGAAAAGCTCAAGATAGTACCATAGCGGATGCTTCCATAGGGGAATAATGTGTTGGAGACTTCACTTTACTAAGTCTCAGCCTATGAGATGGGATGATTGGTTCTGTTTCTCACTGCCTCAAGTTTCCTTTACTCAAGAGCAGCGTTAGGTATCAGTTTACAGCTGGGTAGACTGGACAGTGATGCCCCCAGGTTTTGAACCCACTGACTTTGCCACAAGAAGCAAGCGCTCTAATGACAGTGCTGATTGATGGGCTTTTGTTTTTTGCGTGCGTGTTCATAAATTTGATTTGTTTCTTTCAGACATTTTTTTAAAGAATAGAATGTTATCTATATTTATATTTGTCTTTTTGTTTTTGCTTTTTTAAGCAAGACTTCATTGGTTATATTTTGTGATCTGTAGAAATATTGAAAACTTGTCTGTCATAAATTATTCTTTCCTGTATCACCATATGGTGTAGAGAGCACAGATGATGACAAGATTGTCTCTTACAAGTGGGAGGAGGTCAGTGGGCCACTGCAAGATCACGAGTTAAATCAAGAAGGTCAGATGTTGACTTTGAAAAATCTGGCACCTGGAAACTATACTTTCAGGTGAGTTTGTTGATAACAGAGACGGGAGAAGTGTTATTTTAAAACGTAAATTATATTGGAATAACTGCAGGAATTAGATATTTTACATAATGATACGGGGTTAGAAATAAGAAAACTACGTTCGGTTTTGTGAGACGTGAAGGATTTTACAAATTCAAACAGAGAATCATCAAAAGATATTTACATTCTTCATTACTCTATGGTGTAGAAATATTGAAAGTGAACAAGCAATTCGAAGAAAGAATTGAGGCCCTTGAGATGTGGATTGTTGTTGTTGTTATTGATCAGAATCGACATCATTGCACTCCGGGCAAACCCATAGGTGCTCAGTCTCTGTTGAAGAGTATAAATACTAATTGTTCCTGTTGTATGCTGGCTGTATACATGTCGGATGCATCCTCTCATATGTCCATCCCTGTTGTTCTTACATTTGCTGCCAAATTCCAGCAATCTTAGCCTTGATAATTCATCAATTGCAGTGTCATTCTCTAATAGGTGGTCATTAATTGCCCTCAGTTTCTCTCCCTTATCTATATCCAGTGCACCTTCTAAGGGTACTTTTAAGGCTAATCTGTCAGCTCTTTCATTGCCATGTACGCCTGCATGACCAGGACAGTAGATCCACACCAGTTCCTGAAGATTTTAGGTTTCTATGGAGGTTTTCCATAGAATGATGTGCATATATAGAAGAATGGGGCATGTCTCATGGAAAGAGAAGAAAACAAACAAAGAGGTCCTAGAAAACCTAGGAATGAAAAGAGAATTAATGAAGCAGACCAAAATTAGACAGCTAAAATATTTTGGACATGTAAAAAGTCATAACACTTTACTGAAGACCAAAATAGAAGGCAAAGTTGAAGGCAAACGTGCAAGAGGAAGACAGCGATAAAGTGGGAATATAACATCAAGAGATGGACAGGAAAGAGTCTATCAGAGTGCACCATCAAGACAAGAGACAGAAGACGTTGGAGATCCATTGCAGCTGACCTTTGATGTAAAGACGGCACATGATGATGATTTTGAAGAATTTTACATATAAGTGGACTTATAAGTAAGAAAATCATGTTTCAGCTTAGTGAGGTACGAATGATATTTTCAGAATAACCACATAATAGTTAATGAGCTGTCTGTTACAGGATCATACCTGTCAACCTGTACGAATTTTTCGTACAATGTACAGATTTTTGATACTTTTAGCAGTGTATGGCCGTACAGACTCGTTGTACAGATTTTCTCTTCCCCCCCCCCCCCAATTTTTTTTTTTTTTTTAAATTCTAAAAATATTTTCCAACCCAAGTTTTTTTTAAATTTTAAAACAGAAAATATTTTCTAGCCCAGGTTTTTTTTTTAAACCAATTTTTTTTATTTTAAATTCCGGAAATCTCGGCGTTCGTTTTTAAACTGAGGTCTCTCCCAGCAACCAATCAAATCCTTTTATACCCAACAATTCGGCAAACACTTTGAATTCGGCCTCATGCGCTTTCGGTTTTCAGCATGACATGACATATTTTTAAAGTTACCTGTTATCAACGACGACGCTTGCTTGCCACCACACTTCGACGCCATTTTGTTTAAAAAAGCTAAATACTTATAACTTGGTTAAATATTGCTGTTGTTTTGCTTTGTTGCAATTTAATCGCTGCCTTAATCTTTCCAGTTAGGCCTACATCTTGCCCTTCAATATATTTCCGATAAATTGTCATAATATTCTGTGTAGGCCCTACATAACTAGAAAAAAAAAGTTTGTTTGCGTTGAGTAGGCCTACTATATGCCAGCGCTCGAGATTCGCTGCTTTATTTTTTAATAAAGTGGCAATCTGTTATCACTGGCCTAGACTACCAACTCTTAAATAATAATTTTTGGTGGTACGTTTTTTCTTCCTAGATTTGATATTCTGTTCATAATTTTGTTAATTTTTTTGTTGTAGTTGTTGCTGTTAGCCATTTGCTTTGTTCGTTGTATTTTTTAATCATTCTCTTCGTCTACAAAGATTATTAGTTGAAATATTTCATCCACTGAATGATGGCTGAGCCTAATTCAAAGAAACAAAAGCTGACTGCGAAAGATCATTTTCAATGATGAAAAAAATCCACACAGACTGCAGGAGGTCCATGAATGCGGACACACTCACTTCTATTTTACAGTGTAAGATTAACATTGATACATGCTGTGCAGACTTTAAGCCCACAAATGCAATTCTGCAAAGTGCTAAAAGTGCATGTGTTGATTATAATACAAGACACTGTACATCGAAAGAATAGTGTACCTCATGATCACTAAGTTTTTTATATGTAAAGAACAGCATGAGATTATTAGCATGTTTTATATCACAATAATTCAAATGCTAATAGATTTGTATATGTCATTTCTCATTTTAAAACTGTATTGCGTATAATTTTGTAATACATTTTTTGCGTAAGGATTTTTGGATGTTTGTAAGGATTATTTTGATCCGGCGTAGAGATTTTTGTCTCAAGAGGTTGACAGGTATGCAGGATAAGTTATCCAACTTTCACATTCTGGTCTTTTCTGTGCTTATATCGCCTGTATCTCCACGGGTAGTTCCCTGGGGGGTCTCTGATGAGACAAAGGAAGAATAGGCCTACTGCTGCTGTTAGGCATGTCGTAAAAGATGACTAATATAAGGTTCTACATGGGGCTGACAACCTCATCATGTCAAACTAACTACTACAGAAACCACCACTGTAAAGCTTGTGGATGTTTGGTGCAGGCTTCCTGTTATCAGACCAGCTGGAGTGGTGGCTTTATGCTCTGTAAGTAGTGAAAATGGGAATTATTATCACCTGTATTAGGTAGTTCTAGAAGAACATAAGTTATATTACCTTTTTGGGACTGAAGACGCAGCAAAAGTGATGAATGCAGTCAGCGACCCATAGCTTGACTGCTTGCGTCAGGGTCAGCGAACCAGAGCTGACCAAGACCCTACTCCACCTCCAAGTGGTGATCCTGGAAACAGGCTGCATGACTGCAGTCTGGCTGAGAGAGTAGGGATCGGAAAGGGAAGGCAAACCCAGTCCCCAAAAAATGCCGTGCTGATGTCAGATGTGTCAGCCGAAAGGCGCAAATATCGCAGCTTCACTGTAAATGGACACAACGCAACCAACATCCTTTTCAGGACGAACGAGGAAGAAGAAGAAGATATTACTTTTTTTTTTTTTTTAAATTGTTTGTTTAATTCAACTCTTCAGTGTGTATGTATGGTTTATTCTGTTTTACTTGTTGATTGACATGAATTGTCCCATCAGTACTGCTTTATTCTATGTCCACTTTTGGCCAAAATTGACCTGAGGTCATATTTTGATATAAAATAGTTTAATCTATCATCCTACACAATATCTTACAGTTAACTGTTTGGATCATCATGAAAAATGTCATTTTAATGTGATATATCCTTCTTTACAAATAGTAACACAAAAACTTTAAACACGTTTATCTCAAAACAAGCTAAAGTGGAGATAGAATGAAAGAGTACTAAGGTGACGACTTTGCAGTTTTTATCCTTATGATTTTGTTTCACTTTTCCTTACATTGTTATGTTAAAACTTCACATGTAGGCTGACAGTAACAGATTCAGATGGTGCCACTAACTCAACATCAGCAAACGTCACCATCCACAAAGGTATATGCTTTATTCTTTCTTGTTTCTTATGTTGTGCTACGTAATCATTTCTGTTCTACAGAAGAACAGTGTTTGTTCTGTCAATTCAGTTTCTCATTTAGTGATAAGGACCATTAATAGTTTAATGAAGAAAGATGCATGTTTGGTCCTTTTCTTTAGTGTAAGCTACAGCATCATTTCTGTTTTAGGGGTTTGACGTAGTTTCTGATATTCAGAATCTATTTCTTTACCTAGTTCTACATATAATTTCTGTTTTACTGAAGACAGATACTTTTTGACGTCATCAGGGGTTTGAAAGTATAGTTTCTAATATTCAAAACCTTTTTCCTTCCTTAGTGCTACAGACTAATTTCTGTTTTACAGAAGACAGACATTTGGTTACCTCTTCTTGTTTACGGGGTTTATGGTATAGTTTCTTATATTTAAAACCGTTTTCCTTCCTTAGTGCTACAGACTAATTTCTGTTTTACAGAAGACAAGACATTTGGTTACCACTTCTTGTTTACAGGGTTGATGGTATAGTTTCTTATATTTAAAACCATTTTCCTTACTAAGTGCTGTAGAATAATTTCCATTTGACATAAATACTTGTTTACTTTATCTTAGTTGTTAGGGCTTGATAGTAAAGTTTCTGGTGTTCAAAACCTTTTTCCTCACTTAGTGCTACAGAATAATTTCTGTTTTTACAGAAGACAGATACTTGGGTTTTTTATTTTTTCATATCTGATATTGTAGTTATAATTCCAGTTATAAAGGAGTTCTTTTATTCACGTTCTTTTTCTGTGCATTATTTTACACAATTTTAAATTTTTTTCTAGAATATTATTTCAAAGTAAATTAAAAATAAATGTTTGCATTAAAGAACAATTAAACAGAGGTAATATAGATTAAGACAAAAGATAAGTATAACATTGATAAGTGAGCAGAGAGGAGATGGAAAGAAAATAACAAATAATAATGTTAATGTCATCTTTAATATTGGTTAACTCCTTGACAGAAAATATCTTCCTCTCTCTCTCTCACTCCTTCCCTCCCTCCTTCTCTCTCTCCCTCTCTCTCTCGCTCTCTCTCTCTCTCTCTCTCTCTCTCTCTCTCTCTCTCTCTCTCTCTATATATATATATATATATATATATATATATATATATATATATATATATATATATATATACATATATATATATATACTACTGGACAAAAGTTAAGGGCCGCCATTCAGTTTAGACAAGGTTTATATAATTGATTGGCAAACTGTAAAGACAAGTGAAAATGTCATTAAAACTGAGCTCAGGGAAATGTGTATACATTTCTGTGTGCGCTAGGTTTTTTTTTTTTTAAATGTCAAAAAACTGGGTCATTTTAACCTGCACATGAAAATTGCCATTGTTGCTGCAAAAACTCGTGGTTTTTGCAACACGCCCCACTAGTTCAAAAGGTGAAAAAGTGAGTTGAATTTGAATGCACGTGGAAAATGATCATCGGTAAAGAGTGTTCACCGTTGTTATGCAATAAATCAGTATGACAAGTGGTCGAAATGATCACTGCATTAGCCATGCCACCAAGGAGAAGTCTCAGCACTGTAGACCGTGGTCAAGCCATGGCATGGATTCAGGATGGTCAATCTGTTCGTCATGTTGCAAGACGTTTAGCAGTGTCCCACTCTACCATTCAGAGACTTCTTGAGAGATTTCAAGCTACCGGACATTTGGAAAATCGACCCTGCTCAGGAAGAATTATATAAACCTTGTTTAAACTGAATGGCGGCCCTTAACTTTTGTCCAGTAGTATATACGTATATATATATATATATATATATATATATATATATATATATATATATATATATATATATATATATATATATATATATATATATATATATATATATATATATATATATATGTGGGCCGAAGGGCGAGAGCCCAAGTGCCGCTGGATCAATAAATATATATAATATATATATATATATATATATATATATATATATATATATATATATATATATATATATATATATATATATATATATATAATTAAAATTTCAAATCATTGTCACCACACATAGAAAGATTTATCTATTTTTTTTTCTTTAATTGTTCCCCATTGGTTGAACCCTCACAGAAAAAGACTACCCTCCCAAAGCAGATGCTGGATCTGATGTTGTCATCCATCTGCCTCAGACTTCCCTCACTCTCTATGGCAACAGCAGCTCAGATGACAAAGGGCAGCTCAGTTATGAGTGGATTAAAGTGTCGAATGACAAACTTACTGTCGGAATGACGGTATGCCTTTTTTTCTTTTTTTTCTTTCAATTGGCTTTCCTATATATGCAACCCTGACCCGTGTAGTTACTGAAATGGTATGACAAAGTCACAAATGTGGAATTGATGACAAGAACCAGACAAGTGCCAGTGGAACAAGAGTTGAGAAGAAGACGCTGGGCGATGGATAGGACACACATTGAGGAAACCTGTTGATAGCATTACAAGGCAGTCCTTGTTCTGGAATCCACAGGCAGATGCAGGAGTATGTAATTGCTTGGTGGTGGCTTCCTTCAAGGGAAACAACTACTGTGGTGGCTTCATTAATGGGAAACAACAACAGTGGTGGCTTCATTCTCTATAAATAGCACAAAGGAAAAAGATAATTTATGTAGCATCAGTTTGAAAAATAAGGGGTTTTCACATTTAAGAATGTTTTCCTTCTTTTGACATGTTGATATTGCATTTGTTTGTCTCCAGTTCTGCTATGAGTTTTATGGGCAATGGAAATCAGGACAATAATTTGTGTTCAACATAGAGGTTACTTTCACAATTGCCCCCGGCTGGCAGAAAAGTGTGGATTTTAAAGTTGCAAGGTGGAGTGGGTTCAATTTTCTACACAAACAACAGGAGGCTGACACTTGGGAGTCATGACCCAGGGGGGTGGGCCCACCCCCCTTAGAGTGTAAAGGATAGTAAGGGGCCAATTTACTTGATCGATGGGGGGACGTCTTCTGATGATCAGATTGCCTGCTGTTGTATCGCTCTGTATATAGTTTCCTATCATAGTGTCCCTCTACCTCCCATACCTTAGTCATTCCAGAACAAGGACTGTAATATTAACTCTTAGTATACGAGCGGCCTTCTAGAGAGGCCGATGATCGATCCCCGTCAATAGCGAAAATTTATAGCTGAATGCATGTTTCAAACCACTGATCAATTTAGTTACGTGCATGATGTAGGGGTTTCATTTCTTCACATTTTGATGTATAACACTTATGTTATCTTTATAAATAAATTATTTATTGCAAAATCTGTAATGGTAGTCATGAAAGGCAGCTCGTATACTAAGAGTTAAGAAACCAAAATCATCATACCTCAAAAGCTGTGCCAAATCAGATAGTGAATTTTGTTATTATTATTGTTGAAAGAAATCGACATCATTGTACTCCAGGCAAACCCATAGGTGCTCAATCTCCCTCAGTATATGTCAAAGAGTGTGAATGCTTACTGTTCCTGTAGCTCGCTGGTTGTATACACGATGGATGCATCCTTTTATACGTCCATCTCTGCTAGCCTGACATTTAATGCCAAATTCCTTACTTACTTACTTACTTAGTCGTTCCCCTTCTACCGTGAGGTGTAGAGGTTTGGAAGAGAGAGCGCCAGACTATCCTATCGGCTGTCTTCCTCCTGGCCTGGTTCCATTCTAGTCCTCGGTCCTTCAAAGATTGTCTAATGTTGTCCTCCCAGCGGACTCTGGGTCATCCTGGGGTCTGGATCCTTGGCTCTTTGTTTCCCATGCTTGTCGTGGTAGCTGATCTTCTCCCATTCTGCAGAACTGGCCAAACCATCTTAATTGGGACTGTTGTACTTGGGTCTGCAGGGGGTAGGATTTAAGGCCTTGACGTATCGTCTGCGTACCATGTCTCTTCTTGTTACTTCAACCACCTTCCTCAGATACCTCATTTCTGAAGTTTGGATCTGGCTTTTGTGGGTTGTAGTCATTGCCCATGACTCGCATCCATATGTCAAGACTGGGACATAGGTGGAGCGGTATACAGCCATCTTCGTTTTCTTACCAACCTCTCTCTTGCTGAAAAAGTCTCCCAGCTGCTGCTTTTCGAGTGGCCAACTCTTCTTTGATGCCTCCCTTTCGGTCTATAATAGCTCCGAGGTATTTAAAGTAGTCGACCTGCTCCAGGACCAGTTCTCCCAGCTTAATCTGATGTCTTCTTTCTTCTCGTGATATCACCATGGATTTTGTTTTAGAACTGCTTATGACCATCCCTCTCTTCTCCAGCTCTTTCTTCCAGACTTGCAGGTTGGATTGGAGATGTGCCTCTGATTTAGCAATCAGGGCAACATCATCAGCAAATGCCAGCTCCAAAATATAGACCTGTCTCATCTTCCAGTACCCCACTGAATACTTTCTTGTTCTCTCCTTACATGCCTTGATGACATCGTCCATGAGGAGTATGAAAAGGTAAGGTGATAGGATATCACCTTGTCTTACACCAGTGGTGGTCCTGAACTCTTCTGACTTATGGTTTGCTGTCCTCACATAATTTCTGCAAGACTTGTAGAAGCTCTGTATAGCATGAATCAGAGGTGCTGGAATATTCTTCCTTGCCAAACAGTCCCAAAGTTTGCTCCAGGGGACCCTGTCAAACGCCTTTTCCAGATCTATGAAACAAAGATGGATCTCACTCTTATACTCAAGGGCCTTTTCACTCATCTGTCTGAGTGTGAAGATTAGGTCTCGAGTACTTCGGTTCGCTCGGAATCCGCACTGGACCTCATCCAACTGTGGCTCAGCTAGGCGTCGGAGTCTCTGCTCTAGGATTCTAGAGTAGATTTTACCAGGGACACTGAGAAGGGATATACCTCTATGGTTTCCACACTGTCGATTGTCACCCTTTTTGAAAATTGGTGTTATGATGGCAATCTCCCAATCCTTTGGTATTGTCTGGTTGTACTACGCTGCCTGTAAAACCCTTAAGAGTAATAGGTCACCTGATGTTCCCATGTACTTAACCATTTCTGGTGTTATACCATCATGCCCTGCTGCTTTGCCCATCTTGATTTTCTCCAGTGCTGCCTTCAGTTCTTCCATCTTTATGTCATCTTCACCATCATTGGTTTTCTCTTTTGTGCTAGTGGTTATCATTTCTGATGCTTCACCATGCTCACCATCCAGGAGTTTAGAGAAATATTCTTTCCATCTTTCCATTACTTCCTTCGGGGCAGTAAGCAATTTGCCTTGCTTGTCCTTTATAAATTTGAGAGGGCATTGTTTTTCCTTCCTCATGTTCTTTAGGGTCTTATAGAACAATTTCTGGTTTTCTTGTGCCTCTTTTTCTAGCTTTTCTCCAAATTCTTCCCAGGACTTCTGCTTTGCTGCTAGCACTTTGTTCTTTGCTTCTGTTCTGAGTGTCACATATTCTCTATATTTTTCCATTTGTCCTGTTGTGTTTTTAGCTCCTAGGTATTGTTTCCATGCCATTTTCTTCTCTCTTATTTTCTCTTTGAATTCCTCTGCCCACCAAGGTGTCCTCTTTCTCTTGTTCCCAAGTCGGACTTCACCGCATGCTTCGACAGCAGCTGTCTTTATGATATCCTTGAATTCAAGGATGCCAAATTCCAACAACCTTAAACTTGTTGATTCATCTATTGCAGTGTCATTCTCTAACAGATAGTGAATTTTACCAACTGTGCAATTACCATTGATAATTAAACAAAATGAAATTAAACATGGAGAGTTCACTGGAACATTTTGATTGAATGAAAGCTGGTAGGGAGTTACGGAAAGCCTGTGTTAACATTAAAAATGTATACGTCACGGCAGTGCCAAAGAAGATGAACAAACGTAAAAGATGCTGTTCAGGAAGAAGTTGGATTAGAAAACTGGGTGGAACCATTCTGAGAAGAGTTGAATGGAGAGGGTATGTTCGTGTAGCAAAAACTTTTGAGTTCGGCATACTGCAGAAGAAGGAGAAGAGGAAAATGTATGTAAGAGGACATAGTGGTGGTTAATCTTTGCATACGAAATGAGTGATTTTTTTTTCTTGTTTTTTTTTCCCCCAGGGTGTACTTTCACCATTTCTACAGCTTAGTAACCTGGAGGTGGGAGATTACAAATTCACACTGAAAGTGACAGACTCGGCAGGACAGACAGACACTGCTGATGTGCAAGTGTTTGTTAAGCCAGGTTCGGAGATAAATCTTTTACTTGTGATTGTTCTGTTGTGAATGACAATCTTTTTTCTTTTGTGCTCCTTTCAGAGTATGGAGCCACCACTACAGCTGGTCTCGCAGGAAGCCTGCACCGAGCAGTCACATGTTCTTGCAGCAGTGGTTTCTGTGGCAACTCCTTTTACATGATGAGATTGCCAGCCTTATGCACAACCGAATAATAGTTACCTTGTATGACTGTGGCGAGATGGATAATTGTTGATGATAGTATCAAGTAGTTACTTGATCCAGATAAAGAATAGTTTTCCCAGACTCAGGGAAAGAGAGCTGGTGAACTATAGGTAGGGGTGGCACAAGATATAGTCAACCTCACAGTTCAGACGATATAGAAGTAAACAACAGGCAGGTAATTCACCCTCTCTTTAGACATAGCCGATGCCTGTAAGGAATGTGAATGTAGCTCAAATTTACTCCCTACCACTGAAAATTGCTTTAACACAAAAACCACTGCAACATTGAAAGTAATTCAATAACTTCAGTTGTAAAAATTAATCAGATTGTTTTAATGATTTAACTCTTTAAGTCCCAATCGACTTTATAAAGGCTCAGGGGTTAGACGCGCTTGGCCCAATCGACTTTAAAAAGCCTTTAGTATATGTGCCTCTGTTTGAGACTGTTTCTAATTATAACTACCCACAAAGTCATTTCCGACTGCAAGTACATTCTTTTAAATACCGCACGTGTTTAAGAGTGAACGTGTTTCTGTTTTGAGATATTTATTTTAGATTTTTAAAGCGATTTTTTAAAGCGCATATCCTCCATTTTACCTTGAATAACTAATCATTTTTTTTAAGCGCATATCCTCCATTTTACCTTGAATAACTAATCATTTTTCAATGAAAGCTTTTATACTTGTAGCACAAGAGTAAAGTACATCCAATTACCTTCAGTTTCATATACAACAACAAAGTTATTTATGCATATGAACATTTAAAAAAATTATTTCCAAACAACAACAATAAAAACGCACTGGGGTGGCCATTTTTGCTTGGGCCAAACTCACTTTTTTGCTTGGGACTGAAAGAGTTAAATGGTAAAATATATACGAGGGCTGTCCGGAAAAGAACCGGCCATAATTAATATTAGAAAAACCGTTTGCGCGACATCGATGTAACTTGGCAGCCATATAGAGTGGCCTGTTATGCACATATGTGTGCAATTTTGATGTTGCTGCACCAGTCAGTGTGACCGTTAAAAGCCATTTAGTGAGCCCGTGCACTGTGTGGTCGTCGCATTCAAAATGGCTGTACGAGTAGAGCAAAGAATCTGCATCAAATTTTGCGTCAAGCTTCAACATTCCTCCACGGAAACTTTATGATGTGGCACAAACGCTTCAAAGATGGTCGAGAATTCTGCTCTGGTAGCAGAATGGGCGGAACGAATTTTGCCACGACACGTCTCATACCCAGATCCTGGGTCAGAATCTCGGATACAATAGTTTTTTTGAATTCCCAGATCTTTTTCTAGTTCTCGCACTGTCAGTCGCCGATCTTTGTTGATTGCAGCCCGTACACGTTCAACATTTTCCGGTGTTCTGCTTGTTGCAGGCCTTCCAGAAATGGGATCACATTCAACAGATTCTTGACTATCTTTGAAGCGTTTGTGCCATGCCTTTATTTGTGTAGCACTCATTACACCGTCTCCAAAAGCCTTCTGAATCATCATAATAGTTTCCGTGGAGGAATGTTGAAGCTTGACGCAAAATTTGATGCAGATTCTTTGCTCTACTCGTACAGCCATTTTGAATGCGACGACCACACAGTGCATGTGCTCACTAAACGGCTTTTAACGGTCACACTGACTGGTGCGGCAACGTCAAAATTGCCCACGTATGTGCATAACAGGCCACTCTATTTGGCTGCCAAGTTACATCGATGTTGCGCAAACGGTTTTTCTAATATTAATTATGGCCGGTTCTTTTCCGGACAGCCCTCGTATATATATATATGATATGCAAAATTGCACAAGATAATTTACTAGCTTGAGTCAATGTCCATCCTAGTCTTTATCATCATCTTTCAGTGTTAATATTTGGGTGGGTTGGTGGTAATTTCTTGGCGAAATACACTTATCTCGTGAATAGGATCCTGATCCTCGAAGACACAATGCTGAGGCAGGATAGCAGTGACGGTCCACTGATTCTCGAGTTATGTTCCCAGTTTGTGGTGAATATAGCTTCTGTTATAAAGACACAGTGCTGAGGCAGGATAGCAGTGACGGTCCACTGATTCTCGAGTTATGTTCCCAGTTTGTGGTGAATATAGCTCCTGTTATAAAGACACAATGCTGTGGCCAGGTAGCAGTGATGTGTTCCCAGTTTGTGGTGAATATAGCTCCTGTTATAAAGACACAATGCTGTGGCCAGGTAGCAGTGATGTGTTCCCAGTTTGTGGTGAATATAGCTCCTGTTATAAAGACACAATGCTGTGGCCAGGTAGCAGTGGTGGTCCACGGATTTGAATAGGTTTCACTCCTGGTTCTAAGACGCAATGTTGAGGCCAGGTATTATCTCGTGGTACACTCACAGATAGAAACCTAAAACAAAACAAGCCCAATGTATGGTACTTGTCCAGGAAAGATGCTACGTCTCCTAATAATTAACGGCTGTAATCAGAATGATTGTGTTATGACACACTGTCAGGAAGTCGTATTGTCCATTAAGTCGTTTATAATATAACGTCATTGAGTTGTACAGTCCATCAAGGTAAGTATGGTTGCTATTGATCCAGCTGCGCATGGGTTCTCGCCCTTCAGCCCAATGCTTGGATATACGAGGGGCGTTCAGAAAGTAATGCACCACATCGTTTTTCTCAGGAGCTGTTTATTCAAAAAGCATGAAATTTATACACAATATACATGGATATGTCATGTAAACATCGGTATTATTCAACATAACCCCCATCAACTTGTACGGCTTTATGCCAGCGTGAAACAAGTGCATGTATTCCTAGCCCGTACCAGATTTTGTCTTGATCATGTAGCCATTTCTTCGCTGCATGAATCACTCCTTCATCATCTTCAAACCTTGTCCTACGGAGTGCATCTTTAAGTGGACCAAATAAACGAAAATCAGAGGGTGCCAAATCGGTACTATAGGGTGGATGGGGTAGTACAGTCCAACCCAATTTGGTGATTGCTTCCCGTGTTTCCAGACTTGTGTGAGGTCACGCATTGTCGGGAAGGAGAAGCAGGTCTGCTGGATTCTTGTTTGGCCGAACTCTGCGAAAACGTTGATTGAGTTTTTTCAATGTCTTAATGTAAGCTTGCGAATTGATTGTCTCTCCTCTTGGCATAACGTCCACAAGAATCACACCTTCAGTGTCCCAAAAGACAGTGATCATGACCTTTCCAGCTGAAGGAATTGTCTTGAATTTCTTTCTTCGTGGTGATTGCGGATGATGCCACTCCATTGACTGTCTTTTTGTCTCAGGTTCAAAATGATGTGCCCAGGTTTCGTCACCTGTAACGATTTTAGCCAAAAAGTTCTCTCCATCAGCATTGAAACGCTCCAACAATTCAGAAGACATTGCTTTCCTTTGCAATCAGTGGTCATTTGTGAGACTTCGAGGAACCCATCTTGTGCACACCTTAGAAAATCCGAGAGTTTTTATAACTGCATTTGCACTACCAATGCTGACTGACAGCTGTAAGGCCAATTGTTGAGTAGTGATTCGCCTATCAGTAAGAATAATGCCCTCAGCACATTTCAACATTTCTGCATTGGTGGCTGTGGCAGGATGTCCACAGCGCGGCCGATCAAGCAGCTCCGTATCTCCACTTCCTGATTCTTTGATTCTCTGAACCCAGCGACTGACTGTACTCCTGTCGACTGCAAAACTTCCATACACATCACATAGACGCTTGTGAATGTTCACAACAGTTTCCTTCTCTGCAACGAGAAATTCTATCACAATTCGCTTCTTATAATGCAAGTTGCTAACACGCTCCATTTCAACGGTTTACGGCAGCCGTATTATTTGGCCGGTTGCGGTTCAATTTGGTGCACACAATTGGCACATGCCATATTTGAAGTGTGCAAAATTTCATGCTTCTATCTTCATTATTAGCTGAGAAAAACGATGTGGTGCATTACTTTCTGAACGCCCCTCGTACATGAAACAAATGTACATCAATAACAATAACTGCCTTTTGATAAATAAGTTTTTATTTTTTTATTCCCAGTAGCATAATAAAACCTCTAAAAAATGTAAAATTTCAGTTAAACTAACGTTACAAGAAATAGAAAATATTTCTACCCACTATGAAATCATTTGTAGAACAAACCGGATAGTATGTCGCCCTGTAATGTTAATGTGTTATTACATTACATATAATACAATGGCAGTTAAGTGTCTTTATTTTGATATTTGTTTCATATAAATTGGTGGGATCATCATCATCATCAGTTGCCATCTCCACAACGAAGGTTGGCTGTAATGGATCTCCAACGTCTTCTGTCTCTTGTCTTGGTGGTGCACTCTGATAGACTCTTTCCTGTCCATCTTTTGATGTTATCTTCCCACTTATAGCGCTGTCTTCCCCTTGCACGTTTGCCTTCAACTCTCCCTTCTGTTATGGTCTTCTGAAAGGTGTTATGCCTTTTTATGTGGCCAAAGTATTTTAGCTGCAGAACTTTGACCTCCCTCATTAGTTCTCTTTTCATACCTAGATTTTCTAGGACCTCCTTATTTGTTTTCATCTCTTTCCATGAGATACACCCCATTCTTCTATATATCCATATTTCAAGAGCCTCAATTCTTTCTTCCAAATGCTTATTCATCGTCCATGTTTCTGCACCATACAGAAATTGGTGGGATAGGAGGGAAGATAAAACAGTTTAGAAAATAGAAAGCGACTTTTCAATCGATTAAACGTGCAAAGTTCACAGAAACAATTTGAGTGAAGGAAAGTTGATAGGGAGATAAAAGAAAGCCTATGTAAACATAAAAAATGTATGTCACAAAGGTGCCAGAGAAGAAGATGAAGGAACATAAAAGATACTGATCAGAAAGACGTTGGCTTAATTGTCTTTTCCTCACTGCTGTTATTGATCTTTGTTGGTACAGTACTTTTTGTACTGTTAGCAGCTCTTTTGTGGTGTAATACTTTTGACTGTTTTATAGCTTACAGCTTTAGAAATGTATTTTAGCTAGCTCCACTTTTCTTAGTGACATCGGCTTTGGTAAGGTTTACATGGGATTAGTACATGTCTCAACGATCAACTTTTAAAAGGTTGAGTACTTATGTCAATGGTATTTAAAATGTGGAGTTTTTGTTTTTTTCGGGATCAAAATTGTCTTTAGTTTGATTTTGCATTCTTGAGAATTTCATTTCTGAAGACTTATCCCTGTCTTCATAATATGTAGGCTTAATCTTTAATTGTTTCTTTCTGTCACTACTATTGAAGCTAGGAGATATATTTTTAATTGCTTTAAATGTTTTATTTGACAAATCATCCAGAAACAAATCACCCACCACTGGCCAAGACAGCAGGTCATCTGAGCCTGTATCTACCACAGGAAAGTTTAACGCTTGATGGAACCAACAGCACAGATGACTTAGGCAAGGTGGAATATCAGTGGACACAAAAGGGGTAACGTTTTTGTATTTTCTGATTGTTTTTTTTTTTCAAGAATATTATAGTACTACCATCAAGAAGTGTAAGGTTGACAGAGCAGTTAGAGCGCTGGTCTTTCGCGGTAATGGGTCCGGGTTCAAATCATGGTACCGGCTCGCTCCAGTCTACCCATCTGTAAATGGGTACCTGACTCTGCTCTTTGTTAGGTAAGGAAAAGGCAGTGAGGAAGAGAACTGGTCACCCCACCTCTCGATGCTGGACCTAGTATGGGGAAGTCTGTAACACTTCAATCCCCCTACAGCAGTATCTGCTATGGGACTACCTTTTACCATCAAGAAATGACAGCAAGGAATTATAGTGTGTGACCTCTGTCTCGTATCCTTGAGAATAGCACAATTTCTCCTGTATTCAGTTTTTTCCTTTCCACTTCCTGCCACCGTCTATCGAGCAAGTAAACCCATCAATACCATTGACGGGGACCCAAAGACGCAGCAATAGAGAATGCAGTCAGCGACCCATAGCTTGACTGCTTGCGTCAGGGTCAGCGAACCAGAGCTGACCAAGACCCTACTCCACCTCCACGTGGTGGTCCTGGAAACAGGCTGCATGACTGCAGTCTGGCTGAGAGAGTAGGGATCGAAGAGGGAATGCAAACCCGGTCCCAAAAAATGCTGTGCTGAAGTCGGATATGTCGGCCGAAAAGCGCCGATATCGCAGCTCCGCTGTAAACAGGCACAACGCAACCAACGTCCTTTTCAGGACGAACGAGGAAGAAGAAGAAGAAGAATACCATTGACGGCTGTAAATTATAATTAACAAAAAACACACTTTAAAAAAAACTGAAAACAGATGACTGAATTAAAATAAAAAATAAAAATGTTTAAATGAAAAAAGAAAAAAACCTTTGCTGGGACTCAAATGTAGAATATTTTCATGGTAGGCAAACCTACTAAACACTAAACAAATAAATAAATAATTCACAAAGGTATGTTTCAGGCACTCGTGTGAAATAAAAAAGTAGAAGACTAGACAACAGAAAAAAACAACAGAAGTTATAGGCTTACCGGGAATCGAACCCAGGACCTTCCGAACGACACCACCACCTATCTGTGGGAGCGAATCGTTCCTATCCTCTCAGCCAACTAGGCACCACTGTTTACAGGCCTTGGGGTTTCCCCTTCTTATTTGTTTAACCATTAAATCAATAACATATCTTGATATGCTTTTTTTTTTAATCTTAACCGTTTTGATGATCTCCTCATTCAGTCAGTGTTGTGTTATTTGCAGACATACCAAGCACATATTTAAAGAAGATCTCTCCAGATTGTTAATGAAAATGTTTACATTTCTAGTGTTGCTTGTACATTTTGTTTATTTATTTATTTCATTTATACACCATTCCTTGCACACGTCATTTTTTTTAGACGTTTAGCATTACAAGTAGTGAATGACTAGTCAGCTTACAAACTTTATAAAAGTGTCCACATTTTCATGCTGACTAATCATACCTTTCAGTGGGCCAGCTACCCTTACAATAACCAATGCAGATAAAGTGGTTGCCATAGCGACAGGAAAGATAACGGAAGGGGAGTATGAATTCCAGCTCACTGTTATAGATGGAGAGAGACAGCAGTCATCAGATACTTTGGTCATCTCAGTCAAGAAAGGTAAGGGATGTTATTCAAGTTCATTCATTAGCTTTCAGCTCCCCAAGGAGCATAGGCCTTCAACAACTGTATGCCAAGTCTTCCTGTCCCGTGCCATCAGCTCCAAGCCTGTCCATTTCTTCTTCATGCCCTTCATCTCTTGTCTCCAGTTGTCTTCCCCATGTGTTTTTCTGTCTTCCTCTGTATCTCTTTCCCTGGGGATTCCAGAACACAGACTTGCCTGGTAATTCTACCAGACAGTTTTACCTAGTGTGATTTCTTTCAATCTTCACCATCTTCTTCTCATCTCTTGTTCCACCCATCACTTGTCTGACTCTTGTCATCTCTTGTTCCACCCATCACTTGTCTGAGTCTTGTCATTGCTTGTTCCACCCATCACTTGTCTGACTCTTCTCATCGCTTGTTCCACCCATCACTTGTCTGACTCTTGTCCTCTCTTGTTCCACCCATCACTTGTCTGAGTCTTGTCATCGCTTGTTCCACCCATCACTTGTCTGACTCTTGTCATCTCATGTTCCACCCATCACTTGTTTGACTCTTGTCATCTCATGTTCCACCCATCACTTGTCTGACTCTTCTCATCTCATGTTCCACCCATCACTTGTCTGACTCTTCTCATCGCTTGTTCCACCCATCACTTGTCTGACTCTTGTCATCTCATGTTCCACCCATCACTTGTCTGAGTCTTGTCATCTCTTGTTCCACCCATCACTTGTCCGACTCTTGTCATCTCATGTTCCACCCATCACTTGTCTGACTCTTCTCATCTCATGTTCCACCCATCACTTGTCTGACTCTTGTCATCAGTTCCACCCATCACTTGTCTGAGTCTTGTCATCTCATGTTCCACCCATCACTTGTCTGACTCTTGTCATCTCATGTTCCACCCATCACTTGTCTGACTCTTGTCATCTCATGTTCCACCCATCACTTGTTTGACTCTTGTCATCTCATGCTCCACCCATCACTTGTTTGACTCTTGTCATCTCATGCTCCACCCATCACTTGTCTGACTCTTCTCATCGCTTGTTCCACCCATCACTTGTTTGACTCTTGTCATCTCATGCTCCACCCATAACTTGTTTGACTCTTGTCATCTCATGCTCCACCCATCACTTGTCTGACTCTTCTCATCTCTTGTTCCACCCATCACTTGTCTGACTCTTGTCATCTCATGTTCCACCCATCACTTGTCCGACTCTTGTCATCTCATGTTCCACCCATCACTTGTTTGACTCTTGTCATCTCATGCTCCACCCATCACTTGTTTGACTCTTGTCATCTCATGCTCCACCCATCACTTGTCTGACTCTTGTCATCTCATGTTCCACCCATCATTTGTTTGACTCTTGTCATCTCATGCTCCACCCATCACTTGTCTGACTCTTGTCATCTCATGTTCCACCCATCACTTGTCTGACTCTTGTCATCTCATGTTCCACCCATCACTTGTCTGACTCTTGTCATCTCATGTTCCACCCATCACTTGTCTGACTCTTGTCATCTCATGTTCCACCCATCACTTGTCCGACTCTTGTCATCTATGTTCCACCCATCACTTGTCCGACTCTTGTCATCTCATGCTCCACCCATCACTTGTCTGACTCTTCTCATCGCTTGTTCCACCCATCACTTGTTTGACTCTTGTCATCTCATGCTCCACCCATCACTTGTTTGACTCTTGTCATCTCATGCTCCACCCATCACTTGTCTGACTCTTCTCATCTCTTGTTCCACCCATCACTTGTCTGACTCTTGTCATCTCATGTTCCACCCATCACTTGTCCGACTCTTGTCATCTCATGTTCCACCCATCATTTGTTTGACTCTTGTCATCTCATGCTCCACCCATCACTTGTCTGACTCTTGTCATCTCATGTTCCACCCATCACTTGTCTGACTCTTGTCATCTCATGTTCCACCCATCACTTGTCCGACTCTTGTCATCTCATGTTCCACCCATCACTTGTCTGACTCTTGTCATCAATTCCACATTGGTAACCGTATTGTACCATATCAATTCTTCTGTTCTACACAAGCACCCATTTATGAAAGTCTGTAGCTTCGTAATTATTTGTTTTTATTATTCTTCATGTTTCACATTTATACTATAGGACGTGTATGAAATTTGAAAGGAATTCACGTGCTGCATAAAAATCAGTTGTTATCTGCTTTAGTGAGCGTTCTTCTTCTTCTTCTTCTTCTTTGTTCTGAAAAGGACATTGGCTGCATTGTGTCCGTTTACAGCGAAGCTGCAATATTTACGCCTTTCGGCCGACACATCCGACTTCAGCACAGCATTTTTGGGACTTCGTTAGCCTTCCTTCTTTGATCCCTTCTCACTCAGCCAGACTGCAGTTATGCAGCCTGTTTCCAGGACCACCACTTGGAGGTGGAGTAGGGTCTTGGTCAGCGCTAGTTTGTTGATCCTGACACAAGCAGTCAAGCTATGGGTCGCTGACTGCATTCCTCACTGTTGGCGCGTCTTAGGTCCCAGTGAGCGTCCTATTGACAGAGTGGTTAGAGTGCTGGTCTCTCGCGGTAAAGGTACCAGGTTCGATTCACATTACCGACGCGCACCAGTGTCTACCCAGCTGTAAATGGGTACCTGACTCTTCTCTTAGAGTTAGGGTAAGAAAAGGCAGCAAGGAAGGGGACTGGTCACTCCAACTCTCGATGCTGGACCTAGAATGGTGAAGTCTCTAACACTTCACTCCCCTACTGCCATATCTGCTATGGGACTACCTTTACCTATTTGTTAGGTGGATTCTGATTCAAAGCTTTTCTATCTAGTCTCTGTCTGCAGGTTTTCTAGTCTCTGTCTGCAGGTTTTCTAGTCTCTGTCTGCAGGTTTTCTAGTCTCTGTCTGCAGGTTTTCTAGTCTCTGTCTGCAGGTTTTCTAGTCTCTGTCTGCAGGTTTTCTAGTCTCTGTCTGCAGGTTTTCTAGTCTCTGTCTGCAGGTTTTCTAGTCTCTGTCTGCAGGTTTTCTAGTCTCTGTCTGCAGGTTTTCTAGTCTCTGTCTGCAGGTTTTCTAGTCTCTGTCTGCAGGTTTTCTAGTCTCTGTCTGCAGGTTTTCTAGTCTCTCTGTCTGCAGGTCTGCAGGTTTTCTAGTCTCTGTCTGCAGGTTTTCTAGTCTCTGTCTGCAGGTTTTCTAGTCTCTGTCTGCAGGTTTTCTAGTCTCTGTCTGCAGGTTTTCTAGTCTCTGTCTGCAGGTTTTCTAGTCTCTGTTTGCAGGTTTTCTATGGATGTGCTGGTGTTACTAATCTTGTTCTGTTATTTTGTATACAGGGTGTCCCAGAAGTCTTGGTGCAAGATTTAAGCTTTAATATTTTAATAACTTCAGAAGTATAAATGCTACAAACTTACAACAAACATTATCAGAAAGTTTAATTTCAGTAAATGTCCGGACTGCTCGGGGATTTGTTCAGTCTGGATTTTCCAGATTCTCGTGCAGTACTTTTAAAATTCAAATTTAAGGAAGAATAAAGAAGTAATGAACAGATTTTGTTGGTTTTATTCATTAACAGAATGCTTCATTTATCAATATGAGTATATTAATTTGTTCATTTTCACAATTTATTTTGCATCTCCTGCACTGCTTGTGGGTGGAAAACTTACAGCTTCTACTGCTTGTGCTGCACTGTTTGTCAATGGAACACTAGTATAATCGACCGACGTTTCTTGTGTTTCCTTTAAATACCTACATATATCACCTTGTTTACAACTTTGTAATTTCTTTGTGATAAGATTATGCTGCGCCATGTGCACATGCATGACGTCTTGAAGACTAAAGCTATGGTTCTGTTCAACGAATTTAATAACTGTTTCCATGCACTTTTTTGCCCGGAAATTTTGAAAAGTTTGAGTTTTCAAAAAGTCCGAACTCTCGGGTGGTCCAGATTTCTGGCATCCGGATTTTCAGACTTTTACTGTATGTAAATGTAAATTAAAGAAGGAGTTTGCCATCTTCAATCATAGGCACAAACTAATAATTGAAGATGTAATAATCAAAATTCACAAAACTAAATAAGTTTAAAATAAATTTAAATAATTAAACTTTCAAATAATGTTTATTATAAGTTTTTAGCTTTTATAACCTGGGAGGATGAAGCTGACGATCGCACCAAGTGGCGATGCTATCTATGGCGCCACCTCAGATTGGGCGAAAAGAAGCTCTCACTGCAATTAAAAGAGAGGAGAAATGTCGAAAGGAACACCAGGAAAATAAGCAGCTGAGGGCTGTCACCTCAGGAGCACATTCCCATAGTCAGTTATGACTGAAGGGGCAACTATACTACTGGACAAAAGTTAAGGGCCGCCATTCAGTTTAGACAAGGTTTATATAATTGATTGGCAAACTGTAAAGACAAGTGAAAATGTCATTAAAACTGAGCTCAGAGAAATGTGTATACATTTCTGTGTGCACTAGGTTAATTTTTTTTAAATGTCAAAATACTGGGTCACTTTAACCCGCACGTGAAAATTGCCATTGTTGCTGCAAAAACTCGTGGTTTTTGCAACACGCCCCACTAGTTCAAAAGGTGAAAAAGTGAGTTGAATTTGAATGCACGTGGAAAATGATCATTGGTAAAGAGTGTTCACTGTTGGTATGCAATAAATCAGTATGACAAGTGGTCGAAATGATCACTGCATTAGCCATGCCACCAAGGAGAAGTCACAGCACTGTGGTCGAGCCATGGCATGGATTCAGGATGGTCAATCTGTTCGTCATGTTGCAAGACGTTTAGCAGTGTCCTACTCTACCATTCAGAGACTTCTTGAGAGATTTGAAGCTACCGGACATTTGGAAAATCGACCCTGCTCAGGAAGAATTATATAATTCTTGTCTAAACTGAATGGCGGCCCTTAACTTTTGTCCAGTAGTATATTATAAGTTTGCAGCATTTATACTTCTGAAGTTATTAAAGCTCAAAACTGCACCAAGAATTCTGGGACACCCTGTATAAATGTGTGCACATGTCTGTATGCCTCGTGTAGTTCCCAGGGATCCCTGAGAAGACAAAGAAAGAATAGGCCTAGTGTTTTCTCAGGCATGCCCTTAAACAGTGACTAATGTGAGATCATGCATGGGGACTTGCAACCTCGTGATGTAAAACACAGTGCTACAGAAATTGATGCTGCAAAAGCGTGTGCAGGCTTCCTGATGGGGACCATCTGCAGTGGTTGATCAGTGCTCCATAAAGATGGAAAAAAGATGATGAGGATGTTTTTGTGTGTGTGGATATAGTCAAAGGGGAATAATCGATAGAACAAGAAGAAGGGGTCAAGAGTAGTGATTACATCCCTTTCTTAGATGCAAGGAGACTCATGAATAGACAGACATTGCTGCCCAGGCAGGCATATATCTTCCTTCACTTTTATTTTGTTCCTTATAAGAGCATGGGGCAATCACTGAAGTAGCCCCACGCAGAAATCCTGACCCAAAGCGCTTATGTAATCTTGTAGGGGCAGTTTATGTAGCAGCTTGTTTTTACATGGTAGTGTTGCCAATCTCATGCACAGCTTCACCTTCTTTCTTCTTAGATCCTTAGCTCCTGGCTGACAAGGCAGTCAGTGGCCATTACGCCTTGTGGCATCTTGTAGGGCAGCAACAAACTGTCCCCATTTTGCTCGGTCGGTGGCCATCCTTCATGCCGTGCCACAACTCTGATTCATGCTTTGCATTTCAGCCTCCACTGTTCTCTGCCAGGTTGTCTTTGGTCTGCCTCTCTTTCGCCGTCCTTCTGGAGTCCACAGCATAGCAGTTCTGGTAAAGGTATCAGGGTCCCTTCTGAGGACATGCCCAACCCAGTTCCAGCATCTGCCTGCAATGATGGTGTGCATGCCTCTTTCACTGCGCCGTGTGAGCATTTCTGGTTACAACTTCACCTTAGTAGCCTCTTATGACATGCTTAGTGGGAACAATGGTTGTATTCTTTCTTTTACCCCAGGAACCACATACATATGTCTGCTAGCAGGAAAATTGTGACATATATTGTTCTGAGTTATCATTATTACTTTCATATGAGGGCTATTCCAAAATCAACCCCCGATTGGCTGGTAAAAATAATCAAAAATCGAGAAAAAAATCTTATTACATACAAAACTTACATACTTAACTGCATTACTTTTCCACATAGTCGCCACCCAAATTCAGGCACTTGTCGTACCGTGGCACCAGTTTTTGCAATCCCTTGTCAAGGAATGGCATCGTCAGGGTACCCAGCCAGTTGTTGACTCCATCCATAAGCTCCTTGTTGGTTTCGAAGCGCTGGGTAGCCAGCCAGACCTTCATCTTGCTGAAGAGATGGTAATCGCATGGCTCTGAGTCCGGGCTGAAAGGGAGGTGGTTGAAAATCTCCCAGTTGAACTGCTGGAGTAAAGCCTTTGTGCGAGCCGCAGTGTGGGGCCGAGCGTTGACGTGCAGGAGAATGATGCCCTTAGTGAGCATTCCGCGCTTTTTGTTATGAATCGACCTCCGAAGCTTCTTCAGCATTTCACAATAAACTTCTGACGTTATTGTGGTCCCTGGTGCCATGAATTCTGTCAACAAAATTCCCTTGCGGTCCCAGAACACTGTAGCCATCATTTTTCGGTGCGAAAATGTTTGTTTGTTTTCTTGGGCTTGTTTGGAGAATGAGTGTGCATCCACTGTTTGGACTGTTCCTTTGTCTCTGCATTCACGAACTGAACTCATGTCTCATCCCCAGTCACGATTCTGAAGAGAAATTCATCCCCCTCTTCCTGGTAGCACTGAAGGAACGTCAAAACAGAGCCCATTCATTGAGCTTTGTGAATGTCAGTCAGTTGTTTTGGTACCACCGTGCACAGAACTTGTAACCCAATCTCTCTGTGACAGTTCGAAACAGACTAGTCCTCGAAATTTGAGGAAATTCAGCAGAAAGATCTGAAATTGTGAATCGACGCTTTTCACCCATGACTTGGTCAACTTTTTGAACGAGTTCATCAGTCACAATTGAGTGTCATCCTTGTCCCCCCTCGTCATGCACATCTGTGCGCCCATCCCTGAATTTCCTGCACCAATCCCTCACAGAACTGTCACTCATAATGTTATCACCATACACACAACACATTCGATGATGAATCTCGGTGCCGCTGTGTCCTTCTGCTTGCAGAAAAAGAATCACACCACGGACCTCACAGCTGGCGGGAGTGGCGATGACAGGGTCCATGTTTACTCGGTTGCTACTCATGAACAACTGAACAATTGGGAATGTGGGATTGCGTGTAGCGAGACAACACAATACTGATTGCTGCAGGCAATGCGCCATGTCGCTGTGGCAACCAGTTTTTTTTTTACCAGCCAATCGGAGGTTGATTTTGGAATAGCCCTCATATGTGTTGTTGATGTGATTTTATTTCTTACCTTTTTATCACTGTTATTTTTTTTTTTTTTCAATTATTTTGTCATGAGCAAAAAACCTATCAAGAAATGAAGAGAAAGAACTAAGGTTTGTGCTTTCTGCCTCATTTCCTGTTCTTTTTTAAACAATATAAAATTAGCATTAAGCATAACTGGAAATGATTGGTTTGGTTTGGTTTTAAGGACTATCTTCATTGCACATGGATAACTCCATCAGTGCTCCAATCTCCTTCCTTAGGTCATGCAAGGAAGATCTCAGCACAGTGCACGAACTCTGTAGCACCGGTGAGAATCCCAATGTGTGTATATAGGAATCACATTCTATAAATATTTCTGTTGTGGGTAGGTTTCTAATTTTCAAATTTTGCCAGGGCAGCATCCTCACAGCCTACTCTTTACAATTTCCAACTGCCTTGGGATTTTTAACGTGCGCAACTTGCACACGGGACCGCCTATTTTTTGCCCTTATCCGAGAAGGCTAGGCAATCGATCTCACTACCCAGGAGACCGGGGGGAGTATTACATCATTAGGATCACTGGTTCTGAAATAAATTTCCATAAATTATATTCCCTCAACTGGGAATCGAACCCGGTACCTCTAGAATTTGAGGTGGACGCCATACCTCTTAGCCACTCCGAACCCAACAACTGGAAATGAAAAATATAATACTTACAAATAGCATTTGCTGATTCCAAATAA
Organism: Oreohelix idahoensis; assembly: GCA_024509875.1. Classification (NCBI taxonomy): domain Eukaryota; kingdom Metazoa; phylum Mollusca; class Gastropoda; order Stylommatophora; family Oreohelicidae; genus Oreohelix; species Oreohelix idahoensis. The sequence goes on along the minus strand of JAMPIV010019803.1, from coordinate 57,945 downwards.
AATTTAGATTATTGGTCTGCACTTGGGTTCAGTCTCACAAAACTATCTCTCACTTACTTAGTCGTTCCCCTTCTACCGTGAGGTGTAGAGGTAAAAACTATCTCAAGGGATGTAATTGTTCCCTCTAACTTTAACAGATTTTTGATGTTAGCCTTCCTGCTCAGTATTTCCCAGATTTCAGAACAAACAAAGGAAATTATATTTCTAATTGATAGACTAATCTGTCTTTTCTCTTATTTCAGACATAAACCTTCCTCCTAAGGCAAATGCTGGTGGCAACAAAGTCGTGCAGGTGCCAGTTAGTTTGGTAACTCTGGATGGATCCAAGTCAACTGATGATCGAGGCATCACCAAGTATCTGTGGCAGAGAGACAGCAAGAGCCTGGCTGCTGGTGTAAGCAAGATAGTAGACAAGCGTTTCTCAACCTTTTATGATGCACCATTGAGACCTGCTGCTGATTCTGTTATCCTTCACATTCACAACCATGTCATCTTTAGAACATGGACTAGCTTAAATAAGAATCCACCCATGTTTAGAACATGGACTAGCTTAAATAAGAATCCACCCATGTTTAGAACATGGACTAGCTTAAATAAGAATCCACCCATGTTTAGAACATGGACTAGCTTAAATAAGAATCCACCCATGTTTAGAACATAGACTAGCTTAAATAAGAATCCACCCATGTTTAGAACATAGACTAGCTTAAATAAGAATCCACCCATGTTTAGAACATAGACTAGCATGTCCTTTGCAGAACGTCACTCTCATCACAGCCCGCCTGAAAGACTCTCGATCTCTAGCCATCCCTCCTGCCTCCTCCATTGTCATGTTCAAGGTGTTTTCAATGTCCTGTGTCCATCGTCGTCTTGGTCGGCCCCTGCCTCGCCTTCCAGGTACCATACCCTCCATCACTGCTCTCTTTAAGCCACTATGACGTTTAATGTGGTCAAAATATTTCAATTTCCGGGACATGATATTGTTTATGAGCCAGTTTTCCTCGATGTTCAGGTCGTGTAGGATGTCTATATTTTTCTTCTTCTTGGTCCAAAATATTCTGAGAATTTTTCTGTAACACTTTGCTTCGAAAGATTCGAAAAAAAAAAAAAGAAAAAAAAAAATTGAATCTTTAGAACATGGACTAGCTTAAATAAGAATCCACCCATGTTTAGAACATGGACTAGCTTAAATAAGAATCCACCCATGTTTAGAACATGGACTAGCTTAAATAAGAATCCACCCATGTGTGACCAGGGCTCACAAGTGGAAACAAAGAATAAAAACACTGTAACCTTCTTGTTATTGTTGATCATAATCGATGTTACTGCACTCGGGGCAAACCCATAGGTGCTCAGACTCCCGCAGCAAATGTCGAAGGGTATGAATGCAAATTGTTCCTGTTGCGTGCTAGTTGTATACTCGCCAGATGTATCCTCTCATACGTCCATCCCTGCTGGTCTTATGTTTGATGCCAAATTCCAGCAATCTTAGCCTTGATGATTCATCAATTGCAGTGTCATTCTCTAATAGGCGATCATTAATTGCCCTCAGTATCTCTCCCTTATCCATATCCAGTGGACCTTCTGTGGGTGCTCTTGAAGCTAATCTGTCAGCTTTTTTATTGCCGCATACCCCTGCATGACCAGGACAGTAGATACACACTAGTTCCTGAAGATTCTAGGCTATTATGGAGGTTTTCCATTCATGCTAGAGTCATCTAATTTGGACCTTCCAAAGCATGGATTGTGAGTCTGATACAATAACTGCCCTTGTTAATGGAGTCTGAGACAGCCACGTTAAAGCTGCAGTAGCAACTTCTACCTTCTTTCTCATGCTGGAGGTTGTTATCATGTAAGCCCTGCTATGTTCAGCGACGATTCTGCCCTTTACTCTAGCAGAGAAGCTCCACCCTGACTTCTCACCATGGATTACAGACCCATCAGTGTACACAATGGCATCATCATCCCCAGCATCATCATTTATCAGTTGATCAATTTTAAGCTCTGCCCTCCCATTGGCCCAAGTTCTGCACTCTCTACCAAGGCCGATGATGACTTGTTGGTAGTTAGTCCAGTTCTCATCTGACTTACTCCACTCTTCCCCTTTGAATATATTTTCAACTGATTTCGAAATAGCTTAGACCAGTTAGGTGTAAGGACCAGAATTTGTATCCCAATGTGCCAAGATGGCAGCAACACTAGAGATAAAAGCCAGATCTATGACACAATCTGTGTTCCCTGGTTTAGTCGCCAGTCTTGTCAGGCGACCATCATTTACGATAGCAAGGTTTGTATTGAGGAGGATCTGGCTCAGATCTGTACCCTGTCTATTGTCAGTTATGTTTCCCCACTTTTTACATCACTGTAATCTACCATGCATGTCCTTTGAAGCAATTAAGGAGGGTTAAGCGTGGTGCTGGCTGCCCCATCCTTTATAAATTTCAAGACATAAAAACTCAACAACCAAGAAGCTGCAGACTTTCATAAAAGGGTGCTTGCTTAGAATAGAAGGATGGAAATGGCATGACAAGATCACCAATAGAGAACTTACAGCAAAAGCCAGACACGTGCCAGTGGAATAAGAGATGAGAAGAAGGATTTAGTGATGGATAGGACACTCACTGAGGAAACTTGTTGATAGCATTACAAGGCAGTCCTTATTTTGGAATCCTCAGGATAAGAAAGATTGAGGGAGGCTGAAGGACACATAGTGAAGAGAATTGGAGACAAATTAAAGGGATTGGGAAGACATGGAAATACCTTGAGCAGACGGCATGGGACAGGAAGACTTAGCATGTGTTTGTTGAAGGCCTATGTTTCTTAGGGAGCTAAAAGGTGGTGATGTTGAAAGTTAAAACGCCAGAAAGAAAGAAATAACGATATATTCAGACATAATAGCCCTTTCTAAATCCACATAGATAGTTTATGGGCCCACCTGCGAGAAACACTACTGTAGACAACTTTCATGTCAAGCACAAGAAATGACAAAACAATGGATGGAGGCTAGCAGAAAGACGAGAGGTGTATGTCAATCAAATAAAAATTAGAAGGTGTATTAGAAGAAAGTAATCTACTGCACACCAGCGTAGCTGGCAGATGCTGGAGTTGGGTTGGCCACGTCCTCAGAAGAGACCCTGATGTCATCACAAGAACAGCTATGCTATGGACCCCTGAAGGAAAGCGAAAGAGAGAATAACTTGGTTTAGAACTGTGGAGGCCGAGATGCAAAGAATGAACTAGAGCTGGGGCACTGCACAAAGGATGGCCGCTGACCGAGCAAAGTGGAAGCAGTTTTAGCTGCTCTACAAGAACCAACCAGGCGTGATGGCCACTGACTGCTTTGACAGTTGATGGCGAAGGATCAAAGAAGAAGAAGATGTGCAACTTGATGTAGGCTTCCTGCAAGGGGACAAGCTGCAGTGGTGGCTTCGTGCTGCATAAGGATAAAAGAAAATGATGATGATGATGCAGTGTCAGATGATGAAGTTGATTTGGACAACATCACCTTACATCAACTGCACTCAAGAGACATAAAGCTTTGGTCATCACTTTAGCTGTTGATAGCATTACCTTCTCCGAATCATCATTAAAGGGCATATCGACTTGAGCTACCAACTGGCCAGGTTACTGCAAATGTAACAGACCATTCATTATCTACTGCTATATATAAATATAAGATATTTATTTACGCTCACCCAAAATACAAATGAGGGAAATTCCAGAAATTGGGTCCGAATTTAAAAAAAAAAAAGAAAAAAAATGGCATGAATGTTTTTCAAACATCCGCCCTTGATTAGGATGGGAACAAAATGCTCAATATTTCAATAGGCATGCAGTTTAGTTTCCAGGCTCTAATCTCCAGAAAAATGCACTGTGAAAAGATTACAAGTTTGGTGGCAAAATATGGGACAGGGTGTTACCATTAAGGCATTTCTTTATATATATTGATATATACGAGGTAGCTTGAAAAAGTTCCCGTAATAGTCGACTCATGTTTGAATGAGTGATTATGTCATGGAGATTATAGTTTTATAAGTTGGTAGTGACCTTCACATGTACTCTCGAACAGAAGTTAAAGAAGTTTGTTTGTATGGTGTGCACGTAGCATTGTCGGAGTTGAAAATGTCCTTGATTGAACAACGTACAAATGTCAAATTTTGTGTTTTGCTTGAGAAGTCACCCTCAGAGACAGTAACCTTGCTTAATAAAGCATATGGTGATACCGCAATGAAGAAATTGCAAGTTTTTGAGTGGCACAAGCGTTTCTGTAAAGGTCGTGTTAGTGTCGATGATGATCCACGTAGCAGATGACCGCCTACCTCGATAAACAGTGAAAACATTGAGCATGTTCGGAACGTTCGTGTTGACAGAAGTTTTTTTTAATTCCCAGGGTATTGTCTACTATGAATTCATTCCTGAAGGCCGAACAGTTAACGACGAAATGTACGTTGATATCCTCCGTCGTCTAAGAGATGCAATCAGAAGGAAACGTCCAGAGAAATGGAGAACAAACAGTTGGGTTCTACTGCATGACAATGCACCAGCACATCGATTCATACTGGTGAAGCAGTACCTCGCAACGCACAATGTGACTGCCCTGGAACATCCTTCATATTCTCCTGACCTGGCACCACCTGATTTTTTTCTTGTTCCCTCGCCAAAAATCAGCTCTGAAAGGGCAGAGATTCAAGGATGCCGAGGACGTTATCACCAATGCGACAAAGCAGCTGAGAGAGGTGTCAAAGAATGGGTTCCAGGAATTTTTCCAACAGCTGTATGGACGTTGGCAAAAGTGTGTAGTTGCCGAAGGGAACTATTTTGAAGGAAATGTAGTGTAAATAATTGTATTGTTACTTATTTCTATACAATATACAAATTCCTGGAACTTTTTGAAGCTACCTCATTTGTGAGTGTGCACAGCTCATGAATAATAGCATTGATCTTTCATTCGTCTTTTGTGTCCAAGATATTCTTAGTTTAATAAACGTTCCCTTTATTCAGACTGTGGTGAACAACTCTGACCACAGGGCAGTGCTCCAGTTGGTCAACTTGGTAGCTGGGCAGTATCTGTTCACATTGACTGTGGAGGACGCCGAAGGTCTCAGCAACAGTGATTCAGCTACGGTTACTGTTAACAAGAGTAAGAGGATAGATTTTTGTAACTTTTGAAGAATGAGGAGTGAAGTGAGATGGTTAGAGGAGTTCAAAAATAGGGGGTGCAAATTAGTCTCTTACTTAGAGGTGACTGATAATGAGGTTGTATCCAGGGGTTGGCAAAAAAAAAAAAGAAGAAAAAGTTGCTACAGAAAACACCACAGCAAAATCATGTGAATGTTTGATGCAGGTTTTCTACAAGAGGGTTGGCTATAGTAGTGACTTCATGCTCTGTAAGGGGCAAAAAGGTGGTGTTGATTATTATAAAACCATTTTATTGTAGCTATGGTAAATATTTTTGCACTTGTTTGTACTTGGTAAAGTATCCAAGCTTGATTGTGTAATGTGTCGTCATCTCATTTTTTTCTTTTTACCCTACACCTTATGGAACATGGAGCCACCCCCTGCAGATGGCTCAGAGCCAACGCTAAAGCACAAAATCTTGCGGTGGTGGTTTCTGTTGTAATATATTTTACGTGATGACGTTGCTAGCTCCCATGCACAGTTTCATTTTAGTTGTTATTTACATGCTTGGGTTGTACTAATTCTTCTTTGGCTTCTCAGACAACCTGGGAACTGCACAGGGCCATTGCTGAATTAATGTGTTAAATTATTCCGGCATAAAATAAACTACTTACTTTAAAGAAATTAAATTGTTACAGAAACAGTCAGCACGTGTTTTTATAATTATGTCGTGGAAGAACAAGAAATTCTGGCAAAAGATGGGTATGATGCCAGACAGAAAACAGCGTGAAGATGAATCTGATATAAATTGAGGAAAGCAGCTCTTGTGTAACATGACACTCACTGACTTAGAACCTACAGAGAAAGAGATAAAGAGGACAGCTAAGGAATGTGTGGAGAAGAAAGACTATGACAGAGCTGATGTGACTTAGGATATATCTTGAGGGGAAATTGAGAATGTGACCGAGATATGAGATGAATGAAAGCATATGACAGAGCTGATGTGACTTAGGATATATCTTGAGGGGAAATTGAGAATGTGACCGAGATATGAGATGAATGAAAGCATATGACAGAGCTGATGTGACTTAGGATATATCTTGAGGGGAAATTGAGAATGTGACCGAGATATAAGTTGAATGAAAGCATGTGGTCATATTACAAGGTAGGTCCTGTTATGGAATCACCAGGGTAAAAAGAAAAAGAGGGAGACCACACAAAAAACACACATAGAAAAGAGAACTGGAGACACACTTGAAGGGGATAAAGATGACAAGACCTTGACCTGATGACACAGGACAGGAAGACGTGGAGTGTATTTGTCGAAGACGTGCTTCATTGTGAGCTGAAAGGTGGTGATGATGATGATGATGATGATTGATGATAATGATGATGATCACTCACCTGTGCTACACCAAACAAAACCATGATCATTGAATGATTGATTCCCTTTGTCACCATTTGTTGGTTGACGTGTCCTGAAATTGTTTCTGTCCAGATTAAATTGCTAGTGATACGCAACTAGTAGGTTATCAGTACATTCTAACACATTCTAATTCTTTTTTCTCTCTATTATTATCAGATCCTAATGAGAAGGATTTTGTGGAGATGATTTTAGATGCAAATATTGACCACTTTACCATGGCCAATAAGGTGAGTTAACATTTTGCTTCTTCTGTGTTCTAAGCTTCATCTTCATATGAGGTCACATTGTTAACTTATTTAACACATTAACTACCGCAAGCAGCTGTCAGCAGCTCACAAAATAATCACATTTGGACCGCAAGCCGCTCAGAGCGCCAATCTAATTTTAGTAATAAAACAAATGAAAAATGTACTGAAACACTTTCTGATCTGGTTCGAGATTTTAAGTTGCCACCGGAAAACAAATTCCCAAAGCATGGTTGTTGTAGAACACTGGAAAATTGATATTATGTTCATATTTTTCAGCGTTTTGGGTTAGTTACCAAATCGTGTAAAACTGTTTACCATGGCAACTAGTGATAGGACTACAAAAAATGCGTGTACATCTCGTCTAACGGCTGAATAGGATAGAAACATGTTTCAACAATTGACTGATAGATCTAGCTACGAGGACAAGAGTGAAAACGGTGTGCACATTGATTGAAATTGTGATTTTGATAGAGATGGGGCGCAAACAGTTATAATTGTGAAAATATTGCAAGTCCTCGGCCATCAGAGGGCCGTTAAATAGCAACAACCTCTTTTAGAGTTACAACCGGTGTTTATTGTAATAGTACATTCATTTATCTTTAAAATTACGTGTAATTCATAAAAATCTGTAAACAATTACGAAAACTACAGCTTACTTTGTGCAAACCCCTACAGGATGAAAATGGGAAAAAAATTTAATTCGGCCACAGTGTGTTTTTCAATTCGGTAGTTAATGTGTTAACTACTGCAAATCTGAAACATCCTTTAACATTAAAAAATGTAATTTTTTTTCATTTGGAGAGGTGAAGGGTAATCAATGAAGAGGTTGCAGGAAACTTTTAATAGGAGAAGGCACGCTATTTTCTTGGTCTTTCAGATGATCGTTGGATAGTGTGTCTTCTACTACTAAAAGCTTCATTTTTTTGAAGATCACTTCTAGATAATCTAACCTATGTTAATGGTTGTTGGGGTGGTTGTCTCCTGTCTCGCTAGAAGCTTCATAGACTGTCTAACATATGTAATGATTGTTGCGATGTATGTCCTGTGTCTCGCTAGAATCTTCATAGACTGTATGTATCTTGTGGGGCTAAAAGCTTTGTAGACTCCCTTGATCCATATTGTTTTGGTCTTCCCACTTTCAGAAGATCTAACATGTGAAATCATTGTTGGGGTGTTTGTCTCCTGTCATTATACAAGGTGTTCCTAAAGTCCTTGTGCAATTTTAAACTTTAGTGACCTTTGATGCACACATGACAGAAGCACACTGTAAATGGCATATCACAACATAATTCATCACGTTTTAACACAATACAGGTCACACTTTTTTAACCACCATCTTTCCTGACACATCATTCAGTCTGATTTTCTGAAGCACAGTTAACCTTTTATTTCACTGCCACAATTGTCAGTCAGTTACAGGATCAGAAAAAAAACAAAAATTAACTCAAAATTGATCAAACTAACATTTTTTGAAATATATAAATTATGCTTTATATGCTGTTTATAGTATACTTCTGTCCTGTATACATTCAAAGTTATTTGGTTTGGTTCTGATTTTAAGGACTATCTTCATTGCACACTAACAACTGCATCAGTGCTGTGATCTCCTCCCTTAGAGCACACAAGGAAGATCTCAGCACAGTGCACAAACTCCGTAGCACGGGCGAGAATCCCATTGTGTGTATATAGGAATCACATATTCTATAAATATTTTTGTGGTGGCTAGGTTTCTAATATTTAAAATTGTGCCTACCCTTTACAATTTCCAATTGTCGTGGGATTTTTAACGTGCGCAACTTGCACACGTGACCTCCTATTTTTTCGCCCTTATCCGAGAAGGCTAGGCATCCGATCTCACTACCCATGAGACCAGGGGGGAGTATAACATCATTTGGACCACTGGTTCTGATAAAAAAATTTCCATAAATTATATTCCTTTACAATTTGAGGCGGATGCCTTGCTTCTTAGCCACTCCGATCCCTCCAATTAGTTAAAAAGTTTAAAGTTACACAAGGACTTTAGGGGTACACTGTAATTGTATGGTTCTTTTCTTCAGTTCCACGTTGATGATGATCTAGTCAATCCATTTCAATCCTTCTATTCTGCACAAGCATTCATTTATGAAAGTGTATATTTCTCTGTGTTGTTGTTTTTTTTTCCTCTCCTTATAATAGGACAGCTTGTACATTTGAGTAGAAGATTCTGGTTTTTGTGTTTTACTTAACTCTTACTATCCGGCAAGCCCCGTGAAGTGGCGCGGGTTTAGTACCAATTTTACGGCTCGCCAGTTCAACTGGCGCGTGACGGTAACGATAGCAAAACTAGCGCGTAAAAATGCGGTTTTAGCTCATGTATAGTAAGAGTTAATTTCTTTTTATTTCCATATATTTCCTAGTGCAGTGAAAGCTCCTCTTGACGTTTGTGTTCTTTTTTTAATAGTACTGTCTGTCCCTCCAATTTTGTCAATATCGCTGCTAAGCAAACTATGTGTATGAGTCCCCCTCATGTAGGATAGTTTGGGTCATCATAATTTCTCAACTTGAGCACTTCATTCCAGATTGGTAGTACGTGGATTTTTTCTGAACCTTATTAAATTTTAATCTGCTAATGAATTGGTTTGGTTATTTATCTTATGCTTTTAATGTCCGATTGACAGAGTGGTTAGAGCAAATTAATATGAAACAAATATAAAGGTATGTTATCAGGCACTCGTAGGAAATAAAGAAGTAGAACACTAGACAACAGAAAAACAACAGACATGAGTGGCTTACCCAGGATTTGAACCCCGGACCTCGGGATTCCCTTCCTTATGTGTAATAGAGTGGTTAGAGCGTTGGTCTCTCGTGGCAGAGGTGCTGGGTTTGAATCATGGTACCGACACTTTGAGTTAAGGAAGGAAAAGGCAGCGAGGGAGGGAACTGGTCACCCCACCTCTGGATGCTGGACCTAGTATGGTGAAGTCTCTAACGCTTCACTCCCCTATGACAGTATCTGCTATGGGACTACCTCTACCTTTGACCCTAAATGTAGTTAGTGAAAAAAAAAATGACTTTACCCATCATGCATGTTTTCTGTTGTCAGGAAAGTTTGGTTGACCAGCTGGAGTTGATGCTGCAGAGGTCTTCTGAAGATAGAGACACAGTTGTGGATTTCATATCCATCACTGAAGATGTCAGCACAGGACAGTATGTGTTCACTTTATCTTTGATCATCTTATCAGTTAGAGTTGAGACTTTGTAGTGTGTGTGTGTGTGTGTGGGGGGGGGGGGGGGGGGGTAATTTGAAGGGGTGTTTGGACTTGCTGGACAGGGATGGTAGCAGTGGTAGGGGTGTTGATGTTGGTAAAATTTGTGTAGTTTATTTTAGTGTAGAGATAATAGTTTTGGAGAGCTATCCTGAAAGTAATTTAGTGGTGTTTTTTTTTTAATACTTATTTTGGCGCAGTAAATACAAATTGTTGGGAAGCCTACTGTGCAAAACAAAAACAAAAGAATCTTCAACTTAGATGTCAAGTCAGTCCTATTGCTTGGCTTAGAAACATGGAAGACAACAAAAACAAAAGAATCTTCAACTCAGATGTCAAGTCAGTCCTATTGCTTGGCTTAGAAACATGGAGGACAACAAAAACAAAAGAATCTTCAACTCTGATGTCAAGTCAGCCCTATTGCTTGGCTTAGAAACATGGAGGACAACAAAAACAAAAGAAACTTCACCTCAGATGTCAAGTCAGTCCTATTGCTTGGCTTAGAAACATGGAGGACAACAAAAACAAAAGAATCTTCAACTCTGATGTCAAGTCAGCCCTATTGCTTGGCTTAGAAACATGGAGGACAACAAAAACAAAAGAATCTTCAACTCTGATGTCAAGTCAGCCCTATTGCTTGGCTTAGAAACATGGAGGACAACAAAAACAAAAGAATCTTCACCTCAGATGTCAAGTCAGTCCTATTGCTTGGCTTAGAAACATGGAGGACAACAAAAACAAAAAAATCTTCAACTCTGATGTCAAGTCAGCCCTATTGCTTGGCTTAGAAACATGGAGGACAACAAAAACAAAAGAATCTTCAACTCAGATGTCAAGTCAGTCCTATTGCTTGGCTTAGAAACATGGAGGACAACAAAAACAAAAGAATCTTCAACTCAGATGTCAAGTCAGTCCTATTGCTTGGCTTAGAAACATGGAAGACAACAAAAACAAAAGAATCTTCAACTCAGATGTCAAGTCAGTCCTATTGCTTGGCTTAGAAACATGGAAGACAACAAAAACAAAAGAATCTTCAACTCAGATGTCAAGTCAGTCCTATTGCTTGGCTTAGAAACATGGAGGACAACAAAAACAAAAGAATCTTCAACTCAGATGTCAAGTCAGTCCTATTGCTTGGCTTAGAAACATGGAGGACAACAAAAACAAAAGAATCTTCAACTCAGATGTCAAGTCAGTCCTATTGTTTGGCTTAGAAACATGGAGGACAACAAAAACAAAAGAATCTTCAACTCACATGTCAAGTCAGTCCTATTGCTTGGCTTAAAAACATGGAGGACAACAAAAACAAAAGAATCTTCAACTCAGATGTCAAGTCAGTCCTATTGCTTGGCTTAGAAACATGGAGGACAACAAAAACAAAAGAATCTTCACCTCAGAATGTCAAGTCAGTCCTATTGCTTGCTTAGAAACATGGAGGACAACAAAAACAAAAGAATCTTCACCTCAGATGTCAAGTCAGTCCTATTGCCCTGCTTAGAAACATGGAGGACAACAAAAACAAAAGAATCTTCACCTCAGATGTCAAGTCAGTCCTATTGCTTGGCTTAGAAACATGGAGGACAACAAAAACAAAAGAATCTTCAACTCAGATGTCAAGTCAGACCTATTGCTTGGCTTAGAAACATGGAGGACAACAAAAATAAAAGAATCTTCACCTCAGATGTCAAGTCAGTCCTATTGCCCTGCTTAGAAACATGGAGGACAACAAAAACAAAAGAATCTTCACCTCAGATGTCAAGTCAGTCCTATTGCTTGGCTTAGAAACATGGAGGACAACAAAAACAAAAGAATCTTCACCTCAGATGTCAAGTCAGTCCTATTGCCCTGCTTAGAAACATGGAGGACAACAAAAACAAAAGAATCTTCACCTCAGATGTCAAGTCAGTCCTATTGCTTGGCTTAGAAACATGGAGGACAACAAAAACAAAAGAATCTTCAACTCGGATGTCAAGTCAGTCCTACTGCTTGGCTTAGACACATGGAGAACAACAAAAACAAAAGAATCTTCACCTCAGATGTCAAGTCAGTCCTATTGCTTGGCTTAGACACATGGAGGACAACAAAAACAAAAGAATCTTCAACTCAGATGTCAAGTCAGTCCTACTGCTTGGCTTAGAAACATGGAGGACAACAAAAACAAAAGAATCTTCAACTCAGATGTCAAGTCAGTCCTATTGCTTGGCTTAGAAACATGGAGGACAACAAAAACAAAAGAATCTTCACCTCATATGTCAAGTCAGTCCTATTGCTTGGCTTAGAAACATGGAGGACAACAAAAACAAAAGAATCTTCAACTCAGATGTCAAGTCAGTCCTATTGCTTGGCTTAGAAACATGGAGGACAACAAAAACAAAAGAATCTTCACCTCAGATGTCAAGTCAGTCCTATTGCTTGGCTTAGAAACATGGAGGACAACAAAAACAAAAGAATCTTCACCTCAGATGTCAAGTCAGTCCTATTGCTTGGCTTAGACACATGGAGGACAAAAGAATCTTCAACTCAGATGTCAAGTCAGTCCTATTGCTTGGCTTAGAAACATGGAGGACAACAAAAACAAAAGAATCTTCAACTCAGATGTCAAGTCAGTCCTATTGCTTGGCTTAGAAACATGGAGGACAACAAAAACAAAAGAATCTTCAACTCAGATGTCAAGTCAGTCCTATTGCCCTGCTTAGAAACATGGAGGACAACAAAAACAAAAGAATCTTCAACTCAGATGTCAAGTCAGCCCTATTGCTTGGCTTAGAAACATGGAGGACAACACAAAACAATCAGAATCTTCAACTCAGATGTCAAGTCAGTCCTATTGTATGGCTCTGAAACATGGAGGACAACAAAAACAAAAGAATCTACATCTCAGATGCCAGGTCAGCCCTTTTGCTTGGCTTAGAAACATGGAGGACAACAAAAACAAAAGAATCTTCAACTCAGATGTCAAGTCAGTCCTATTGCTTGGCTTAGAAACATGGAGGACAACAAAAAACAAAAGAATCTTCAACTCCGATGTCAAGTCAGTCCTATTGCTTGGCTTAGAAACATGGAGGACAACAAAAACAAAAGAATCTTCACCTCAGATGTCAAGTCAGTCCTATTGCTTGGCTTAGAAACATGGAGGACAACAAAAACAAAAGAATCTTCAACTCAGATGTCAAGTCAGTCCTATTGCTTGGCTTAGAAACATGGAGGACAACAAAAACAAAAGAATCTTCAACTCAGATGTCAAGTCAGTCCTATTGCTTGGCTTAGAAACATGAAGGACAACAAAAACAAAAGAATCTTCAACTCAGATGTCAAGTCAGTCCTATTGCTTGGCTTAGAAACATGGAGGACAACAAAAACAAAAGAATCTTCACCTCAGATGTCAAGTCAGTCCTATTGCTTGGCTTAGAAACATGGAGGACAACAAAAACAAAAGAATCTTCAACTCAGATGTCAAGTCAGTCCTATTGCTTGGCTTAGAAACAATGGAGGACAACAAAACAAAAGAATCTTCAACTCAGATGTCAAGCCAGTCCTATTGCTTGGCTTAGAAACATGGAGGACAACAAAAACAAAAGAATCTTCACCTCAGATGTCAAGTCAGTCCTATTGCTTGGCTTAGAAACATGGAGGACAGCAAAAACAAAAGAATCTTCACCTCAGATGTCAAGTCAGTCCTATTGCTTGGCTTAGAAACATGGAGGACAACAAAAACAAAAGAATCTTCAACTCAGATGTCAAGTCAGTCCTATTGCCCTGCTTAGAAACATGGAGGACAACAAAAACAAAAGAATCTTCAACTCAGATGTCAAGTCAGCCCTATTGCTTGGCTTAGAAACATGGAGGACAACAAAAACAAAAGAATCTTCAACTCAGATGTCAAGTCAGTCCTATTGCTTGGCTTAGAAACATGGAGGACAACAAAAACAAAAGAATCTTCACCTCAGATGTCAAGTCAGTCCTATTGCTTGGCTTAGAAACATGGAGGACAACAAAAACAAAAGAATCTTCAACTCAGATGTCAAGTCAGTCCTATTGCTTGGCTTAGAAACATGGAGGACAACAAAAACAAAAGAATCTTCAACTCAGATGTCAAGTCAGTCCTATTGCTTGGCTTAGAAAACCATGGAGGACAACAAAAACAAAAGAATCTTCACCTCAGATGTCAAGTCAGTCCTATTGCTTGGCTTAGAAACATGGAGGACAACAAAAACAAAAGAATCTTCAACTCAGATGTCAAGTCAGTCCTATTGCTTGGCTTAGAAACATGGAGGACAACAAAAACAAAAGAATCTTCAACTCAGATGTCAAGTCAGTCCTATTGCTTGGCTTAGAAACATGGAGGACAACAAAAACAAAAGAATCTTCAACTCAGATGTCAAGTCAGTCCTATTGCTTGGCTTAGAAACATGGAGGACAACAAAAACAAAAGAATCTTCACCTCAGATGTCAAGTCAGTCCTATTGCCCTGCTTAGAAACATGGAGGACAACAAAAACAAAAGAATCTTCACCTCAGATGTCAAGTCAGTCCTATTGCTTGGCTTAGAAACATGGAGGACAACAAAAACAAAAGAATCTTCAACTCAGATGTCAAGTCAGACCTATTGCTTGGCTTAGAAACATGGAGGACAACAAAAATAAAAGAATCTTCACCTCAGATGTCAAGTCAGTCCTATTGCCCTGCTTAGAAACATGGAGGACAACAAAAACAAAAGAATCTTCACCTCAGATGTCAAGTCAGTCCTATTGCTTGGCTTAGAAACATGGAGGACAACAAAAACAAAAGAATCTTCACCTCAGATGTCAAGTCAGTCCTATTGCCCTGCTTAGAAACATGGAGGACAACAAAAACAAAAGAATCTTTACCTCAGATGTCAAGTCAGTCCTATTGCTTGGCTTAGAAACATGGAGGACAACAAAAACAAAAGAATCTTCAACTCGGATGTCAAGTCAGTCCTACTGCTTGGCTTAGACACATGGAGAACAACAAAAACAAAAGAATCTTCACCTCAGATGTCAAGTCAGTCCTATTGCTTGGCTTAGACACATGGAGGACCACAAAAACAAAAGAATCTTCAACTCAGATGTCAAGTCAGTCCTACTGCTTGGCTTAGAAACATGGAGGACAACAAAAACAAAAGAATCTTCAACTCAGATGTCAAGTCAGTCCTATTGCTTGGCTTAGAAACATGGAGGACAACAAAAACAAATGAATCTTCACCTCAGATGTCAAGTCAGTCCTATTGCTTGGCTTAGAAACATGGAGGACAACAAAAACAAAAGAATCTTCAACTCAGATGTCAAGTCAGTCCTATTGCTTGGCTTAGAAACATGGAGGACAACAAAAACAAAAGAATCTTCACCTCAGATGTCAAGTCAGTCCTATTGCTTGGCTTAGAAACATGGAGGACAACAAAAACAAAAGAATCTTCACCTCAGATGTCAAGTCAGTCCTATTGCTTGGCTTAGACACATGGAGGACAAAAGAATCTTCAACTCAGATGTCAAGTCAGTCCTATTGCTTGGCTTAGAAACATGGAGGACAACAAAAACAAAAGAATCTTCACCTCAGATGTCAAGTCAGTCCTATTGCTTGGCTTAGAAACATGGAGGACAACAAAAACAAAAGAATCTTCACCTCAGATGTCAAGTCAGTCCTCTTGCTTGGCTTAGAAACATGGAGGACAACAAAAACAAAAGAATCTTCAACTCGGATGTCAAGTCAGTCCTATTGCCCTGCTTAGAAACATGGAGGACAACAAAAACAAAAGAATCTTCACCTCAGATGTCAAGTCAGTCCTATTGCTTGGCTTAGAAACATGGAGGCAACAAAAACAAAAGAATCTTCAACTCAGATGTCAAGTCAGTCCTATTGCTTGGCTTAGAAACATGGAGGACAACAAAAACAAAAGAATCTTCAACTCAGATGTCAAGCCAGTCCTATTGCTTGGCTTAGAAACATGGAGGACAACAAAAACAAAAGAATCTTCACCTCAGATGTCAAGTCAGTCCTATTGCTTGGCTTAGAAACATGGAGGACAGCAAAAACAATAAGAATCTTCACCTCAGATGTCAAGTCAGTCCTATTGCCTGGCTCTGAAACATAGAGAACAACAAAAACAAAAGAATCTTCAACTCAGATGTCAAGTCAGTCCTATTGCTTGGCTTAGAAACATGGAGGACAACAAAAACAAAAGAATCTTCAACTCGGATGTCAAGTCAGTCCTATTGCTTGGCTTAGAAACATGGAGGACAACAAAAACAAAAGAATCTTCACCTCAGATGTCAAGTCAGTCCTCTTGCTTGGCTTAGAAACATGGAAGACAACAAAAACAAAAGAATCTTCAACTCTGATGTCAAGTCAGTCCTACTGCTTGGCTTAGACACATGGAGGACAACAAAAACAAAAGAATCTTCAACTCAGATGTCAAGTCAGTCCTATTGCTTGGCTTAGAAACATGGAGGACAACAAAAACAAAAGAATCTTCACCTCAGATGTCAAGTCAGTCCTATTGCTTGGCTTAGAAACATGGAGGACAACAAAAACAAAAGAATCTTCAACTCAGATGTCAAGTCAGTCCTATTGCTTGGCTTAGAAACATGGAGAACAACAAAAACAAAAGAATCTTCAACTCAGATGTCAAGTCAGTCCTATTATAATAATAATAATAAATTCTTTAAGCGCCAAACACGGCGCATAAGGCAGAAACCAGTGCTCTCCAGGTTGTTCGTTGTGACGCCACTCCTCTTAGCTCTTGCACATTATTTAGGCCCAACGTTCTTCCTTCTCTTATTATTGTTCTTCTGAGTGTTTCTTTTGGTCTTCCTTTTTTCCGCTTACCCTCAGGAACCCAAGTGAGCGCCTGTAGTGGTATTCTGTTGTTTTGCATTCGTAGGACATGGCCGATATATGACCATCGTCTTTTCCTTATATAGTCGGAGACATATTTCTGCCTAGAGTCTTCTCTTATTTGCCGATTAGTCTTGAATTCTTTCCAACTGATGTTCATGAGTTTTCTAAGACATTTGTTCTCGAATGTATTCAGCTTGTTCTCCAATGATTTTGTTATTTTCCAACTCTCACAGCCGTATGTTAACACTGAGATAACATTTGAATTAAACAGACGAAGCTTGGTATGTATATTCAATGATCGTAATTTCCAAATGTTAGATAATCTATTGAAGGCGCTAGCTGCCAAAGCAATTCTAGTATGGATTTCTCTTGTTGTGTCACCATCCTGAGTCATGAATGCTACATCATCTGCGAAATCCAGGTCCCCTAGGAATTTTCCATTTGTCCATTTTATACCCAATTGTTCTATTGCTTGGCTTAGAAACATGGAGGACAACAAAAACAAAAGAATCTTCACCTCAGATGTCAAGTCAGTCTTATTGCTTGGCTTAGAAGCATGGAGGACAACAAAAACAAAAGAATCTTCACCTCAGATGTCAAGTCAGTCCTATTGCCCTGCTTAGAAACATGGAAGACAACAAAAACAACAACCAAGAAGTTACAGACTTTCACAAATGGGTGCTTGCCCAGAATACAAGGGGTGAGATGGCATGCCATGATCACCAAAGTGGAACTTATAATGGGAGCCAGAGAAGTGCAAAGGGAACAGGAGATGAGAAGATAACCAATGTGGAACTTATGACAAGAGCCAGACAAGTGCCAGTGGAACAAGATATGAGAAGAAATGGCTGACTACAGAGTAGGGCACATATTTAGGACACCTGTTGAAAGCATTACCAGGAAGTTCTTGTTCTGGAATCACCAGGGTAAGAGAAGTAGAGGTGGACCAAAGAACACATGGAGAAGAGAACTGGAGATGATGAGGAAGGTAGGGAAACACCTTGAACTGATGGCATGCGACAGGACTTGGTATGTGTTAGTTGAAGGCCTATGCTCCTTGGAGAGCTAAAGGATATGGATTTATTGATACATAACAGAAATAGTTTTCTGTATAGTTTTTTTTCTTTTTGTTCCTGTAGGGGCGTAAAAATGTGTGTGCAGAAATCATTTATAATTGTGTGTTTTAATTAGGAAGGGAAATGTTTTGAAATGGGCATACTGGATATAGTATCATTGATATGTAAGGGGGAAAACCTTGCTGAGAAGTTTGATTACCAGAAATAATTTTAGCAGTTTAGTTGGAGGAAAAAACAGTTAAAACAATTGGCTTTGTTCATTTTTCTGACAGTGAAGCATATTTCCTTTTTCTTTCCTCCTGTTTGTCACATCCCGCTCCATGCTTTACGCATTTCTGCTACTTCCACTGCTGCTTCCAGTTTAGATGTAGTTTCTATGTGAAGAATAGTCTTGTAAAAGTATAAATCCGTTTAAAAAAACAGAAAAACCTTGCAGTTGTGTGCACTAGCTGACCTACTAAACTACTTCCTGAATGCCAATTCCGGAAGTTATTTTTTTTCCATAATTAAATCTTACTTTGCCAGAGAGAGTGCCATATTACCCCATCAGCTGTCTTCTTCCTGGCTTCGTTCCATTCTAGTCCTTGGTCCTTCAGAGATTGTCTAATGTTGTCCTCCCAGCAGACTCCGAGTCATCCTGGAGGTCTAGATCTCTGGCAATTAGCCTCCCATACCTGTTTGCCTTAAAACATGATTACACGAAACACAAGCGAGAAAACCAAACTGATCCTAAAGGCAACGAACTGAAACAGACTACGACTTATGGAACATAAGGAGTATTAATGGGAAAGAAGAGGAGCTGTTGGAGATGAGGAAAGCGAAACTAGAAATCCTGGCTTTAACGAAAACAAAGAAAAAGGGACAAGGAGTTATGGATCTCGATGGTGGCATATTGCTCTACAGTGGAGTCCCCATAGCTGAAAGAGCTAAAGGGGCCGTAGGTTGTATTATGGCAAAACACCAAAAGGATAGCTTCATGGGTGGAACTTTGTCTCGGAACACATTATGGTGCTAAAGCTAAAAGAAGGAGAAATCATAGTCCACCTTGTCATTGTGTATGGGCCAAATGAAGATGAGATAGCATAATTAAATCATGGAACTATATTTATTACGTCATTTATGATAACAAGTTTAGATATTTTGTGATCATCAGTTCATTACTTTTTTTTTTTAAATCAAACCGTGCTCAAAATGCAAAAGCTTTGAAGACAGTCACAACTTGCTACTATGCAGTAACATGACCTATATTTCATCATCAGTTTCCTCTGCGCTCCTTACAGAGCTTGGAACCATTACTACAGCTGGTCCCAAATTGCAGGAAGCCTGCACCGAGCATTCACATGCTCTTATAGTGGTGGTTTGTGTGGCATTTAGTTTTATATAATGAGGTTACCTGTCTAATGCACGACCTTGTATTAGTCACCTTGTACGACAGGCCTGAGGAGGCAGTAGTCCTGTTTCTTTCTTTGTCTCCTGTTTCTTTCTTTGTCTCCTGTTTCTTTCTTTGTCTCCTGTTTCTTTCTTTGTCTCCTGTTTCTTTCTTTGTCTCCTGTTTCTTTCTTTGTCTCCTGTTTCTTTCTTTGTCTCCTGTTTCTTTCTTTGTCTCCTGTTTCTTTCTTTGTCTCCTGTTTCTTTCTTTGTCTCCTGTTTCTTTCTTTGTCTCATGTTGTCTCCTGTGTCTTTCTTTGTCTCCTGTTTCTTTCTTAGTCTCCTGTTTCTTTCTTTGTCTCATGTTGTCTCCTGTGTCTTTCTTTGTCTCCTGTTTCTTTCTTTGTCTCCTGTTTCTTTCCTTGTCTCCTTTTTCTGTCTTTGTCTCCTGTTTCTTTCCTTGTCTCCTGTTTCTTTCTTTGTCTCCTGTTTCTTTCCTTGTCTCCTGTTTCTTTCCTTGTCTCCTGTTTCTTTCTTTGTCTCCTGTTTCTTTCTTTGTCTCCTGTTTCTTTCTTTGTCTCCTGTTTCTTTCTTTGTCTCCTGTTTCTTTCTTTGTCTCCTGTTTCTTTCTTTGTCTCCTGTTTCTTTCTTTGTCTCCTGTTTCTTTCTTTGCCTCTTCTTAAAGAGACCCATGGCAACTACGCAGCATTTACTGCAGTCCATTTAAAAAACAATCCTAATAACCTCATTGGCATGTGATTGACAACCTGATCATTTAAAACAAATTGCCATAGAAGCCACTGCTGTAAGAGCACCAAAAAAAGTACTTTGTTGCAGGCTTCTGGCAAGGAGATCAGCAACATGAGTAAGGAGATCAGCAACATGAGTAAGGAGATCAGCAACATGAGTAAGGAGATCAGCAACATGAGTAAGGAGATCAGCAACATGAGTAAGGAGATCAGCAACATGAGTAAGGAGATCAGCAACATGAGTAAGGAGATCAGCAACATGAGTAAGGAGACCAGCAACATGAGTAAGGAGATCAGCAACATGAGTAAGGAGATCAGCAACATGAGTGGCTCTGTGCTCTGTTAGGAGCAAAAAGGGAGAATTCCCTCACTGAAGTGGGGTTTTACTGAACCACAGAAATTTTCACTTAACCAAGTCCTCCTGTCCCATCTCATCAGTTCAGAGTCTTTCTCTGTTTTCATCATCCCTTATATTCCTTCTCCAGTTCTCTTCTTCGTGTGTTTCTTTGTATCCCACTACCCCTTACTCTGGGGAGTCAGAATAAGGATTGTCTTGTAAGGCTATCAACAGGTTTCAAAGATTCACACTGATAGAAAGCTAAAAAAAAAATCAGTAGAAGAGTTTATGGCTGTAGCTTTTTCTCTCACAAGTTAAATCTTCGTGTTATACGATTTTCTCATTTAATGAACCTCTCCATTTGTTTAAAAAAAATGTGCTTTCAGTTAATTTATCTTAGTGACGAATGCACCCTTGAAAACCAAATAATGCGTAATATCAGTCTTATCCTTAGTATGCATTGATGCACAAGCTGGTGACTTTTATGATTTAATTCTTCTTGTCTGTCTGCCATGTTCTCCATCTCACTGGAGGCATCCTTCATCTTTCATATCTGTCGTAATATTTCTCTTTATGTGGTCTTTGGCCAGTTCATTCCAGATCTTTGGCTTTCCTCTCATCTTCTTTCCTGCAGGTTCCATTAGTTATACTTATCATCATCACTCCTCTTTTCTTTCCTTTTTTTGGTTTTTTTTTTTTATTGCCTGTGGAACAAAGGGCTGCAGCTGCTGCCCACAACTTTCTATAGTCGGGCCTCATGTGTGTTGCCAGTTGCTTTTGCTTTGCCTTCCACTGTTCTTCTCCACATTGCTGCCAGTCTCCATGCTCTTCTCATCTGCTTTGATTCCATTTAGGGCAGTGGTTCCTAGACCCAAATTCACAACCCTTATTAGCGCCGTGAAGATCTTCAGTAGGGTCAAGGGGGATCTAGGAAATTTATGAGAAACATAAGAAATTATATTCTCTAAGAATCACAAGGAATGAAAAAAACGTACGGCGGCTAACAAAAAAAAAAAGCTTGGGACCAAGTGATTTAGGGACATGGTTGATCTGCTGTTTCATGTGTTCTTATTTGAAGATTCTATTGGAAAAACCAGACATGTCACACAAAAATGAAGTGTGAGAAAACTGAATTTAAAAGAAAAAAACAATGACACAAAGAAGGATGGCCTGTTTTTATGCTTCATTTTCTTGGAGAGGAATGCGTTTTCAAATCTGAATTCAGTTTCTACACCTTCTTTGGAGTATGCTTAATATGCTGAGGTCAGTAACTCAGTTTTTATAAAAATGTGACATGTCTGGTTTTTCCAATGGAGTCTTCATTTGCTTACCAAATAATGATATTCTTGCTTAGTAAATAATTGGTTTTGTAGATGATAATACTTCTTATCTTTTAGGTAATATGTACACTGTATCAAATTATATTGTATCCATCATCCAGGAATAATTTTATTTTTTGTAATCAGTTTATGCGTCACATTCCAAGTGCTACATCGTGACAAAGGCACTAGTACTGTTATGAATGGCATTCAAGCTTTGCAGACTCTAAGGGCCAAAGTGAGCAGTGGGAAAATTTTGGAATATTCCATAGTGAGACTTAATCTGCCGGGTAAGTGCCATATTTCACCCATCTATAAATAAAGTGCATTTAATCACTTGCGTTATTTTGTTCAGATTCTTTTTTTTGCCATACGCATTTGTTGAAGCAAATTGCTACAGAAACCACTTCTGCAAGAGCATATGAATGCTTGGGGTAGGCTTTATGCAAGGGGACCAGCAGCAGCATTGACTCCCATGCTCCATAAGTAGCAAAATGGAAACTGATGATAATGATGAACTGATATGTGTTGACTTGACTTTGATCCGCTGTCACTGAGCGTCAGCTCTTGGGTGACATTGATATCTATTAAACTCCCAGACTTCTCAGGGAGCTTGATTAAAGCTTTGGTTGCAAGTTGCTGTTAGAGGCAGATATGTTAGAAGCAATCCCATTGGTTGGTGGATTTGTTGTGAATATGTGTTCGCCATGTTGGAAAACTAAGAATGCATAAGTGAATTGAGCTCTGGTTTTTGGTCTATGTAAACGTGATTAGATTATGTGGCAGTTGATTTCTATATGTCAAGACAAAAAAGATCATCTCAGGTTCTGTGATTTTTTATTGGAATGCTTTTGGAAGGAGATATGGCTGTTATAGTGTAATACATAAGGCCTCATTTGACATTATAATGTTACCATTTGCAGACGCTTCATCTACCTTTCTCATAACTGTTTTCTGAGCAAAACACAGACACATTTTCCATCTTTAAACCTGTCTTATCCAAGCCAGTGCAGTTTATTCCATGTCTTTGTCATGTTTGTTTGCTGCTTCTCTTTATTTGGTTACTCTTTGTTTTGCCTTAGGATTCTTAAACTTAGGGGGTCGGAGTGGCTAAGAGGTATGGCGTCAGCCTCAAATTCTAGAGGTACCGGGTTTGATTCCCATTGAGGGAATATAATTTATGGAAATGTTTTTTTCAGAACCAGTGGTCCTAATGATGTCATACTCCCCCCTAGTCTCCTCGTAGTGAGATCGGATGCCTAGCCTTCTCGGATAAGGGTGAAAAAATAGGAGGTCCTGTGTGTAAGTTGCGCACATTAAAAATCCCACGGCAGTTGGAAATTGTAAAGAGTATGTAAGGCCGCTGCCCTGGCAAAATTTAAAAATTAGAAATCTACCCACCACAGAAATATTTATTGAATGTGTGATTCCTATATACACACATTGGGATTCTCACCGGTGCTACAGTGTTTGTGCACTGTGCTGAAATCCTCCTTGTGTGATCTAAGAGAGGAGATTGGAGCACTGATGGAGTTGTCCATGTTCAATGAAGATAGTCCACCAAACCAAACCAATCCTAAACCTAACCCTTACCCCATATTACTGTGACTCTGATTTCTTTCTAAAGGTTGTATCGAACACACAGCCCACACCGTACTTCATTTCAACCTGACTGAGATCTTATTTCCCATCCAGGACTAAGAAAGATGTGGTTTGAAACTGAAGAAAATTCATAAGACTTTGATTTTCATAAATCTTCCGATCCCTGGGGGTTATGAGTTATCACTCTATTTTCTTTTCCTGTGTCCGGTAGTGGAATGTGCATGTCTTGTTTTCAGTTCTATGGTATCTCCATATAGGGTGTTAGTGACAGAGTTTGGTGGTAGCAATTGCTTCCGCAGATCTGCACAGGTGTAGAATGTGGTGATTTACTATTTCTTCCTCTTGTCTGTTGCAGTGCTTTCAGTATGATGAATGGTCTGTGGTCACTGAGTATAGATGTTTGTTGAGGGGTACAGTTCGTGTTTGCAACCTAAAAATTGTGCTCTGGTCTCTGCAGTTTAGGTTGTTGGTATTGTCTCTCGGGTTAAGCTGATGCATTACTATTGCCGTCACATGCGTATCCCAATGGTCCATCCACTTTTATTTTACGAAGTAGAATTAATGGGATATTTATTTCTGTTTTTAGCAGTGACGGGTCTACATTTGGGGGGCCCTGAAGCTTGTACTCTTGGAGGGGCCCCTTTTTATTTAAATAAAATAAAAGAAGTGGGGGGGGAGTAGAGACGTATTATAGAGAAAATTGGAAACTTCATAAACAGAAAAGCACCAAAAGGACAAATGATATAACCTATTTTATTAGGCCTATTCTAGTAAATGATTGATATTATTTGACTATGGATGGGTTTGAAAAAAAATCGAAAAAAGGTGATTCGTCTTACGAGGACAAAAGACTTTTGTCCTCGTAAGACGAATCACCTTTTTTCGATTTTTTTTCAAACCCATCCATTGTATTCCACGTCTTACCGCAGTTCCCCTCAACTTCCTCTATTATTTGACTAACGTTACAAAATATTCTTTTTTTTTTCTACATTTTCTGGTAGCATACTACAGTGCAATCTTGCCATATGACAGTGTTCTTGCTATGTCATTTTCTGTTCATAAGATACTCAAATAGTTCAATCTCTCATCAACCATTGTAGAGTGAAATTTGGACTAGGGGGGCCCTGAAGCTCAAGCTTCACAGTACATCCGCCTCTGGTTCTTAGCCCATTTGGGAATGAAAAGAACAGTGGGCCCTAAATACCCGTTTTTTTCTTTACTTGTTCCTGAAGAGTTGAACCTGATTGGTCATATGAGAACGTCTTTATTCTTATGTTCTTAGCATGTTTGCGAAACATCTTTATATTTCTTTTTTATCTCATAAGTAAAGTTGCATATGTATGTCCTATAGGACTTTAAGAAACTGCTCATATTCATTCGTTACCCTTCAATGTCCACCAAGGAGCATGGGCCTTCAATGTCCACCAAGGAGCATGGGCCTACCAAGTTCTCCTGTCCCATGTCTTCCTTATCATTGTCATTTCTGTCTCCAGTTTTCTTTTCCATGTGTCTTGTTGGCTTGCCTCTTCATCTTCTACCATGTGGATTCCAGAACAAGGACTGCCTTGTAATGATATCAGCATGTTTCCTCAGTGTGTGTCGCATCCATCGCTAGTCTCTTTTTCCTCATCTTTTATTCTGTTGTCACTTATATGGTTCTTGTCATCAGTTGCACATTTATGACCTTGTTGTACCATTGAGTCCGTCTTTTCTATGCAAGCACCCATTTATGAAAGTCTGTAGCTTCATTGTTATTGTTTTTATTCTGTTCTCCATGTAACAGGATCATGCAATATGACTTACATGACAATTCAGTTGAAAAAAAAAATTGTTTCTTTGTGCATTCGACTTGGTTTCTTTAGATTTCCATATATTTTCATTTCTTGTGATTTCCATATATTTTCATTTCTTTTGATGTCTATATATTTTCATTTCTTTTTATTTCCATATATTTTCATTTCTTTTGATTTCCATATGTTTTCCAATGCTCCGCTCATATAAAACAGTGATTTTTGTCGACCTTACAGTGTGTCAGAACAACTGTTCAGACCACGGACACTGTGACCAGAAAACCAAACAGTGCATTTGTGAGGCTTTCTGGATGTCCAATCTCTTTACTGCTAACATGTTTGGTACTGAAAGCAATTGTGGTAAGTAGGACACAAACATGAAGAGAAAATGGAGAAAAAGAGAAATGATGAAGAAAATTCAGTAAATAATGAATACTTTATTTCTGAAAGAAAAGGAAAACAGAATTAATGCAGAGAGTGAAATGAAGTAACATGTAGCGGTATTTTCCCAATTTCACAATCATTGACTACTCTTGAATTGTGAACAACTTTTCACCACACGGAAGATGGTCGCATCCCCAAAGATATTTGCTATGGACAACTGGCTTGTGGCCAAAGTACAGCCAGGTAACTGCAGCTGAAATTCAAAGATGGATGCAAGAGAGACACGAAGGCAGTGGACATAAATCCAGCAACATGGGAGGATGAAGCTGCCAGTCACAACCAAGTGGAGATGTTTACTATTGCACCACATCAGATTGGGCAAAAAGCTCTTACAACAAGCAAAAGAGAAAAGAACACGCTAAAAGGAACATCAGGCAAAGAAAGCAGCCGAGGGCTGTCACCTCAAGGGTGCATCAACCCCATAGTCAGTTATGTCTGGAGAAGGCTACTATTTTTTTTGTTTCTATTATTAGTACTATAATATGGGCTGTATGTCTGCAGAATGGGAGAAGATCGGCTACCACGACAGCATAGGAAACTTAGAGCCAGGAATCCAGACTTCCAGGACAACCCATAATCCGCTGGGAGGACAACATTAGACAATCTTTGAAGGACCGAGGACTAGAATGGAACCAGGCCAGGAGGAAGACAGCCGATAGGATAGCATGGCGCTCTCTCTTCCAAACCTCTACACCTCATGGTAGAAGTGGAATAGAAGAGGAATGACTAAGTAAGTAAGTAAATATGGACTGCCTCCTTATACTGCTATACGGAAATATAGCTTTTTCATAATAATTTTAAGAATCTGATCACTCTTTTCCAAATAAATAAATAGAATACAAAAGTTCATAAATTGTTTTTTTTTTTTTTTATGTTCCACAGATTGGAGTATTCTGTATGTTGTTATTGTTTTATTCATAATACTTGTTGCTATTATTAGTGCAATATGGACACTCGTATGCTGCTGTACTTCTAAAAAGTGAGTAACCCTGGTGCTTAACTTTGCATCTTTTACCACCATCAATGTCATCACTATGATTTGTTGTCGCCTTTGCTGTTTGTAATTGTCATGTTTTGGCTTTCATGATGTCCCATTTAACATTTCGAATCATGCCATATTTTGTCTCATATCCTCTAATATCATCACATGTTGAGTGTCTTACGCATAAGTGCAGTTATGTCTTGGGAGTGTTAAGGAGATTAAAGGGCTGAAAGACTTGATCAACCGCTGGACAACTTCTGATGATCAGATTGCCTTCTGTTGTATCGCTCTGTATAGAGTTTCCTATCAAATTTCTTTTTTCATTTCTTTCGTCATTTTTTTCCTCTTTGTTTCCTATGGAGTCGTTGTTGTAGCAGCTGGTCCCCTTGCAAGAAGCCTGCACAAAGTATTTATATGCTGTTGTGGCTGTGGTTTCTGTAGCAATATGTTTTACATGGTGAGGTTGCTAGCCCCGTGCATAATCTCGTATTAGTTGCTTCGTACGAAATGCCAGAGGTACCAGTTGTCGTATTCTTTTCTTTCCCTGTGAGCTACAGGGAGCAGAACGTTGAGTATTGTTATCTGTTTCTATGGTGATGGGTTACTTAGACAAAACTCATGTATGCTCTTTTACTATTATGATGCATTGCTTAGATGAAATGTTGAATGAATGATCAGTCCTGTGTCCTGCTACCTGTGTCCTACGTTGTGCCATGTTATGTTATCCTGTACCATACTGCCTGTGTTCCTGCCTTGTGCCATTCTATATTATCCTGTATCATACTGCCTGTGTCTTGCCTTTTACCATGCTATATTATCCTGCATCATACTACCTGTGTCCTGCCTTGTGCCATGTTATATTATCCTGTATAATACTGCCTGTGTCTTGCCTTTTACCATGCTATATTATCCTGTATCATACTGCCTGTGTCCTGCCTTGTGCCATGTTATATTATCCTGTATCATACTGCCTGTGTCCTGCCTTGTGCCATGCTATATTATCCTGCCTATGTCTTATTGTGTACCATGCTATGTTATCCTGTACCATGCTATATTATCCTGTATCATACTGCCTGTGTCCTGCCTTGTGCCATGCTATATTATCCTGTATCATACTGCCTATGTCTTATTGTGTACCATGCTATATTATCCTATACCATGCTATATTATCCTGTACCATACTGCCTGTGTCCTGCCTTGTACCATGCTATATTATCCTGTATTATACTGTCTGTCATACTATCATGTCAAACTGGTCATACGGAAGTGCAAGCGAGGACTGGCAGCCTTAAAAACAATGGCTGCTGCACGCTTGGAACAAAGATTATTGTTTCTCCTGTATCATCAGTTCGTGATTTCAGTAATCGAGTACGGGCTCGGAATACTCACGCTGTCAGTGTCACAATGTGAATGACTGGAATGCATTCAGAATGAAGGGATGTGACTAATTTTGGGCTGTACAAGTGATACCCTTATTGTGACCGTGAGATACATGCTTGGATTGCTGTCGATTAGATCCAGATATGTGATGGCCGAGGCAAAAGCATATATGCGGGTAACCACCGACAAAAGACACCACCTACATGAGAATTTAGCTGACGTCAAAGGAGCAAGAATCAAGAGGGGGATGTCATGGATGGCACATGCAGAGGCTACGATTGGTCAGGTGACCAGGATTGAAAATGTATCCAAAGGGGAAGAGTGGAGTAAGTCAGGGGAGAACTGGATAAACTACCAGCAGGTCATCATTAATCTTGGCAGAGATGAGAGAGTGCAGATCTTGGGGTAATGGAAAAGCAGAACTGGAGATTAATCAGCTGATAAGTGATCATGCTGGGGATGATTACACCATTGTGTACACTGATGGGTCTGTAGTGCGTGGTGAGAAATCAGGATGGGGCTTCTCTGCAAAAATAAAGGACAGGTTCGTCGCTGAACAGAGTGGAGCCTACATGACAACAACCTCCAGCATAAGAATGGAGGTAGAGGCAGTTACTGCAGCACAGAGGTGGCTGTCTGAAACTCCATCAACCAGGGCAGTTATATTGTCAGACTCTCAAGCCATGCTTCAGAAAGTTCAGAACGGATGGAATGGAAAACATCAATAGAATCCTCAAGTCTTCAAGAACTGGTGTGATTCTACTGTTCTGATCACGCAGGGGTACGTGGCAATGAGAGAGCTGACTGACAGACTGGCCTCAAGAGCACCCATAGTTGGGACACTGGACGTGGATAAGGGAGAGATACTAAGGGCTATTAATGATCGCCTGGATAAGGGAGAGATAAATCAACTAAGGGAGTTTGGCATCAAATGTGGGACTAGCAGAAATAATGTACAACCAGCCTACAGGTACAATGGATAATGACACTTTGCAATGAGGGAAATCAACAAGGCCTACTGGGTTTGGAGTTTGGCATCAAATGTGGGACTAGCAGAAATGGAAGTGAGAGAGGATGCATCCGTTGTATGTACAACCAGCGTGTACTACAGGTACAATTAGCATTCATACTGTTCAACATTTGCTGAGGGAAATTGAGCACCTATGGGTTTGCCCAGAGTGCAGTGAGGTCGATACTGATTAACAATAACAATACTGCCTGTGTCCTGCCTTGTGCCATGTTATATTATCCTGTATCATGCTGCTTATGCCTTATTGTGTACCATGCTATATTATCCTGTACCTTACTGCCTGTGTCCTTCCTTGTACCATGCTATATTATCCTGTATCATACTGCCTGTGTCCTGCCTTGTGCCATGTTATATTATCCTCTGTCATACTGCCTGTGTCCTGCCTTGTACCATGCTATATTATCCTGTATCATACTGCCTATTTCCTGCCTTGTACCATGCTATATTATCATTTTTTTGTTTTTTTAACGTACGCAAGCTATTACTCGAGGCGAAATCTCAGGTTAGTATGTCCAACCTGTGACTGATTTTACATGAGTATCCTATTTTCCCTGTACGCTGACAGGTGTCCTCTCGCCATTCAGGCAGATACTTGCCGTCTTCTGTGAAATATTATCCTGTATCATCCTGCCTATGTCCTGCCTTGTACCATGCTATATTATGTATCATACTGCCTGTGTCCTGCCTTGTACCGTGCTATATTATCCTGTACCTTACTGCCTGTGTCATGCCTTGTACATGCTATATTATCCTGTATCATACTGCCTGTGTCTTGCCTTGTATCATGCTATATTATCCTGTATCATACTGTGTATGCCTGATCTTGTACCATGCTATATTATCCTGTACCTTATGCCTTTGTTCTGCTTTGTACCATGCTAAATTATCATGTAATGTTCTGCCTGTATCATGCCTTGTATCATGTTATATGATGCTGTATCCTGGTGCCTGTGTCCAGTCTCATTTCTTTCAGTATAATGTCATTTTCTGCTCTTGAACATGTCAGATGCAAGCTGAAACTGAAGGGATGCCGGCATCCTAAATACACATTATTAAAAGACATGGATGGTGGTGGCAAAGATAAACTTGAGATGATGACAAAAGGTAAGATTGCTAATGATATGTCTGTCTCAATTCACTTAATGTATTCTTTGGTCTCCCTCTATCTTTCTTACCTGAGGATTCCAGAACAAGGACAGCCTTGTAATGCTATCATCAGTTTTCCTCACTGTGTGTCCTATCCATCGCCAGCATCTTCTTCTCATCTCATGCTATCTTTGACAGTGCCCTAGTTATTATTGTTGAGCTGCTGAGCTTCTTGCTCTTTAGCAGCCAATACCAAGTTGAAGACTCCTTGGTATTATCTACACTGTAGATCTAGGCTTTTCCTGTGGCTTTTCTGTCATTCTGAAACATGTTGAGTTGAAGTCATGAGCTCCAGTTTCTCCAGCTTGGCTTGCATTTAAAGGATTGTCACATGTGGTCCCAAGCTAGGAGTAAGAAGTGCGTGGCAAAATGTGCATTCCCTGCCATCCAAGGGGGCTTTCCAACTATGCAGAGCTAAAATACTCAACTCTGGTTCTGGGCTCTCCCAAGGAATTGTCACGTCCTGCACAGAGCCACTTCTCAGCTTCCCCTGCCTATCACTGGGTCCATAGTGAGATCCTCCTGCATGCAGTCAACCAGGTCAAAGCCAAAGAATTACTCCTGGGGCTCAAGTGACTTCTCCAAGCTTAGTGTGCAATGCTGGGTTCTCAACAAGTTTCACCACAGGGGGGAATGCCCTAGTTATATAGTCAAGTGTCATCAAGTCTTCCTCCTTTCATTGACTTCTCTCCCTTCCTGTCAGGTGTTCCACATATTTTATTTTATCCAGTCTACAGCTCTTTCATCATTGATGATTTCACTTTGCACAGTTGTTTTACTTTCTTCTTCATCAATACTTCCATTGACATGATGAATTGTTTTCTTTCATCTATGATGAGGTGACTTGTTTTCTTTCATCAATGATGAGGTGACTTGTTTTCTTTCATCATGATGAGGTGACTTGTTTTCTTTCATCTTGATGAGGTGACTTGTTTTCTTTCATTTTATCTATGATGATTGACTTGTTTTCTTTCATCTATGATGAGGTGACTTGTTTTCTTTCATCTATGATGAGGTGACTTGTTTTCTTTCATCTATGATGAGGTGACTTGTTTTCTTTCATCTATGATGAGGTGACTTGTTTTCTTTCATCTATGATGAGGTGACTTGTTTTCTTTCATCTATGATGATGACTTCTTTCATCTATGATTGTTTTCTTTCTCTATGATGAGGTGACTTGTTTTCTTTCATCTATGATGAGGTGACTTGTTTTCTTTCATCTATGATGAGGTGACTTGTTTTTCTTATGATGAGGTCTTGTTTTCTTTCATCTATGATGAGGTGACTTGTTTTCTTTCATCTATGATGAGGTGACTTGTTTTCTTTCATCTATGATGAGGTGACTTGTTTTCTTTCATCTATGATGAGGTGACTTGTTTTCTTTCATCTATGATGAGGTGACTTGTTTTCTTTCATCTATGATGAGGTGACTTGTTTTCTTTCATCTATGATGAGGTGACTTGTTTTCTTTCATCTATGATGAGGTGACTTGTTTTCTTGATGAGGTGACTTGTTTTCTTTCATCTATGATGAGGTGACTTGTTTTGTTTTCATCTATGATGAGGTGTTTTCTTTCATCTTGTGAGGTGACTTGTTTTCTTTCATGATGAGGTGACTTGTTTTCTTCATCTATGATGAGGTGACTTGTTTTCTTTCATCTATGATGAGGTGACTTGTTTTCTTTCATCTATGATGAGGTGACTTGTTTTCTTTCATCTATGATGAGGTGACTTGTTTTCTTTCATCTATGATGAGGTGACTTGTTTTCTTTCATCTATGATGAGGTGACTTGTTTTCTTTCATCTATGATGAGGTGACTTGTTTTCTTTCATCTAGGAGGTGACTTGTTTTCTTTCATCTATGATTGACTTGTTTTCTTTCATCTTGTTTTCTTTCATCTATGATGAGGTGACTTGTTTTCTTTCATCTATGATGAGGTGTTTTCTTTCACTTGAGGTTTTCTTTCATCTATGATGAGGTGACTTGTTTTCTTGTTTTGACTTGTTTTCTTTCATCTATGATGAGGTGACTTGTTTTCTTTCATCTATGATGAGGTGACTTGTTTTCTTTCATCTATGATGAGGTGACTTGTTTTCTTTCATCTATGATGAGGTGACTTGTTTTCTTTCATCTATGATGAGGTGACTTGTTTTCTTTCATCTATGATGAGGTGACTTGTTTTCTTTCATCTATGATGAGGTGACTTGTTTTCTTTCATCTATGATGAGGTGACTTGTTTTCTCTGTGACTCATTCTTTATGCTGCTTTTTTTTTGGCCGAGAATCTCCTCTCCTGTATTGTCAAGTGTTGTCTGTATTTTGTACTGGTGGTTATCAGGATACCATGGACTGGAGAATCTCTTCTCTTATGTTGTGAAATGCTCCATAGATTTTGCACTGGTAGTTTAATCTCCTCACTTGTGTTGTGAAATTTTCCCTGGATCTTAAACTAGTTGTTATCAGGAAACCATCAACTGGAGAATCTCCTCTCTTGTATTGTGAAATGTTCCATGGATTTTGCACTGGTTGTTATCAGGAAACCATAAACTGGAGAATCTCCTTGCTTGTGTTGTGAAATGTTCCCTGGATCTTACACTGGTTGTCATCAGGATGCCATGAACTGGAGAATATCCTCTCTTATGTTGTGAAATGTTCCATAGATTTTGCACTGGTGATTAATCACCTCACTTGTGAAATTTTCCCTGGATCTTACAGTGGTGGTTATCAGGATATCATAAACTGGAGAATCTCCTCACTTGTGTTGTGAAATGTTCCCAGGATTTTGCACTGGGGGTTAATCTCACTTGTGTTGGGACATTTTTTCTTGGATTTTGCACCACTGGTTTTCAGGATATCGTGAACTGAAGAAAATAATTATTTAAGTCATTAAAATAATGATAAAAGTCATTACTGAAATAAAGAAGCTCAGGACAGATATTTTTTTTTAATGACTCAGTGCTTTCAACATGTCGTGATACAAATAGAAAGTGAACTAAGAAAATGCTGTAAGTGACCAAAAAAAAGAAATGATTCAATTATTAATGAAATAATGAAGCTGAAAAAGATATAAGTTAACAAGAAATATGACTATTTATAGTTAGAACTCTTTCCTCTCGCAGCATGTTTCCCAGGTTCCAGGATCCAAACCTAGTAGTGTCTCACTCCAGTCTAACCAGCTGTAAATGGGTTCCTGACTCTGCTCTTGAGTTAGGGAAGGCAAAAGCAACAAGGAAGGGAACTAGTCAACCCACTTCATTAAAAAGCTGGACCTGTCATGGTGAAGTCTCCTTGTTTATGTTATTGGACTTCCTTTACCTTTATAGCTGCCTTTGTAAAAAGAACAAAAATGTAAGGTAGTGGTATAGTCTACAACCCACAAAAGCCAGATCCAAACCTCAGAAATGAGGTATCTGAGGAAGGTGGTTTGAAGTAACAAGAAGAGATATGGTCCACAACCAGACGATACGTCAAGGCCTAAAAACCCACCCCCTGCAGACCCAAGTAGAACAGTCCCAACTAAGATGGTTTGGGCATGTCTGCAGAATGGGAGAAGATCGGCTACCACGACAAGCATGGGAAACTAAGAGCCAGGGATCCAGACCTCCAGGATGACCCAGAGTCCACTGGGAGGACAACATTAGACAATCTTTGAAGGACCGAGGACTAGAATGGAACCATGCCAGGAGGAAGACAGCCGAAAGGATAGTCTGGCGCTGTCTCTTCCAAACCTCTACACCTCACGGTAGAAGGGGAACGAGTAAGTAAGTAAGTAAGGTAAAGTCTTTTCAGTTTTTATACATATTTATTTTTTACATTTAGGCTTATATTTTAATCTTCTTATGAACGTTATATCTCTTGTGAAATGGAAAAAATGTTTTCTTATTAAAAAAATACTTTTCTTATTCAGGTAAAATACAGAATAGCAGTGTTATGATGTCTGAATCAGAACTGTCCAGTGATGAAGAAACATTATTTATCAGTCACAAGAAAATGTCCAACGGTGTGAATGGAAAAGTTTCCACAGGATCAAAAGCAAATCATAGGAATGGACTTAAAACATGATAAACAGTCAAACTGCTGTGACATTACCACCCCCTCCACAACAAATATGGATCATACATTTCCCACTGTGGCATTGGCAGTGTTAACTTTTTTTTTTTTTTTTAATAAGTTACTTAACTTATAAACTCCGGAATACCAAATGATTTTTGC
Organism: Oreohelix idahoensis; assembly: GCA_024509875.1. NCBI lineage: Eukaryota > Metazoa > Mollusca > Gastropoda > Stylommatophora > Oreohelicidae > Oreohelix > Oreohelix idahoensis. The sequence goes on along the minus strand of JAMPIV010019803.1, from coordinate 23,620 downwards.
AATAGTTTTTTTGCATAACAGTTATAATAGGAATGTGTTTTGTCATGATTCTCCCCCAATTTAAGCAGGGTCTTTTTTGTGAATTGTGCTCTTTAAAAGGAGTGAAGTTTTTAATGGAAGAAATGGTAATACATATTCCTCCTTGCATATTGTATGATTCAGCAGGTCCCTTTTCTAGACTTTAAACGCTAGCATAATTTTAGTGTCATCTGGTTTTAGTAGTGTGTGCTGAATTAGAAGGTCTTTAACGTGAAGAAGTAATAACCGCAAGATGATTATTATAATTGTCAATATTATTATCATCACCATCATTATCTCCTTTTTTTTGCTTCTCATGGAGCATTGAGCCACCACTGCAGAGGGCCCCCTTGAGGAAGCCTTTATGCAAAGCACAAACTCTTGCAGCTGAGGTTTATGTAACAATTTATGTTACATGATGAAGTTGACAGCCGCATGCACAGCCTTATATTGGTGACATGCTTAACGGAGCAGTACTCCTTTCTTGAGAAAGTCTCTGGATCTATGTGAGTGGTCAGAAACTCTCTGGATCTATGTGAGTGGTCAGAAACTCTCTGGATCTATGTGAGTGGTCAGAAACTCTCTGGATCTATGTGAGTGGTCAGAAACTCTCTGGATCTATGTGAGTGGACAGAAACTCTCTGGATCTATGTGATTGGTCAGAAACTCTCTGGATCTATGTGAGTGGTCAGAAACTCTCTGGATCGATGTGAGTGGTCAGAAACTCTCTGGATCTATGTGAGTGGTCAGAAACTCTCTGGATCTGTGTGAGTGGTCAGAAACTCTCTGGATCTGTGTGAGTGGTCAGAAACTCTCTGGATCTATGTGAGTGGTCAGAAACTCTCTGGATCTGTGTGAGTGGTCAGAAACTCTCTGGATCTATGTGAGTGGTCAGAAACTCTCTGGATCTATGTGAGTGGTCAGAAACTCTCTGGATCTATGTGAGTGGTCAGAAACTCTCTGGATCTATGTGAGTGAGTGGATCTGTGTGAGTGGTCAGAAACTCTCTGGATCTGTGTGAGTGGTCAGAAACTCTCTGGATCTATGTGAGTGGACAGAAACTCTCTGGATCTATGTGAGTGGTCAGAAACTCTCTGGATCTATGTGAGTGGACAGAAACTCTCTGGATCTATGTGAGTGGTCAGAAACTCTCTGGATCTATGTGAGTGGTCAGAAACTCTCTGGATCTATGTGAGTGGTCAGAAACTCTCTGAAACTATGCGGGTTTCTTCAGAAACTCTCTGGAACTATGAGAGTTTGTTCAGAAACTCTCTGGAACTATGTGGGTTTCTTCAGAAATTCTTTGGAACTATACAACTTTCTTCAGTTCTTCAGAAACTCTCTGGAACTATGCGGGTTTCTTTAGAAACTCTGTGGGGTAAAATGGTGGTTACCTAGTGAAGTATTTATTACAGGTGTTAGAATATTATATAGAAAATGTAAGCATGAGTTATTGAATACCAACTTGCTCAGGCTCTGCTGGCTGTATTAGTACATGCAACTTGTGATTTATTTATTTTCGTCATATTTGATCTTGTGGTCTAAACACTGAGTCAATTAATAATGTAAATAATTTATGTGACAGGAGTATTGATATCTGATTAATTGATATATCAACTGATTTGATTGACATGGTTATATTATGTCAGTTTGATGCCTTTTTAAAAAATTTGACTTAAATTGATGCTAAGCTGTTAGTTTTGAATGATGTTTTATCTATGTTTGGTTTAAGTTTTGTAAAGCTGTCTAACTGTTGAATTGTAGTAAAGCTGCCTAGATTGACTGTTGCATAAATGTCTTGTTTAAATATTTTATAAGATTATACAGCCGTTTGATTTGATTGTATAGCTGTCAGATTTTAATTGTTATGTAAGTCTTGATTGATTGTTATTTAAAAGTCTGGTTTAACTGGATAGCTGTCTCCTTTGATTGGAGTATAACTTACTTGATTACTGTATGAGTGGTATGATAAGATCGCAAATGTGGAACTGATGACAAGAACCAGACAAGAGCCAGTGAAACAAGAGATGAGAAGAAGATGCTGGAGATGGATAGGACACGTATTGAGGAAACCTGTTGATAGCATTACAAGGTAGTCCTTGCTCTGAATCCCTAGGGTAAGAGAGGAAGCGGGAGACCAAGGAACACATGGAGAAGAGAAATGGAGAATGACATGAAGGAGATGAGAAGACATGGACTGATGGCATGGGTCAAGAAGACTTGGGATAAGTTTGTTCAAGGCCTGTGCTCCTCAGGGAGGTGATGAGTGATGAATGAAATAAGTGGTTTGAGTGAACACACTGATGGCTGGAAATAATTTGTTCTTTCATGATCAACTGTGGTATTATTCATTAAACCCTGAAAACAGCCTTTAACAGTATAATGCTAATATTCAAAATTATATGTTGTTTACTATCACAATTATATATATATATATCTATTTTTTGTTTACTGACTTTTTCTTGTGACTTATTCTGTGACGTATCATGGGGGAAAAGCAGGGTTTTCTTTTATGTGAGATGTTTCTTTAGGTTGGTTTCATTTGGTCTTCATCATTATTTTCCTGCTTGCTTCTTATGGAGCACAGAGCCACCACTGTGGCTGGTCCCCTTGCAGGAAGCCTGCACCAAGTATTCACATGCTCCTGGAGTGGTAGTTTCTGTAACAGTTTCTTTTACATGATGAGGTTGCCAGCACCATGCACAACCTCATATAGAACTATTCACTGTAACAATAAAACCCATACATAGATCTATACACAGTAACATTGAAACCCATACATTAATCTATTCACTGTAACAATAAAACCCATACATAGATCTATACACGGTAACATTGAAACCCATACATTAATCTATTCACTGTAACAATAAAACCCATACATAGAACTATACACAGTAACAATAAAACCTGTATGTAGAACTATACACACTCAACAATGACACCCATTCATACACCTAAATATAACAACAAAAACCTGTACATAGACCTGTACGCAGTAACAATAACACCCATACATATATCTGCACTGTAGCAACAATAAAACTCATAGATCTGTAGCACAGTAACAAAAACACCTGTGCATAGGTATTACAACAGACATATACACTGTAACAATAAAACCCGTACATAGACCCAACCACAAAAATAAAGCCTGTACATAGAACTGTACATAGACCTATACACTGTAACAATAAAACCACTACATAGACCTATACACTGTAACAATAAAACCTGTACATAAACCTATACATAACAATAAAACATGTACATAGACCTAAACATAATAAAACCTGTACATAGACCTAAACATGATAAAACCTGTACATAGACCTAAACATAACAATAAAACCTGTACATATACCTAAACATAACAAAACCTGTACATAGACATGAACATAATAAAACCCATACAAAGACCTAAACATAACAATAAAACCTGTACATAGACCTATACACTGTAACAATAAAACCCATACATAGATCTAAAACATAATAATAATAAAGCCAGTAAATAGACCTGTACACTGTAACAATAAAACCAGTACATAGACTTATACACAATAACAATGGATAGAAAATGCATCTCGGACGTGAAGAGCAGAATAGCTCCGGCAAAAACATCATTCTATAAAATGAAGAGTATTTTATGCAATGGTTCTTAGTCAGTGAAAGTAAGAAAGAGAGTTCTTCAGTGTTATATAGAACCAATCCTGATGTATGGGAGTGAATCATGGACAGTTAGTAAATAAGTAGAGAAAGCACTAGAGGCTACAGAGATGTGGTTTTACAGAACAACGTTAAAAATACCATGGACAGCCAAGAAAAGTAATGAGGATTTCCTGAAAGAGGCCAATGCACAAAGGAAATTTATTTCACAAGTTAGAAAGAAGCAATCCACTTTTTTTGGGCATGTTATGAAAAGAGGAAAGCTGGAATATATCGTAACAACAGGTAAGATTGAAGGAAAAAGAGATAGGGGAAGACAAAGAGAGCAAATACTGGACAGTTTGGCATCGTGGCATGGAAAGAGGTGAACAATAGAAGTGATAAATTGTACTAAAGACTGGAAGTTGTGGAGAAACATGATCTTCTACACCACTAGGCATGGTACTTGAAGAAGAACAATGAAACCTATACATAGACTTATTGAATGATATTTGGGTAGCTGGGTATTGCATTTTGAGTGCTCACTCTAGAAGTATGGTCACATTTCTCAATCTCTTTCAGTTGCTAGATAATGTAATGATAGAAAGGAATTGACAGAACTTTTGCCTCTTCTAATTTATACTGCTGAAGACTTTTTCTGTCTTTAACTTGCTATTTCAAAAACTTCACAAGGTACATTTTTCCTTGCGTTGCTTAAAATGAACTAAGTTAGTAATAAACAACTACTTTGAAATGTTATTTAAATTTGTTAAGTGTCCCCCCCCCCCCTTTTTTTTTTTTTGTTGTTGCATGGATCAAATGTGGATCTGCTTGGCTTAAGTGTCATAAAATTTGGAGTCAAAACTATTTTTTACCAACTCCAACTCCGATTCCACACAAAAATGACAGACTCCACTACTTCGACTCCACAGCCCTGACTTAAACAGTTGTTTTTTTTTTTTTTTTTCAAAGTTCATACACTAGTCTTGCAAGTGCCATCTTTTTTCATGTTTCAAATGCTTATGTATGAGATCTATTTTAAGAAGTCACATGATTTCATGCAACATGGAGACAGCATGGTCTGTGCTTATCAGTGTGACTAACAACTGAATGCAGAAGAAAAAGCATGTTGAATCTTATAGAGTTGTCTTTTCACGTACTTGCTTTAGACTGAACAGAACAACAGTGCATCCCCTTACTTTCTTGAAACCAAACTGGACATTGCGTAAATGAGGTTCCATTGTTGTTCATAGAGTAATATACTTGGTTCTTGTTGTTCACTGTTTAAAAATTATATATGGTGAAGTGCAGTTATAGAAAAGTGCAATTACAGACAAGTGAAGTTATGGTGAAATGCAGTTATTGAACAAAAGTCATAGAGAAATACAATTGTAGAAAGTGCATCTACAGAGAAGTGAAATTATAGTGACATGCAGTTATACAGATGTGAAATTATAGTGAAGTGCAATTATACAGAAGTGAAGTACAGTTAAAGAGAAGAGAAATCATGGAGGAATACAACTGTAGAAAGTGCAGTTACATAGAATTAAAATTATAGTGAAGTGCTGTTGTAGAAAAGTCACAGAGATCTACAGGGTGCTCGAGAATTATTCACCAAATTATGATGTTTTGTAAACTTGGGCAGGTATGAGGTTATGGATAAATATTACTGCATTTGCTGCCTTAATCCAAGGAATTTTATTGGACACTTTCATTGAAATTCACATTAAAAATTAAAGGAAACATAGAGATCTACAGAGTACCTAAGAATTATTCTCCAAATTATGATGTTTAAAAACCTTGAACAGATAAGAGTGTATGGATAAATATTACTGCATTCACTGCCTTAATGCAAGGAATTTTATTGGATACGTTCTTTGAAATTCACATTCAGAATTAACAGCTCAGCTCGGGATAGAGACGAGAAGTCGCAGAGATATACAGTTGTAGAAAGTGCAATTACAGAGAATTGAAAAGCATTCTGAAGTACTATTACAGGGAACTGAAATTACAGTGAAATGCTGTTACAGAGAAGAGAAGTCTCAGAGATATACAATTGTAGAAAGTGCATTATTAGAGAAATAGTAGTCGGTGTAGAAGTATTGCTGTTGACTAGATTAAACAGCTCCCACTGTCACCAAACCAGCACAGTCGTAAAACCTCCATCGTAAACAAGCCAGAGGTAATCATAGTAACATCCAGTGACAGACTACAAGATGAGTTGTCACCGGAGCTAGCGTCAGTCAGTTGCTGAGAACAGAAGATACTGGGGAAAAGCTGCGTCTTGGGAGAGGTAAAAGGGACTGATGATTATGTAGAGGAAAATGGTGTGAAACTGTAGTACATATAATAAACCAAATAGAGAAGTCCTGTGAATCTGCAACTCCATGCTATTGCATTCTGAACCGTGTAGGCTCTTTACCACAGTCACAGTCCATTTAGGTTATTCTCTTGTCACAAATGTAGACCATTTCCACTCTTCTCTAGTCACAAACACAGTCAATTTCCATTGTTCTCTTGTACCAAACACAGCTTACTTCCATTCTTTTTATCACAAACAGTTTATTTCTTTTCTCCTCTTCTCACAAAAACAATTTATTTCCATTCTTCTCTTGTCACAAACACAATTTATTTCCATTCTTCTCTTGTCACAAACACAGTTTATTTCCATTCTTCTCTTGTCACAAACACAGTTTATTTCCATTCTTCTCTTGTCACAAACACCCGTTTCTATTTCCATTCTTCTCTTGTCACAAACACAGTTTTATTTCCATTCTTCTCTTGTCACAAACACAGTTTACCATTCTTCTCTTGTCACAAACACAGTTTATTTCCATTCTTCTCTTGTCACAAACACAGTTTATTTCCATTCTTCTCTTGTCACAAACACAGTTTATTTCCATTCTTCTCTTGTCACAAACACAGTTTATTTCCATTCTTCTCTTGTCACAAACACAGTTTATTTCCATTCTTCTCTTGTCACAAACACAGTTTATTTCCATTCTTTTTGTCACAAACAGTTTAAATCCCTTCTCATCTTGTCACATACACAGTTTATTTCCATTCTTCTCTTGTCAGAAACACAGTTTATTTCCATTCTTTTTGTCACAAACACAGTTTTTATTCCATTCTGCACATAAGTGAGACATCCATGTAGTGAGATCCAGGACTCTCTTCAAGATGAGTTGTCACTCTGGTCTGCTAGCGTCAGCCTCTGTTGCTTTACGAGAAACAGAAGAAACGGGGGAAAAGCTGCGTCTTGGGAAGAGAGATCAACAGGTTCCTCAGTGTGTGATCCTATGTTGGGGAAAGTCTAGTTCTCTTCTCTTGTTCCACTGGCCACTGTGTTGTCTAGTCTATTGTCATATGTTCCACGTTGGTATAGAACCTTGTCATACGATTTAATCCTTGCTATTCTACGCATGCCACCTATTTGAATGTAGTCTGTAGCTTTTTTGGTTGTTGGTCTTTGGTATTTCCCATGTCTCAGAGCCATTTAGTAGGACCTGACTTCCATCATTTGAGTTGAAGACTTCTACTTATTTTAGAGACCGTGTTGGATACTATTTGCTCTTGATCTCCATATATTTCCCAATGCAATTAATGAAGACTCCTCATTGCGTTTTTTGTTTCTGATTAATTTGATATCACTGTCTGTTCCTCCAACTTTGTCTATACTTACTCATAGTCAAGAATATGTGTGATGAATTCTAACATCTTGTAGGTCGTTTTCAAGTTACAAACCCTGTTTATCATTAACCTGCAGTTATTTCTTCCACGTATTTTTGTCTTTTCCCGATGTCGTATTTTCAGTTCAGCAATTGCTGTTGACCTGCTCTTCGAGTGTTTTCAATTTGTCCTGCATCTGATTACGGTTATGGGGAACAGAATGAGCCAGTCATCAAGCAAAATCCAGATCATCCAAATGCTATATTCAGAGTCACTGGATTCCATTATCTGTTGTGTGTTGTCGAATTTCTCTTGTCTCAAAACACATGTTATAATTTCCATTCTTCATACATTGTCACAATAATACAAGTTTATTTCATTCTTTATTGTAACAAAACATTCTTAATTCCTTCTCATCTAGTCACAAACTCAAAGTTTATTTCCATTCTTTAGAGCTCTTTGTACCAAACAGAGCTACTTTTTCATTTCTTATTTCTCTCTCAAACATTGTCTTCTGTCTCTAGTCAGACTCATAACAGACAAGATTTTATTTCCATAGTTTCGTGTCTTGTCGACAATAACACAGTAATTATTTCATCTTTTCCATTGTTACTCGCTTGTCGCACAAACTCTAGTTTAAATCACACTTCTCTATCTTTTGTCTACATTATACACAGCTTTATTGTCCATTCTTCTCAATTGTTCAGAAACACGGATAGTTGTCTTATACATCGTCGACTTGAAAGAAATACCTACAGTGAAATCATATTTCCATTACTTTCTGGCTTCGTCTTATCAGGTCACAATCTCCATTTCATCTTCGATTATCTATGTACACAGTCTATCTTCCATTTTCGTGTTATCAATTGGTCGGAGTACAGATCAAAATCTCCAGTCTATATTGTCATTTCTCTCACCTTCTCACAGTCAAGTCTCCAGAAATCTCTTGTCACGCTCAATTTCCATTCGTTCTCTGAGTCTTCAATTCAGATCGTGGCGAGGATAAGAGCTATGTAACAGGAGAGATCTCCATTCTTTCTCTTGTGAAAAGACATGAGAGAGGGTTACGCTTGGAGCTGTGATGACATAAGACATCGGAGGACCCTTGAGTTCATGACAGGTGGCACGAGGCCAGTTTGCACCAGTGAGGATGTTGACAGGAAGAATGATTGTGATGATGTACATTCACTCCAGAAGCGATTTAAATTAAAAGGCTGCTTGCACATCCATTAACATCTGCTGGTGAGATCTGAGTATATGTGATGAAGTATATTGGGTGTGCACATGGTCGGAATGTTGAGACTAGTACTGGAGAGATACATAATCTAGATAAGAATGTCGTATGGGAGCACTGGTCAAGTGAGACAGTACTACGGATGAGAGTCCAAATCTGAAAGTAAGGTCTATTGAGCCATTGATGCCAAGTAGAGACAAGATGAAAAAGCGTGAGTGATACATCATAGGTTATGAGAGCTGGTAAAGGTATAGTAGAGACAGGAGATTGAGAAAAAGGTGAGTGATACATAAAGGTCTATGGGGGAGCCTGGTAAAGTAGTGGGGACAATGAGATAGGAGAAAAATAGTGTAAGGTCGGCATTACATCTAGGTATACGTTGAGCATGTTGAAAGTACATTAATGTTTATATAGTAGGTGAACATGTAATATAAATGACGCAATCTCAGTTGTTGGTTGTTGATTTAACATAGGGCTTGTTGAGTCTTTATTGTGCATTTGTGACCGATTACTATACGTTCAAGATTCCTTGGTTATTATCTTTTACACTGTGTAGGGATGTCGGCTTTTCCTGTGGCTTTTACTGCTATTGCCAAAAGGTGTTTGGGGTGTAATAAGTCGCATGAGCTCCAGATTTTCTCCACCTTGGCTTGCATGTTTATAAGTGGATCATACACACATTCTTGGTCTAGGCTAGGAGGAAGAAGCGACAGATGTAGGCTCATACTTACTTTATTTTGCCTATTTATGGGGTCTTAGGTTCTACTCACTCGCAAGGTTATGCAGATGCTATTAGATTATACGTTGCTACTGCACTGCTGTCTGGCGTCTCAGCCCAAGGGGTAAATATGTCACGTCCACCCAGAGTCCATTCTCAGCTCATTCGCCGTACTGCCTAAATCATTAGTGCGTTCAGCCATGTTTAGATTGAACCTCCTGTGCCTAATTGTAAATGAGCATTTTATCCGTAGGTTAAATGCCAGAGTTAATTTGTCTAGGGGGCTCCTCAAGTGACTCATCCCTAAGCGTAGTTGTGCACAAATGCTCGGGGTATTTCTCTTAGGCATGTTTCAACTACACATGGGGATAATATTGGATGTTGTGGGAATGATTTCAAGTGAGCGGGTGTAATTAAGACTCTCACAGACAGTAGGTTCCCGCTTGTCCCTACATATGTATACTGATAGCAATTGTGATAAGCTGGTTGGTCGATATATAAGCGTACAGAGAAAGTGCTTTTCTTTATGGCCGACGCTCCAAGTTGCTCCTGTTTCGTGGGGAAATAGGCTTTACAGGGCGGATGGTTAGACAATCAATAGCATCATCTAAACTGACTACTGCTTTCTTTCTGAAGTAGATACATTTAACCATGTGGACAGTCGTGTAGAGTGGACAATAGGAAGCAATTGAATAAAGGAGGACATCCAGTTATTCAACCATGCTAATATGATGACAGTAGTGTAAATGTGCATATCCATAGATCAATTCATGTAAAAAGATAATGACATTAAAAACGAAGAATGGGATTTTTACATGATATATGAGAGCCAAACTATTTATGTACTCAGTGCACATTTTTTTTATTGGTATGTAATTTATTTTCTTCAGCGGTCTGTGGTGCAAGAAGTCAAACAACAGTTGTCTGTGGTGCATAAAGAAAATGTGTTGTCTGTTTACTTGACAAGAAGAGCCATAGTTGTCTGTGTGAACTTTGTAAGTATTACACATTGGTATGTCTTGGGGTGGCGTTTGTCGTGGGCGATAAGAAATAACACGGGGTTTTGCCGTCGTGGTTTGCAAAGCACAATTACTACACTGTTAGTTGTCTATTGTGGTGATGCACAGGCTACTAACGCACAAAGGGCGGAACTAACGAAGTAACGCTGCGTTTATAAGTACTAGGGGCCTTCTCAGGCATTCGGTCTGTATATTACTTGAGACGCATTTGTTTGTTTTTTTATGTTTTTAGAAAACACTATTGTCAAGTGGTCCATTCGTTTTTATTATTCGTTTTTCGCGTGTTCTTCTGCTCTTACCGCCCTATTTCCTGTTGTGAGTCATTGGGGAAGCTAGAATCACTTTAAAGCTCGTATGTTTTAGGGTTACCCATTAGGAGGAAGACTTATGAAACACATTGTCATTTTTCACATTGCTCTTGCTTGCAGGTTGTCTATTTTTTCGTGGTAATGCAATTTTGTTTTAACCATGGTGAGGTTGCATAAGTGCTCGCTTTTATGATTAGTATTTTTTACCTTGTTGTCACATTTTGCCAGTCATTGTAGATAAGGTAGTTGGACAAAGTTGTATTGGGAAGTTGCTAGGCCAAGTGTTGATTATAATAATATGTCAGCAGGACAAGAGCATTGGTTGCTCTTTTTTTAGTTATTTGTGTTGTATCTTATTATGTGTAGATTATATTTATAATATCCACATTGGCATTGCTGTTTTTTAGATTGTTCTATTTGATTTGTAAAGCCAGTTGCAAATCAATCCGTGAGTTGCAGTGTAATTCATTAGGTTTGTAGATAGAAGATATATCTTAATCACATTATAAATATGAATTAGATGTGGTTCAATGGCACAGTCATTCAGAAGAGGCAGCCATTCACGTTAGTTTGTTTCGTGAATTTCTCTCATTTAGGTATATAGAATAAATAGTGTAATTATTCAAGAAAAGCAATTTTAAACAAGGATAATATTATCAGTTAGGTCGCAGTCACTTCTCTAGTAAGTTCTTTGAGCATTTATGATATAGTATGATTGACTAATTTATCACGCTGTAAATCACACAGATGTATTAAACAATGTAAAACATGAATTTTGAAACCTAAGTGATCATTGTCTTTCAGTGTTTTTACAGAATCGATTAGATAGGAATAACTTTTAATAATTTAAACAGGAACCAGTGGTAGGTCCATTTCAGTAAGTACATAAGACTGTTGTTACAAAAGAACTTGAGAAGAGATTCTTGCTTCTTAGTCGCGAATTTTTAAATTGATGATACACTGGAAACAGGGCGTATTAGAAAAAGTCTATTCTGGGACTCAAGTAAGTTAAAAAAGAGGATAAAAATGTCCTTTACGCTCTGTTTCTCAGTTCAAATAGTTTATGGTCAGGGGACAAACAAACAAAGTTTTTATGTTATTACTTGTTATTGTTCTATTACTCATTATCATGTATGAAACTAGCATTTTTGACCTGCTGATATAGAGGGAAGAGCATTAAATGGATCAGACAGAAATTATTATGCAAGAGTGTATAGATAATAAATACATTAGTTACAGGTTGTCCAACAAATTAGATTTATTATAGATTTGTGATCGTGGTTACATGCTGATGTAATTACAGAACTATCCCACGGAGTTCAAGAATTTTAGTTAAAATTACTATTTATAGGTATGCTATCATTTTTTTTCTTATATAGCGTTCTTAAGTTCGTTGCAACATATATGATGTATGAGGGATGTGTGTGAATTTGTTTGTAAAATTTATTAAGCAGTAAGTGTTTTTTATATTAAGTGATTGATTAAAATTTTTTTAGATGACAATTGTGGATAGCAATTCGTATTACTGAATCTATGTTTTCACATGTGAGTCAACCTGAATAAAAGTTCCTAAGATGGTGTGAAAAATTATACTCTTTTCGATTAAAATTTCATAAAATGACAGTTTTACATTTTAAATCGACAGTAGACTAAGAGTAGTTTAAAGAAGGAACTTATATGTTTATTCTTATATAAACATGATTATATCATTACCTAGAAATTTAAGAAATAATAACATTAAAAAGTGCTAGAATGTTTAGACTCACATGGTGTTGGTACGCACACATAGACTCGCACACAACGTGTGGAAATTAGCTGTTACTATATGGATTCTAACACATGATTCCAGACACGTATTAGCATTACTTAAGCGTTACTCTAACTATAGTTATTTCCTGTGTTCTTTTTTTCTGTCATTTGGGGATTGTAGGAGGTTGTGACAACAGGATGATGATTATCACTTATGTTCTTTTCATGCGATTGTTTCTTAATCTTCTCTCCTCGCCTTGGCTTCATGTGTTACATAATGATGATGTGATTTATTCAAGTTCTAATCTCCAAGTCTATACCTATCGGAGTCCTCTTACGCTACGATGCAGTTTTTGTCTAAATGTCTTTCGTATTCCGACTGGCTTTTTGATTTTCCAACAATTGTATGTTAGTCGGTGAGTCTCAATTGCTATTTAAACGATTTACTCTTCGGTCAAGAACGATGACTCCAAACCTAATCGGTTCAACCAGTAACTATGTTATAATTCTCTGTTCCTGATGGGTATTGTTGGGGAGACTTGAGTTTTGTTTATCAAGTTTTGCTTAGATATTTTCAAGAAAGAGACTCTATGATGTACTCACCTGATTCTGTTGAGTACCTATATAGTCTCTCTTCACTTCTTTTTTTCTATGATTACTCCTTTACAATAACCGCAGAAGCTGATTTCCCCAGTATTTACCTATTCTATTTTATGAGGGTAAGGTATTTAGGAGCTATTCTTCACCACAGCATAGTTACCAATTATTATCTCTTCTCTGTTTCTATATTCTTGGATACAACCTAGACACGGTCTAAAAAGCATTGTTCAAGAGTTGACCATGTCATGCCTGGTGGGCGTATCTTGATAGTGGCAATATACGAAGACAATAATTGAATTAAACTTTTGCAGCTCGGTTGGTTGGCATCCTTCGTACCGCCAGTGCCTCAACTTCCCAGTAGAGACGCTTGGCTTAGGTCACGCCTAATACACTTTCTGTCATACTGCCTGTAAACATTAACCCTGTCACCTTTGCCGCTAAATGCCGCATGTGCTCTAGGCCTCTCTGCAAGTCAGAACCGCTTTACACTAGACTATACCACTTCCTCATCACTTGAACAATTAGAGAGCTGCTGTTTGTGGAGGATTGCGACGCAAAGATGTTGAGTTATTTTTTTAGTAATTCATACAACGGCTCGTATGGCGAATATAAACTATGTTGTTCTGCAATTTCGCATCAGAGTGAATTTAATTTTGTATACTGTACTCTAATTTCGACGTTCAGTTAACTGGGGTTAGCCGCGCAATATACAGTGTGAAATGAAGATGAATATTTCTGATTGGTATATGAGACATTCGCATATAGTATGACTTCTAAGTTTGTTGTTATAGTATCATTGTTATTTTTTAGTGAATTTTTAATATTTCGTTTTTTTTATACTAGATAATTATATTTGTCATTTTAGTTTATTTTCTAGGCAATCAGATAAATTTGTTTGTTTAAAGCTATTGCCTTATTATGTTCGTTGTTTATTTTGTCTGAAATTGAGGTGTAGTGAGTGTAATGCCCGAAAGCTTATAGAGAGAAATTGTTTATTTAAGAAAATACGATTTAAATTGTTCTTTTAGATCTCGCTTTATATTAATTGGGTTAAATTGCTTATTTTTGTAACACATGCCTCCCCCCCCCACACCCCCCCCCCCCCCCCCCCCCCCGCAAACCTTTTTTTATATAAAACATATATTATATCAAATTTTATATATTTATATATATTAATTTATATATACATATATATTACTATATATATGATAATATATTATAAAATCTGTCTATGTATCTAGGACGCTGTTTTCCTGTAGTTTTTTTTTGACAAAACAACAACTGCTTATTATAAGCGATGCGCTTTCAGTTATCTATAATCTGACACGGAGCCAGTTTTGCTGGCACAAAAATTACTCAACCAAACTAACTTCCTTCATACTTACTCATTCAGATGTTGACAAAATACCAGATCGCATCTTTGGATATATTACCCACAAAATTTACCTCCTTAGATAAATCAAGATAAATTGAACGACCAAATTACACACAGCAATTCTGCTATCAGCTCGCCTATAAATCGAGTGATGTATTTTTAGCTTTCCAATATGAGATAAATGAGTGTAAAACTCAATGAACTGCACTTGAGGAAGCGCTCATGTCTACTCTCATTGATAAAATAGTCTTCAACTTACTCCATGTTATGGTATTTCGATATATACCGAACCGACGTGTAAAGGACAAGCTTGTTATATCACAATGAAGTAATATAATAATATGATCAATAGGTGACTATTTATACTATTATACTGTTATGGGTTAACCTATATATTATATACTATGCACACGACACTGACCAAGTTTGATTGAATCTACCAAAATCTCTACTAATGATATAATTGTCTATGTATATTGTTACTCATGACTGAAAAAGACCTTTTGGCATAAAGGCAAGAGAGATGAAGCATGCATAGTTAAAGTCGCACAAAAGTTTGTACAATAAACCTGTGCAGAAATTCATATGATGGCACAAATTACGGACTCTTGCACATTAATGTAACATGACATTGGAAAATACCCATAATACCGCGTTCCCAGATTATAGTGTTAAATTATTTAACTTAGATTGTGCGACAAATACAGACCAAACAGAATTGACACACTATTAATTTCATTGCTTTACATGTAAGCGAATGTTGGTGAATACCGTATCTGCATCTCAATCGCTTATTGATACATGCGCGAAGTTGTTTATACTAGAACTCAATTTGGTACGTTTTTGTCCTATCAAATTCTTATTAGTAACATACGCAATAAGAGAAGATGAAATTAACTTTGCATCAAGGATTATATAAAACAAGGCATAGAAATATGATCGTGGAAAAAAATAAACTTGTGATTGGAAAGGGCTTCTTTAATGGTTTACCCTGGATTAAAAAAGAAGGAGAACTCTCACATGGAGTCCTGGACACATTCTCGGTGAATGGAAGCTCTCCCCTTAGGCACCTATCGATAAAAAAGCTATGTCAAGATTCTATCTACAGATACATTGCTCTGTTTGGCATGTTGCCTCCCACAGACAATTATTTCCGCTTGATACTGCCAATGTTTTCACGAATGCGCAGCTGTAATGGAGAACATCGTTCTGGAAAGGAAATATGTCACATGTGATATATTGATTTTCTTACCATTATAGTATATTTATACTATATTATAATATATTATATATACTATACTTAATTATTACTTTATACTATAAATACTATATTAGTGATTATTGATCATATATATATTCAGTATGATCCGTAAAAAAGTGCGAGAGAGAAATTATGAGTTTGGTCTGTCTCATTTATGTGAACAGCGGCGGTATTTCAATTGTACGAAACATACGGGGATATCGTGACGCAGTTTGTGAGTCGGAAATGGACAAGAAGAATGGGTATAGTTGGTGTGACGGCTAATTGGGCTGTACTCGATATAAATCTACTGCTGTGGTGTCAAGTTGCTAAGTAATCTTTCTGAATAATACATATAGAAGAATTATTAGCGCCGGAATGGTTTCTAGGTACTTGTTTGTGTGATGGTGTGAGTCGATTTTGTAAATAAGTTAGATTGATTTCCTTTATTTATAATACGCGTGTTAATAATTCACACTTGAAAGATTATATCCTAATATTTGTGATAGGATAATATAAGCACTCAGTCCTGACTCGGTTATTCAGATCATACATATCAATGGGGAGAGTAATAATAATGAGTGAATAGACCATTTCAAGTTTTTGGGTATGTCACTCCTGCCGCCCATTTTTCCTGAGTTTCGCCGTAGTGGGGATTAACTGCATTATTGGTATGTTTTTTTGTCGCAAATGGTACTATAAAGTCTCTCTCAACTTTTAGCGTTCTTTTTTGTCTAGTTTCTTGGTCAACCGACGGATAGAGACTACCAAAACAATTGGGGCCTTTAAATGTCATAATGTTGGGAGGGGAAATGTAACTTGGTTCTGCCGATATTGATGTTTCCTGAAACTTTAGTATTCGTTCGGTTGGTCAGTGTTAGATCCGACTATATGTGGATGTCTTGATATTCCCCATTTGATAATTATGATTTACTCTTCACGCTCGCGATTATAAGTAAGATTACATTTTAGAAAACTCTATGAAATGTCTATATACTGAATGTATCTGATGAAATAGATGAAAGATATTTGAAGATATTTTATAGCTATTACACCTCATAACTACGCTTTTAATGTTTACGATGTAGATAGTATAAATTAAATAGTATCTTCTTTAAATATTCTAGTGAATACTGGTCCAACAATGTAAATTATGTGTTTTATTCTAAACGATGAGAGATACGTGTTCCTTGTGATTCATTGCCGCACATAGTGCATTGTTTTTCTTTGATCTAAGCGGGACCGTCCAAAGGTTGTGACATCTCCTTAGAACTTGAATTACTCATTGCAAAAGTTTTTTTTTTTTAAATCGTTAGTCTTTTTATTTGTGCTGTTCAGTTAAGATTACGTTTTTTAATTAAGTACTTACCCTGGTAGACAAATAGAATGTACAAGCCGGGTGGGGGTGAACCATACGGACTTAATTTATCTTGTACATTTGGGATGTCCGTGTGTTATTTGTTTATATTTTCTGGTAGAGCACTCGCGACTAGATATACTATATCTTTTTAGAAAGTAATGCATGCGAGCGCATTGTTGTTAGAGATTTATTTATGAGTTTGGTATTTGTTTGTGAAGGTTGAGCGTTCTGTGTGCGGGGGGTTCGTGTTATATTATAAATGATAGGTGATGGTTGTGGGTACAGATGTGGTTAATGTGTTTAAGGTAGTATGCTTAAATGCAGTTTCTTCAAGAGTATTGTTCGCAATGGAAATAGTGTTTTTTGGTACATTTGTAGGTATCTGTCTCTTGCTGGTTTTTAACTGATTAATTATCGAGCAATGTCTGTAGATCCGCGGCGCTGTCTTCCGTGCTTTCTGTGTGATGGTGGTTTTGTCGCAGTGCATAGTGTATGTGTCACTAATGCTTGAACATTGGGTTACGCTTCATTTTTGTTTACGTGGAGGTGGGGGTTTGTGTTTAGGCTTTCAATGAGGAGTATAAAGATATTGGTTTGTTAACACAATTTCTTAGAAAAATATGTGAGTAATTTTGTATAGGTCTATGTAATTGTCTGCAGGCATTCGTATGTATTCGTTTTTTATTAGGCATTGAGATGAAGTCTGTGTGTCCCGTACGTTTCAATTTTTTGCGTGTTCTAAATCTGACGGGTAGTTCTGGTTGCGACCTTGGGCATTTTTTTAGGCAGTATATGGGCAAGTGACTAGGTGTATGCATATGATTGGGAAACGGACAGCTACCTCATAGAATGGTTCAAGATCTCAATTGGATATACACGTGAGATATGTAATGTGTTGAGGTGACTTGTTTATTCTCTTAAGTGATGATCACTTTCTTTTGTGACCGATAGTGGATACTCCAGATAAGATCATTCATTCGTTAATCATTTCACCAATTTTTGTACCTTTAACTTATGAAGTATCTAACATTTGCATGTATGCGATTGCGCTGGACGTAACCACAAAGATGTGCGCGCTCAGCGTAGATCCTTCATACAGCTCAGGACACTCTTGCTCACCTTACGCCTCCATAATGCTCATCTTTCTTTCTTTTCTTCTGTTATTCCTTTGGGAACAAACTACATTAACTCTTTCCGATACCGTCTTTCTCTCGTGTCTTTCATATACCAGACAGCTCTAGTGGACACCGAATTTCACACGCCTTAACTCTTAGTTTCCTTTTTGCGTATATTTCATTATTATTTTTCGTGTTTTGGCCGTTGCAACTAGATTATAGAGTCATAAATATTGATTTTAAATACTTTGCATTAGCTATAGCTATGGGCGGTTGGGACCAACATCCACATTCGCTACAGCGGCCACACGAACTTCTAGAGTTTTCATTCCTTTGCATCCCTCAGCCTGCCAAGTCCTCGAAGATGGGCTTGTTCTTTTGAGTCGAAGTTTAAGATGAGGCCCTCCAGTAGTCGACGTTCTTACGCTTAAAGGCGGTCCAGTAGCATTAGCTGTTTCATTGTTGATGGCTATCGGGAGTCTCTTAATAATTGAGGCGACATGGACCATACCCAGCTCTAAGCCGTTCTTGCAAGCCTATGTAGTAGCGTTGTGGCTCACTTTATTATGTTCACATTATTTTGCCTCGTATTGACTAGCAGTGTAAGCAGATCTTGGTTAGTGATCGTATTTGGCCCAAAAAGATCTCGGGTAAATTTTTATTAGGCCGCCATGTTAGCTGTTGTTGTGAATAAATTTAGGAGGACATATTTCGAATCGTCACTTGCTCTGTAAATACTCTTGCCAGCCATTCCGGCACCATAGGAGAAGCCACAGAAAGCACGACATCCTTCATGGATAGATTCTTAATTTTGTGCTCTTGTGCTGGTGTACTGCGAGGACTTCATAGATGTTTGTTTAGGCTAAAGAAGGCTGTTCTGTCCTTATGTCAATTCTGGACCATTGATGTCCTTCTGCCAGCCCCCGACTGTTGGTTTGTTATATTGGCTTTCGTTAATATGCTTCCTGGTATGTCGCCTAAAGGTATCTGTCTGTACCAAATTGATGATATTCTCTTACTGATAGGGATCAGGGGTTTGATCATCATTGGGAGCGTTCATGACCCTACAGAATTCATTTAAATTGATATTCAATAGCCGCACCTGCTAGGCTATAAACTTATTAAGTACTATCCGTTTTTTTCCTGGATGTCGTTCGATTGGCGAATGTGTTGCTAAGAGTAGTGCCGCCAATGTCTCCATACTGCAATATTCTCAGTATTAGTACCAATGTAGTCCATCTTACTTCATCCTTGGAATGCGTCTATCTGTTGCTGTCTGTGAGCCTAATCACCCTAGTCTAATGTGCTCAGTCTTGTTAATAAAATATAAGTTGTGTGGTTTTGATAAAGGCGGGCATATAATCCCTGTCATACTCCTCCCGTCAGTCTACCACTCATAATTGTTAGCGGGTTAATGGCTACTGACCACCACAAACCTCACTCCCATACATGTTAAGTAATAGTTGTTCGTGTACGAGGTCTCTGTTATTTAATGCATGCATTGACTACTTATGCTCAGGCCTTTTCGTTTGTGAGATCCTTGGAATTCTTATAAGCCCTACAAGTTATTGATTTTTCTACCTATGAAAACTGTCCCTATGGTGTATTGCATGCATCACGAATCCTTTTCACCGGAATAAGAGTCGACAAAGCGGAAGATTATATGCTACTAGACGATGGTTTTCTTTAGACATTCCTAGATGCCACTGCTCCCTATATGGTTTTCCTGAGAGCAGTTTATCCTGTGATAATCACTTGCAGTAATGGTTTCTGTATCAAATTTGTTTACTTGGTGAAGTTGCCAGCCTTATGCAAAATCTCATCAGTCATCTTTTCGATGAGCCTGAGGGAGGAGTAGTCCCATTCTGTCCTCGTCTACTCAGTCGCCCTCGGTAACTACGCAGACATTGACGAAATACTTATTTTTTTTTGTAATTCATTTTTCCAGCTCTAAACAGGTATATCATCTGCCCATCACTTTCTCACAGTCTTTCTTCTCGTTTCCAGAGCTTTTCTTTCTTTAGCTGGCAGTTGTCCTAGCAATTGACTGAATGAAATATGCTGCAAGAAGCTTAACCCTTTGAACCCTGGCCACCAAGCCCGTAAAACCCCATTCCCCTGGGCTCCTGAGCA
Organism: Oreohelix idahoensis; assembly: GCA_024509875.1. Taxonomy (NCBI): domain Eukaryota; kingdom Metazoa; phylum Mollusca; class Gastropoda; order Stylommatophora; family Oreohelicidae; genus Oreohelix; species Oreohelix idahoensis. Next base: position 3,434 of record JAMPIV010019803.1, on the reverse strand, counting down.
AAAAACGCACAAAAAAGACACATAAGCAAAACTAGTTACTGTGACACAACCATATGGTCAGTTTTTACTATTCTATCTCAAATTGACTGACCTGATCATCTCCAATATTCCTGCTTATTGTGCCAGTCCTCCCAGCATGTAGACCCTTCCTTTAGGCACAGATAGCTTTCACATTATTTGCACCAGAATTTAGTCTTCACTTTTTTGAATGGTCTGTTAGAAATAGCTTGCTCATAATCTGATTCACACGTTCCGTCACTCGATTCAATTTCGATGTCACTTTCAGAATAATCACCTTCTAAATCTAATTCATCGTCCTCTGAATCATTTGGCGCAAGCTCAACAACTTGTTCCGTTGTTAGCCTTTTAGAACGGCTATTTCCTGGATTTTCAACATGCCTTTTCATTGTGAAAACAATTTAAAAATTGCAAAATATTATCACTTCGTGGGCGCCGCCATTTTAGAGTAACATTCCACAAGACATGTGTACTTCCTGACGTCATTATTTTTCACACATTTCCATTCCCACCCCGTTTTGCTAAGCTAGGTGTGTCAGACCGAGATTACGGTCGCTCAGAGAAAGGATTATTTACGCACGGACCGAAATTTCGAGACCTCGGGTTCAAAAGGTTAATTTTACTGTTGAGATTACATGCTTGGGATCATGTGCTGTTTTTCTGAATCAATATCCTTTTTTATTTATTTCTTTCTTTTTTTTTTACAGAGGGTGGTTCACTCTTGTGTTACCAGGGCCCAAAAGGGAAGTGAGGAATAGTAACTCTGTAACCTACCAAGCATGTCAATAAATGTCACTAAGGAGGGTTGGGCATTGTGCCAGGTAACCCCTCCTGTAGAAACTTTAAGCCGTAAAAGCTTCTGCAAGTATGAGCAGGTCAACCAAAGCAGGCAGAAGTGACAGACTTTCTTATAAGAATGGGTGCTTGCGTAGAATGATGATCATCAATGTGGAACTGATGACAAGAACCAGACAAGTACCAGTGGAACAGGAGATGAGAAGAAGGTACTGGTGATGGATAGAAGACACATTGAGAAAACCTAGATAACATTACATGGCAGTCGTTGTTCTAGGATCCCCCCAGGGTAAGAAAGGTTAGAGGGAGACCGCAAAACACGTAGAGAAGAAAACTGGAGACAGACTTGAAAGAGCTTGAAGGGATGGTACTAGACAGGAAACCTCTGAGGGAATTAGTTGATGACCTATACTCCATCACTGGCTTCCTAGCTCAGTGGTCTCTGGTTCGATCCCCAGAGGAAGTAGGATTTTTTTAGGTCTCAAACGGCTCCTGGGTCGACCCAGCCCCAATTGGGTACCAGAGCAACACTGGGAAGGTTAAGGCGGCCGGCGTGATGTTGACCACGTCACCCCTAGTGTGCCGATGGTCAAGAAAATATGGGCCTAACACCATAAACCCAATATGCCTCAAAGGGCGTGTAACGGGATCCATGCTCCATAGAGATCTGAGTGGTAATGATTGTTGAATTTGGGTGTGTGCTAGGCAGAGCACAGTGGTACTATTCTTTGCTCCCCTTTGAGGCCCTGGCAACACACTTTCAGCATGCAGAATGAGAAATGTCATAAGCAATTTGGCTTTAGCTTGCATGATTGTATAACTCATTGTTTCTTTCTCCCACTTTCTTTTAGTGTATCTCTCCTTCTTATGTTCCTGGCTCTTCCCCTCTTCAACTTTCTCTGCTAGTCCATTTCAGTGCCTGACATGTTATGCTAGAGAATAGTTTACTCATTGTAGAAGTATCCATCGTAATTGACATTTTCCTTAGCTCATTGTTGTTATGTTAGTCTTTGTCGCAAAGCTCTTAATTGTACTTATATTTTTTTAGCAGACTTGTATGTTTTTGTTTTGTTTATAGTTTATTTTGGGGTTTGTTTATTTGTTTTTTAGTGATGTTTTGGGGTTTATGACTGGATGTTGTTTAATAAACATGTATGTGGTTATGTTGCCATTTGTGGGTAGGATTAGAGAATGGTTAGAGGATGGGAAAGGTAAAGGAAGTGGCTCCAGGTAGTGGGGGTTGTAGTGAAGTGGTATTAGAGGACTTTACCACTATTAGGCTCCACAGCATCAGAGAGGTGGGGCGAGTACCAGTTTCCCTTCCCTTGCTGCCTTATCCCCCTCCCGTAACTTACAAATGCCCAATGTCAAGATTACCCATTTATACAGCGTTGGGTAGACTGAAAGAGTGTCGAATAACCATGAATGCGAACCCCTGCAAAAGACCATTGCCGAGGGGAGAAGACCCAAACGCTCTAAAGCCCCGCTCTTTTACAATCGGAGCAAGGACGCTCGTGTTGGTGTAATGTACCAGTATTAAATTATTGGCTTACATGAGCTGTGACCAAATAGTTGTTGAAATTATTCATTCATATAGAAAAAGGCAAATGTTAGGCTGATTAATGCCTCTCAATTTTTGACTATGTTAAATAACACTTACCAAACGTAATTTTTAATATAATTTTTTGTTTAAACGTTCCTTGCCCGCTTAATTACATGAGCGTTGGAAAAATGTTGCTCCAGGTTGTAGTATGTCTAACCGTGACACATACTGATTTGACGTGAGTATCCATATTTTGTCCCTAGTAGTGGCTGACAGGTGGTTGTCACATCTTTTAGCCTGTACTTCTTGCAGACAGTCACTCGCTTGTCCGTCTGTCGTGAGAGGACCTCACATAGGGGAGAGCTGGAGGTACGGCTCAGTAGGGGAGGGACTGGGTTCAAGGTTTAATGTCTCACAGGAGTCACCCTTCCTGTGAGTTGAGTGGCGGGGTATTCTTGATTTAACCTATATAACACCATAGTGCACGGGCTCCCACAGATATGTAAATAACATTCTTACAGAATGTTTAATAAACTTTTTTATTACAGAAGGGTTAAATAACGTTCTTTACAGAAGTGGTTAAATAACCTTCTTGACAGAAGGGTTAAATTAACTTCTTACAGGAAGGTTAAATATCTTCTTAGACAGATGGCTAAATACCTTTCATGAAGCTGAAGGTCTAAATAAACTACTTACAGATGGTTTAAGATGAACTTCTATACTGAAGGGTTAAATAAATTCTTCTACTGAAGGTTATACATATAAACTACTTACAGGTTTTGGTTAACTCTTTTTAGATAGTCACCAAATCGATACTTTATAATGGCTCAGGGTTTTTAAGACACATATGACACCGGGATCGCCATTTAAGTCGTCTTCCGTATCTTTTGCTTTGGCCCTATCCATTTTTACCTTGTATATAAAAAAATTAATAAATTTTTCCAATGAAAGCTTTAATACTTGTGGTCAAGTATAGTACATCCATTTTACCTTGTCAGTTTTCATTTTAGTACAATAGCAACAAAGTTGTTTGCTTGCATCATGAACATGTTTACGAAGAAAATTACTTTCCAATAAC